>JARQTJ010000359.1:876325-1182080 GCA_030142635.1 Trachelus troglodyta
TACATTTTGTCATTACAATATTAATTAATTATTTCAGTAACCTAACTATTGAAATATTTCAAAAATCTTATTGCTATACGAACTGTCAGTTTGCGTTTATGGGAATCATTCACAGACACATGTCATTTTTTTGAAGAGGCCACACTGCTGTGCCGGCCACTTGCGGCCAACATCTGCTAGTGCGTTTTTACTGACTAACCCTGTATACAGAAACATACCTACAGATACATCGTGGTTACTAGTATCCACACTGTGAACCTGTATTGAAAAAAATTCCCCTAGAACCATTAACAATCGATAACTGTACTTACCAGATTATTTAAAAAATTGCTAATAGGGATACACGCAAATATATATAACATTAAAAAAAAACGTCTATGGATATACATAATATTATTGTGCAAAAAAAACATTTTTTTTGTATATTACATATCACTTAACTCCTAATTAACATTGTGCCTACCTATCCTTGCTTACTTATGATAAAGCAATTATTTCAGGTACTTATTTGCATAGAAACAAACCAATCAACATTACAATATGTTATAATTATTACTTGCTCTCTCCTTAGCATTATCATATCGATATTGTCATCGCGACGTAAAATCATTACGGGGATTCCCCTCTCCTCCCACCCCCCAATATTTCCGTCGATTAAAATAATAAAGAATAAGAAAAATTGATCTTCGTCATCGATACAGCCAAATTGATCAGAAAATGTAAATAGTCTTAAGAAAAATCATTGATCCCCCCCTTCCCCCCTTAAAGAATCTCACGTTAATCCATAATACTTGTCATACGGTGCACTAATTTAATCGAAGTCCAATCAATAAGTTTTTCGACGCGTTGAAATCACTAGCATCGATCCTATATACGCATATATATATATATACATACACGTAGATACGTAGGTACAGTAGGCAATGGTAAGATCAACAGTAGAGAAGAGATCCAGAGCTCAATCAGCCGAGTAAATAAACTTGGCCGATCTATTCGTAACAGCTATATAACGATAATTAATATCCGTAATTAATCCGATTGACGTGTCCTTCGATCTCCCACATCTTGTCGATCAATTACAGGCGAATAAACGACTGAACGTCAAGGAGACTAACGCAACGTAGTTTATCGCTTGGAATACGCGAAAATGGAAATCCGTGATTTCTTCATATTTTCGGATCAAAGATGCCTATGATCTTACGTAAGTCATACGACGTATCCATATGGTATTTAATTCGAGCATTGAGCCCCGAATATGATCCCCTTCCCTATTAACCATTATCAGTGTCCTTAAAATCATTCATGAGCGCATCCTGCCTCCGTGGGATCGGTTGACCGGTCCAGAAGCGTCCGCGAAATTAATTCCTATAGATATATTTTTTTTGATCGCCAGAAAAAATCATGAAAGATATGACAATGTACATGCGTGAACGACGTGGGATAAAATGAAATCGATTAAAAAATGAAGACAGAGAGGAAAAGTTAGGAAATGATAAAGAAAAAGAGAGAGAAAGAGAGAAAGTGGATATAACAATACAAGGATACGCGCGTAGGATCGGATAGGCCTGCAAGTTTATAACGTAACGAGTGTCGATAACAGATTCGTAATGATCAATGGTCGTGTTATACGATCGACAATTGATGATCGATAATGACAATAATGTTAATAATAATAATAATAATATCTAATAATGTATTCAGCTTAAACTGATACGTAATATTAATAATAATTCTTACGGTATTTTATAAAACGTACTAATATAATATTTATTGTTGCAATAAAAATCATAATAATATAATATCACCTCTGGCACAATCTCACGATGGCAAGACGTCGCGACAATCATTCATTATTTCGTAATTTTTTTTTTTCATTGTAATAAACTCTCGATCGGTATCGATCATTCGCTCGACTATACACGATATCAACCTATAGGACTATATAGGTATATATATATCTTTAATCGCTAAGTCTACGGGTTGTTCAATATAGAAGATCGATAGCGTTCTACAGTGGTTCCTACTGTGCGTTAATGCGTCGGCGTCCCGACGCTTTGTTTAAGTCCGTCGCAACAAGGTAAACGCGTTACCGAGGCGCACCCGTGCATATCAAATCAAACCCCGTGTATAGAATCATACATGCTCGTCACGCAATGCGCAATGATCCTTCCAGGAAATCATTTTTCGATGACTCAGATAAAGTTTCGCGAATTATCATGGCGAAAAGTTAATGGGACTTCGGTACGGTAACGCGTGCGCAAATCGCAGCCACGAGAGTGCGGAATGTAATTTTTTTTTAATATGAGATTTAAGAGATCTGGACCTCCCGCGGGACCGTCTCATCTCGCAGGGACTTACGAAGCTTTGATACTAGGACCGAAATAAAAAAGAAACATGGCCGAGCTCAACATCGTTTTAATTCGATTTCGAATACGATCGAGCGGTAATCATAATGTCATGGACCAACACGAATAATCATGGGCCTAATGGACCTCTGTTGTGTATATGTATAAAAATAACAATATAGGTAATTACTATGCTCTAGTCAATAGACAATATTATAATATCTATGCTGTCTGTAATAAATGTAACAAAATATAGTATCAATAATAATATGCATTTTACAAGCGTATTTTGATCGTTGCTTTGATATCGGTACGACGTACGTATGATTAAAATAGTGTTTTTTTTTAAATGTGATATCTAGTCCTAGCCTAACCTAGCACTAGTATTCTAACAACAAGTAATCGTTATTAAAAGTAACGTATATATCGCAATAACAAGGCAAGGCTCGATACCAGTGACGTCATCATCTCTCTCTTTGCCACTCTCCCTCGAGGAATAAAGGAATTGACTTCGGGAAGAAAAGAAAATATATTTTTGTTTTCCTTAACGTCTCTTTCGTACGTTATCTCTGTCGAAAATCTTTAGAGCCATCGACGTGCACTGGGAACGATAACAAATTATTCATCTCCGTATATTAAATACCACTTCTCGCATTCGTTCGCTATTCTCGACATTGATTAATAATCTGAGCATCGATGTCGTGCGTTTAAATCTTTCTTTTCGTCTGATTTTCTTACGGTTACGGTGTAGGTAATGGAGTACGTATTAAAAAAAGGTTAGCACGGTGAAGTGACGTTTTACACAATTTCTGTTAACTTAGTCTTAAGACTTAGAAAAATTCAGTTCCTCCATTTTCCTTGCTCGCTGGACGAGTTCGTATGAATTTTAGTCTTTCGTTTCTGTACGATACACGTGCTACGAAATTGCAATTGCAAGTATATTAGAGTAACTCATTGATAAAGACAGGCAGACGTATATTTTTGATATTGAAGTATCGATTGTGATTGATTAATTTTTTTACACCAGGTATATACGAACGTGGGAACTTTGGAAAACGGAGGAAGTTATCGCGCGTCCTTGTACTTGTTTTAGTCATTGATAGCTATTTGTGTATTTACAGAGCGTCGCAAATAAACTGTAACTCAAATTGATCAAGGAACAATATCAACGTCGTTTGGAAATATAATAACAAGGAGAATATTAGCGAATTAATCCGAGGAGTGGATTACATAACTCCGATACGCAATTCCGCTTTATGATAATTAATCGTTTAGGTTTTTTTTTTCATTCACGTATGCGCGTTTAAAACGATATGGCAAAAATACCAGGTAGTTGAGAATTTAATTATTTTATGCGTTTCGCTTCTTTTTCTTTTCCTTGCAAAACACGCAAATTTAAAAAAAGTTTCCTTCTCACGCTGAACTTCCTCATTCTGATATAAACGCAAACTATACATTAATAATATTGTCGTGGAGTCTAAAGGCTTAAAATTGTAAATTTCATATACATACGTCATACGTAGACTTAAAATAATGTAGATCTTAAATCAATTTTGATTGATTTAATTACGTGATCGTGTCCGAGTAATGATAATTCGCTTTAGCTGATTTCCGACAGCCGAGTCGATCGTTCCGAATACGTAATCTAGACGCTTGGTAATGGATATCCATATGGTATGGATACCCATTGATAAAGAGCAGTACCAATAAAAATTGGCAATCGAATGAGGCCTAAATTCTATTTATACAAAAAATATATGAATATACGAATCTGCTCACCTGCCTACAGGCCGCTAACGAATCAACGAAGTTAAAATTGCCAATAGATGACCGCTAGAGATCCGTAATCACATAAACGAACGCATCTGGATGAAACTTGGTAAATTAAATTCCAACGAACAAAAAAAAACAAATCCTTAAGTCAAATCCGCAAGCGACTCGTCCATTTCTGGGACAACGGATACCGTATGTAAGACTCAGTCGGTTCTTAACCGTAATGATAAAAGCTTTCAATTCTGTATAAGTGATATACAACCAACCCAATCGTATCAACAAACACCGGCATATCATTCGCCGTCAAGTAACTACAATCACAGGATACGATAATCCTGATTAAATGAAAATTCACGACCCACAACCCACCGCGAGACGACGAATAATCGATTCCAGTCACATCCAATTATTCATCGGCTTTCATCATGCAGAACACCCATTATCAAGTTCCATGCTTCTACAAGTTTCCACGAGAAAACAGTATATTGGTACGACTCTTTCATAAGAGATCACTCACGCGCATCATTCCAAACGATCTGACGGATCTTCATGGCAATGACTTTCATCGCGCAAACGGCCAATTAAATTCCAACGGTTAAAACGACACATAACCCGGGATCTACGGGCGTCAGAATCGGCACGTTATCCTGGAGCGACGATTATCTTTCACACTCCACAGGGTAGTGGGCAGATGCCGCACCCTTTACAATATATACAATCGTGACAAATCGTCACGAATTAAAAACAAAAGTGTCTCGCGTTCACGTGTTTCCAGTCTCGTGTACGTGCGAGTGGACGTGCGAATGGCTGTGAGCGTGCGCATGCGCCGAAGTTACGGTAAGCGGCGAGGGCGGTAATGGCGTCGGTGAAGACGAAAGTTCGATGAGAGTGACGTCGTAGCCAGCGGATGGCGGATCACCAGGATCCCCAGGATCACCCGGTGATCCTGGATTGGGATTGCGATCGGAATTAACGTGCGAGTGGCTCACCTCCAAAAGGAAGAGATCCTCGTCGACGTAGTAGCGTATCATGTCGTCGTCAATTTTCGCTGTAATTCTGAAACACCAGTGAAAGTTTGTGATATTAATAAAGATTAAAATTGATAAAATAATTTCAAAATACGAAATCGAAGCTATACGCGATACTGTATAATAGGGAATATATGATAAATAATAAATAAATAATAATTAAAAGGTACGAGACAAGCTCAGACAGATGTTTTGCTTGCTGAGATTGAAGGGTTGAAGGATCAATCGACATGTTCTGGATCCTAACCTAGAAACGTTCTATGGATGAAGATCGAGATAGAATAATAAAGAGTCAGGCATACGTGACAGTGATGCGTGTCGATATAACATATGATACGTACAAGTGAAACAGACTGTAGATATACGAATGAGATTGGAGTGCGTGTATAGGCAATAGGAAATAGGCATTGGATTAGACAGACGTGTGTCATGCGCATGCGCGTGCACGAATTTCTAGCAGTGAAGATACAATTAGTTTATTAGTGTTACGAGTTTAGTCCGATGCGCAGTATATAATGACGAATGCATGAGAAGCGTGGATTGTGCAATGATTATTCACCAAGGGGTAAATGAGTGCGAGCCAGGCCTTTCAGGGTGGAATTCAGAAATTCACATGTAAGATACGCATGCAAGAGGGCTAACTGGTTTGAACGTGCATTTTGAAGTTTTGAAACATTCTTTCTCCGTTGTAAAGTGCAGCCTTGCGTATCACGTTTGAAAGGACGTGTAAAGTGTATCGTGTCTATTTGCCACCAGTAAAGTCAGCCAATGTCACCATTATAGCATGCACTACGCAGGCGCGCATGCAAGTAAAGATGACACTCTACTAAACTTACCCCTTTGTGTTTTTGCGATAGAGGTTATTAATACTCGAGGATGCAATTTTGTACTTTGACTCAATCTGTAAAATAGAAAAAAAGTAGAACATTAGAATTTTGACAGTAGGTTTCTTTCGATCTTTCGTTAGAGTATGTTGCTCGCTATTCTCGTAAAGAACGCGACGACACGACAGACGCGTCTAAGAAGGCGTCATCGAAAGAGAATTTAATGAGTACCACCAAAAGAAACAAGACGAATAAGAAGAATACGACGAAGACAAGAAAAAGAACAGTAGCTATTAGAAAATTTACTCTAAAGTAGTTCTCTTTTTTTCCACTTTTTTCACTTTATCCACGTATCGGATTCATCGCCAATCAAAAGTCCATATTAGCCCGACTCTAATGTTCGTCCGATGCCCAATCGAAGTTCGACATCTTACAATTTTTCACAGCCGATTTACTCGACAGGACAATATTAGCTCTCACACATGATAATTGGCATAATATTTTATATTTTTTTTTTCAGAGGGACCATCGGTGCATGGATATTGGCTTACATTTTTCAATGGGAAACAGGGAAAATTCTGGACGCATGCGCATTAATATTAATTAGCGAATGAGACAGTGCACGGATATTAATGGTGGTACGGTATGCGTATACATGCATTGCTGGTGGGTGTTTGATACGTCATAACGATACCTGAATATATATATATACACATATATTCCCGTGTATAGGCATATCCATCTCCGTGTACGTAATACGTAAAACATACATACCAAAGATACGTGAATACGCGGGAAGACATGGCAGAAGGTCAAGAGGGCGGACGGAGTAGGGGGGCATGGTGGAGGTCAAAGGTGGGCGGCAAATGAATGAGGATGAATTGATTAATCGGTTAATCGCTACATATATATATGCGCCACGACTGCTTATGATGCTTACGTGTATCCCTAATAGGTAATTATGTATCGGTAGAGTATCGATATTCTCTGTGTATCTTTGTGTGTATGCAAACATATGAATCCTGAATATGCATTTACTGGCTAATCGTGATTATTTATTGTGCATATATCAATGGGTCTGATAACTCGCATGTGTGCATATGGTTTCTTACAGCGTTGAGAAGTCCCTGGACCGACGGTGGCGTCACGTGAAGCGGCGTGTAGACGTCCTCGGATTCCTGGCGAACGTAGAGCATCACGCGCTCCTCGGCGTCGGTGCCGCGCAAATGCTGCTGCTGCATGTGAAGCCTGTTACCGACACCCGAGACTACCGTGCCCGAGCCCAAGTTGCCCTGCTGCACATTCTGGAGTACCGAGCCCTGGAGCTCCTGCACCTGCATCAGCAACGAGTCCTTCTTGTCGTGGAGTGAACTCAGATTGTCGGGCGGAAAATGGTTGTGGAACTTGAGAGCTGGCAGGCTTGGTCTGCCGCATGCGGGATAAGGGCTGCTACCCCCTGCCTTCAATCCTCCACCCTCACCGTTACTGAGGGATGAAGTGTCCGTGTCGCCCCCGCCCCCGCCGCCGCCACCTCCGTAGAATCCCGACAACTCCATCGTTGAGAACTGTCGTGAAAAGAAACACTGGTTGTACATTCGAGAGAGTCTATATATGCGAATCTCTATGTTTGCAATTATTTTTTATTACTACTTAAGTTTCGAGCACTGATTAAAAATCTCTATGCGGATTGTATATATGTATATATTTATGCTCGTGCCGAATAATCTGTTCGATTAAAGACAATATTTTTTTTTATAATCTCTCATTATTATCGCGAGGCCGGAGTTGCGGTTAGTGGAGAGTTTTGGCGTTGAGAGCAGGGGATGAATTTACATAGGGGACGATAAAACATACGTGTTAGTTCCATTATCATTGTGGCGAAACAGGATCCTTATCGGTACTGCTCGCTATTGACAAGAATGGTTCCGTGTGTTAGGGGCGCGTCGAAAGATAATGTAGGCTGTATCAGTGGCGAGGCATTCGTGAAAATACGATCTGTACCTTATCAATCGCGTGTTCGGCGGGCGGCGAAAAGAGCACAGGAGGTTTGTGAAGATCGGCCATTGAATAAAATTCACTGCGTTCCGTGACCGAGTGATAAAGTTCGTCCAGCTTCTTTCTTCCTGTTGCCGTCATTTTTCGTTTAGCCGCTCTTCTTTCCTCGTCGCGCGTCTTCCTCTCCGCACCCTACGTTAAAATTCAAATATACGTATCAACACGTATTAAACGGTGCGATCGCAGATCATTGTTACTTATACTGATAATAACAATTACCTTATCACAAAAGACCTTTATCTGGCAATAACCTCTATGAGATGGAGGAGTATAAGAGTGAGGATGTGGCGGTGGCTCCTCGTACGTGTCTACTTGAATATGTAAGGGCAAACCCTTTACACCCTTTTGACTTGAGAAATCCGTGCTCAGACACTGTACCGCCACGTTGATCTATCAACAGATACACATTTAGTATCGTTTACTGATAAGACCCATTTTTATTTTAATTATATCAAATTTACCTTCGCCGAAGATTCTAATGGATTCCAGTAGACGGCTATTGCATTGTGAGCCACTTCCTCGATGCAGCCAACGAGACCTACGCTATTTTTAGTATCTGCAATCAATCAAAGTTTCACGTTAAATGTACCCCTTTAAAATATTTATAATAATTAAATATCTATAACAATATCATAATTAATTTATAACGTTCAATGGACACCGATAGTTCTCTTACCCCTTTGATAATCTTCTTCTTATCACTAGGTCCGAAGGCTTGCGAAAAAAAAGTGACGTAACAATTTTTACACAGAATTACGACGATACCTTTTTTACACTCAAGCCAGAAAATATTAACGGTATAATTGCACTGGCAATTTACCCTTATCGTTTCATAATAATATTAACGGCATGAAATTATCAGGATATAAGAATGGAGACTCACCAGCGTCAAGGATGCGTTGCTTAACGGAGTGCTGTCTACCATGCCAGAATTGCCAAGCCTTTATCTCATCCTCAGGACTCTTCTCCTCTCGGAACATCAGCATTACAACGCTCTGAACAATAGAACACGATACATGGGATAAAGTGCAAGAGGAAAGTCATCAAGAACTGTATAGTCGACACGAGGATGATGGTACAGCTTGAAAATATATATACTATGATATACATATATACACGTATATACAATATATAATAAATTATTATATTAAATTTTCAGGACCTTTTCATCCCGAGTGTACCAATGATCTGGCGTATCTGGCGTGCGAGATAGAATGCAAGTGAACTGCAGTATAAGGAGACCGAGAATGCATTTACATATACACATATATATGTATATGCACTTGCACGAGATAGATTAAATTTTTAGTGATTCGGGTGAATGGGCGAAGCTCTATATATAGAGATACATAGGCAGACTGTGCAGAGTGGGGAGTATTTATATGTATATTAATAGACCCAAGTGCTTTATCTAATCTGTATAAAGACACGTATATGTACCGTTGATTACAGATCGCAGTTGATGCTGTTGGTACAGCCTGTATTTGTAATTAACGAGGAAGTCATATACTCGTCACCGCAAAAATTGTCTTTGCATGAGAATGGAAGTGGCTAACGGGGTGAGATTAAGTCAATTAATATCCCACTGAGTGAATAAGCGAGTCTCATTCGTATTTTACTCGATTTCAATCTGTATTTAATTTTTGTATACGAAGTGAGAGGCATTTAACAAAAATCAATTATATCGATCGCCGACTAGTACTCGTAATCAAGAAAGAATACGAATAAATTATATATCTGATAATTTTAACGGGTGAATCGTCAAGGCTCAATCCGATTGATATTTTTTTTATAAAAGCAAATTTTTTATATTTACCTTAACCGTCTGCCCCGTCTTGAGCAGAGGCTTGTCGGGATCCGGGACATAGTCCAACGTGATACCATAAAATTGTCCTTTATTGATATACGTTATTCTATCGTCCTCGCGTCGCTGCGACGTACTGATGGGCGATTCCAGATGATACTTGAATCCGTACGCCGAGTAGCTTTAACGAATAGAAATAATAAGAGAGACATTAATATTAATGCTTCCTGTTTGGGTATGAGGAAAGTCAATGCTATCAAAAAAAATTAGGGATACCAAAGACACTTGTATATAGCAACAATGTCTCCTGCATGGCTATCCGGAGGAAGTACCTATCTACTGTATACACTTGTGATATATATATACGCACACACACCTTTCCTGCCTAGTTAGCCTATCGCAATCGGTCGCACAGAAAACTTTTAACAATATTGCGTATATCTGTTACGTCGTGCGCTTTCGTATTTTAATTTTTAACGGGACCGTTGGAACTTGGCTGCGATAACTGCCTATGGCGGGTGAACGCCCTGCTCTGATTGCTGCCTAGCATTACGGCTTATGACTTCCACAGTGCATGCCAATCGCACCGTTTCAATTGCGTAGTTTACATACCTAATTGCCTTCAGCGAGGGTATTAGAAAATTTTTTTAACAGAAAATTTGCCCAAACAGTATATTCAGAAACGTTAGGGATAAATATGTATATAGATATATATATACTCACAGTTTTGGTATTTGAATCTTGTCCGCATCATTTTGTCTACCAAAATCATGCCAGGGTCTGGATCTCGGAGGGTTTGGGTTTGGGTTAGTTGCACCAGCAGCAACTAGTGTACCTCGTTGCACTTGCGCCTGCGTGTGGCTCTGTTGCAATTGCAGTTGCAACGGCTGATGATGTATCACGGCGCCACTCTCCAGTACGACTGCGGCGCCTGCGGTTGGTCCACCAGGACACAATTCCGTGTAGTCAAAGGACGACTGGAGAAGAGTAAGCGTAAGATTAAGGATATGTTATTCCTAGAATTTCTGTAATTAGAGGTTTGGATTGAAGTAGTGATAGCTTTATGATACAGTTTGTTAAGAGACTCGTTAATGCATATGAATATCTTAAGAGAGGTAATTGACAGCTCCCTTGGGAGTACCGGCTAATTGACAGTGTGCGATAATACAGCAATTAGTCTTATGTATGGTCCATTTGGATGCTGTCTTTTATTTCGTAAGATCGTTGCGATCCGCGCTGACGTCCTTGCGCTTGCATTCCTGGCCGACGCCGAGAGAAGAATAATAGGAAGTGGAATGGACCGAGACGAAGATGAAGAGGAAGTGAACGGATAGAAGAAGGTCTGCGGTCTCGTAAAATTTGACCGCATATACTTCACACGCGCCCTAATGTTGCTGGTTAATAAGTGGTTGGCTGAACGTCTGTTGAATTTTATGTCTTCATATAGCCAGTGGCTCGCAACGCACTTCACGGTGAATATCGGTAACTATCAGTTAGCACGAATCGAAGCGTCACTGACTTTTTATGGAAACTTAATGGCAATTAGCGTTCGGTGAGCAGATAGAAGATAGAAGAAGGTCAGCATTTTACATAGCAACGCGTCCAGGAATAGAAGCGAAATAAAATGATACTTTTTACCCAGCAAGATCAGCCACGATATTAATTCACCGTCTTGATGCTAAACACCAGTACCAGTTCGTCTTATTAAATTCAGCATGAAAGCACGTCTAAGGCCCGGTACTGTGCAAAATTGTGAGGCAATTGAGTCTCGGGGAACATTTTCCTACTGACCTGATGCAGAGCCGTGGGTGGATGATGATCTTGTCTCGGGGTGACAGCATCGGCACCGATACCGGAATCAGGGCTGGGAAGATCAACGGTCAACACTTTGCTGCTGCTCGACGACGAGCGAATCGCGTGTGTCGTAGCATAAGAGCTCGGTACAACCTCGTACCTCGTGTACGAAGCGGTTGTCGTGGACAGCGAGGATGAGCTGGATGATGCTAAAGGTGGAAGCGCATCGCCAGTGACATACACCGCAGTGGCCTCCTGATGAAGTGCCGTCGGATTGCCTGCATTTCCTGTAGGGTTGCCCGAGGTCGAGGTGTAAGCTGCAGACTGCAATCGTGGACTGCAGGATGAGTAAGGATCGTACGGACTGCCGTATTGCTGCTGCACCTGGGAAGGATAAGATTAATCGTTGGCGCATATGAATTTTCCGTCGGTCAGCACCGCGGTACCACGTAGGCGAGAATTCTAACGTCCAAGGTCAAGGTCGAGGGACCATGATAAATCCTGATAAAAGTAGGCAGCGAATGACCGCCCGCTGTACCCCAGGGTCTCTTCCTCCTGGTGGCCGTCGACCTTACCTGTAACTGATGCTGGTGATGGTGGTACATCCCTGGCGGCGTTGGACTCTCAGGTTGGGCCTGTTTGTGCCGTTTGTTGGACTGCTGACCCCCGCGGGACGAGCTGAGGTCTTCGGGTTCCCTCTTGACCCCGGCTATCCCACCGCTCGACGTTCCGTCGTGGCGTAACGATTGCGGACTTAACGGAAGCGGAAGACCACCCTGAAGGCTCTGGCCAGGACTGTGAGATTGTTGGTTGTACTGATGAAGGAAGTGGTGGAGTTCCCCTCCTCCTCCGCCGTTGCCCTCGCCTCCTTCCATCCTATTCGCCGAACCAGGACCCGGCCCTGGGCCAGGCGCCTCCTGCACCAGCAGCTTCTGGCCCATTACACCCCTTCAACATTCCAAGTAAATTTCCTTTATTCGCCATTCACACTCTTACCAGCTGATCGCTTTCGATCGACTTCATACCCTGCCTGCCTGCCTGAATACCTCAGCGCCTATGAGACTCCTAAGGATGCGTATCAAATTCACCCTGTCGACGAGCTTCACGACCCTTCTTAACTTCTACGACATTCCCCAAAGGCACGATACATTAATTCCCTTATTATTCATCGAATAAAATACCTCGTCGCGTAACGATAATTTTCAGATAACGAAATAAAACTCGAAGGTCCCTTGCATCAATTACAAAAAGATTGTCAAACTAAATTAATTAAAATGATACCAAGGAACATAACAACGTCTGATAAATAATTTGCGGTTCTCCTCAAGGGTTCAGAAATAACACAATAAATTGTCACCCGTTACTTTTTTTTTTAATAATTTCTCAACAGCAAAGGAATATGATACGTGCACTCCCCATTGATATTCAAGTCGTAAAAGTGCATGTCGCCAATAAACTTGTTCCTGGTCTCGTAGCCCGGGCTATGAGATCCTCGCGTCTCCCTGCATCCATACAGCGAGAAATCGACGCGCAGCGTCTCTCGGTATTATGTGAAGTAGTTAACATGTTATATTTAGCATGATAATACGTATCCACAAAGCAGGGACCCTTATAAACTGCCAACGCTTTCGGTATATGTGATCTTTTTCATTCTTCTCTCTAGCTAGCGGGTCTTCGCACTGGCTGTAAGCACTGTAGTGTGGTACCTACCTACGGTCAGATGCTCCCATACAATGGGCCTTTTTTTCACTTGATACCTGATCTCTTTCGTCTCCTCCGTGTCTATGCGTACTTTTGCGTAGGTATGCGTAGGCACGTAGCTGCAGGTAAGGGAAACGCGAATACACTCGACAGCGAGAACGAAGAATGGATCCGAGTAAGTATACGTTGGAATAGTAATAGACGCTGTCATAACCCGAAGCTATGGGCCACCCTATGAATTCGGCTTAAATGAAATGGATCCATACGTATAAACGCTGTACGGCCAAATGGGTAATGCAATGCTAATCCGCGAGACGGTATGATTTTGCACTAAGGCCTATTCACGATCTAGCTATACCCAGCTGAATCGAATTATTCTTCCCTTTTACGAGTATTTATATAGAAGCAAGCACGCATGGAAAATTTAATTAAAATTATGCCGATACCAATACGGGAGCGATTTAGGAACTGTGATCCCGGATTTACAGTGTATGGTCCGCTGTGGGTATTGGCGGGAAATTTGAAATTTTTTTAACCAGACCTCATAAATCTCCGCTATATCTGTTACGGTGAATAACCTAAAGATACATGTTTGTCTATTCAAGCTCGAGTCGTCGTTGAACTTATCAGTGAAGTATGGGCCCCGGACTGGAACAACCTGTAGCAACTGTACAAATCCTCAAGTAATATATTGGCGACAAGTAGGAAGTATGTGGCCGCGTGGAGCGCGGGGGCACATCGGGGTCAAGAGAAGGGTCAGGCACACGTACTCTGCGTGAACGTATAGCACACAGGCGAGTCCTGAAACCTGCAGTCGGGTATTGCGGTACGTAGCGCGTCTCTAGCTCGGAACCGGAATCGGCATTTCTCAAACCGGAAATCAGGCGGATCGTGTTTTGTAAGTTAGGGGGGTTATATAGCACGCGCCATAACGAAACTCGAAATACAGGTCTTACTAAGTGGCGCTGCGGCCACCATGGCTCGGACCGTTTCTTTGATTATTCTTCTGACTTCTTTTTTTTCTCTCTCTCTCCCTCTCTTTTTCAACCACATATCTCCCTCTCGTACCACTTATACCCGAATCCTTAGCGTCCCTGATTCCTATTCTACGCTCCGTATTTTTTTTCCTCTTCTCCGTATCTAATTTTTTTGACTTCTTACCGAGATATGTACCTAAGCACCTGTGTAGCACGTGCTTCTATCCGCGGGTGTACCAAAACGCACGTATGTACCACGAACGCGGTATGTGTCGAGCGTGCGTAACGAGCGTGGCCCCGACGACTTCTGTGACCCTCCTTGCGGCTGGTTCTCTCGTTCCTGGAGAAACGAGAACTGAACCCTGCCGTTGTCACTGACTCGTAATAATATTATAATCGTAAATTTAAATAAACGAGAACGTGCTCCACGTACTACGTGTCGAGCATAACATGAGACATCAGCGAATGAGGTTCCTAGGCTTCGGGCCAGCCTTTCAGGTTTCAGGCCGTTTCGTTTTACGATGTGACACGGTCCGTCGCGGGGTGAAAGGTTACAGGAGTAGATAGCGCGCACGGTCATCTACCTAAGTAGATCTCCGCGTAACGATAACCGTGAAACGAAATAATAAGAATGTTGCAGCTCTGGTTGCTAGCTCGCCTTTTAATGTCGCTTCTCATTTTTTGTTTCTTTTTTTTTGTCTTTTCTTTATCTTCTCGTACACTTGCAGTCAGCGCCATTATAACTTCGTCGTTTCACTCTGACTCATACGAAACGACGTTTATTCGCGCGATGAATATGCCACGCTTTTGCGTCACTATCGTGCTCGTTAAAAACGTGTGTATTAACTTCCTTCTGGTGTCAAGCAGCCACGAACGACACTGCCTTTAGGACGTATCTTCATGACGCTTCCTTCTTTCATGCTGCCAGCATCGTAGGGTCGTCCATTTTGTCTTAAGGTTATGTCGATCCGTTCACTATTTTATTGCGCAACCACCTCGCGACCGTTATATAGCTGCACTCTGTACCGGCAATTAACTTCGATGCCAGGACGATCTTTAACGTTTATCAATGGTAGAAAGAAAATAACGTCTCCATAGGAGGAAATGCCGAACGCGTAAGAGGATCATAACTTTCAAGTGCGCATGCGCGCCAACGGTAAAGTTCTATCGCGAAACGTGGACACGCCGTGTAGTGGATATCCGTCGTGCGTAGAATAATGGATAGGTTAGATTAACAGGGAATTGACTAGTGAGAATTGTTGACGCGTTTTACCGTTTTGCCAGTATTTCTTTTTCGCCATTCCACGTGGCATATGCAAACTTTTAGGTTAGGTAGTCCGTATCGGAATAGATAGGTCGGCAGATGAGGAACAATGAAAATTGGATTAAAATCATGTTCTCGGATGAGTGCACGCTTGGGGTATACGTGTATCCACCTATGGGCGGGAGTTTTAACGATCCGTCGTGGTACAAATTGTCGAGATCGTATCTGCAAGAGATGCTGGGGAAGATAGCGCGGCGTCTCTCCCATGCCGATGTAACAGAAACTACCGCGTAGCCAAGGCGATCTTTCAAATTCGTACGTTGATGATTCTCAACAGTAAATTACAAAATATGCTAAGCGGCTGATATAAATCAAAAAGTGGGACTGCACCGATGTTAGGGGTAACCTGGGTAAGTGTGTACCTCTACCCGAGAGGTTATACAGGGGAGTGCTTAGGGTTCGTGGATGGAGGGCAAAATAAGAAGCCCAGATGAAATTAGGGTGAGTTTTCAATCTTCCCAGCGAAGCGAGCTCAAGACCCACGGGAGTTTGTAAACCGAGCAAATGGACCGGAAGTGATCTCGCGAAACATAAATACAAGTAAAATTTATTCCCATATGATAGTTTTCATCTCCGATCTGTATTTTCGAGGTAAAAAAAAATATATATCTAGGTAAAAGAGTAACAGGAAACGCTCACGTTTCCTTTAGTCATTTCTAGAGACTTACGTAGACCAGAGTTCGTGAGTAGGCGGCAGCTTGACATCCGCCGTCTTTTCTGGTAATTTATAATATTCATAGACGTAGGAGGCTGCCGGATCATCGCTGTGTCCAGACACGGCGGGAACCTGATGCTGTTGCTGTAGATTCAACATTGCCGCCGTAGCAACCGACAAGGGATGCTCGCAGTACGCCCTCCAGTCACCCTCCATGCCCTGCACCTGCACCTGCACGGCAGCAACCCTCTTATGAACTTCAGGGTCCGCAGCTTCGCCCTGTACCGCCGCGTTCTGCAGCGACTGTGCCTCTTCGGCCCCCAGCTCCTCTTCGTCTTCTGTTTCTCGCGTGCCCGCCACGGCCCCGTAGCCCTGCTGTCCCTCCTCGTCGACCCCACCTGAATTCTCCTCGGTGCGACTTCGCCGTCTGTAACATTAAAAAATCAAGGTATATCGTTAAAACGATCTAGACCATTACGAGCGAATCGATTGATGAGATCCCAAGGTCCGACCTTGGTCCATGACGATAGTGGAAATGTTTCAGGGTTGCCCAAAGTCGCGCCGACTCTACTCAAATTAACATTCGAACGCGACACGTGGCAGCGACGACTTAACGAAGTCCGCATATGCAAAACAGGTCCAGCAGACCAATTGACCTTTGACATTTGACGATAACCTAACGCGCTAAAACTAACGTGTCCCAATAGTCGCAAGGAAATTGTGACTGAGGAAAAAAAATCTCGATGATCCTAATGACATTCATGAGATCAGGATTGGATACCGACTTCCAATCCTTGTACAAACAGTAGGTTGGCAATGCTGCCAAGGGATGCTGTACACAAGGAGGCCGGAGCAGATGGGAACGATGCAGTTGCACGTAACTACATCAGAAGATTAATTATTATAGACCCTACCTTTTGCCCAGAGTCATCAATTTATACTGTTCTCTCGTCTACTGGCGCATCCCAATTCCAATCCCGATCCAGACCGTTCGTGGAATAAAGGCTTATCCTCTAATTTATGCATGTCGAATCAATCTCCCTCTCTCCGGGTCTACCTGCACCTGGACAACCGTTGCCTGAGAGTTCACCCCGATAATGAGCGAGGAGTTGTCCTGTGCAAATATTTTTCTCTCCGTATGTTTGCATAGGTCCGATCCTATATGCATTATTATGTGGAACTCGGTACCAAAATTGCTCCGTATCTCTATGCACATTTTTTTTTTCTTCACGCCAGACCGAGTCATTTGTTAAAGATGATCGCAATCACGGGTGCTAAACGCACTGCAAACACTATCCAGGTCTCTCTCTTCAGGATCGGTCCTTTGCTCCCATCCGGTTCTGTACGTCACTCCCGAGCACAGGATTGGCATCCGACTTTTCGCCAGGAGAGTGGCTATACATTTTTCATGCAAAACTCTAAAAAGTTATTGCGCTTCGGGACATCTCCAGAGTCCCGACGGAGGGGCGAGAGTGGGAGGATAAAAATCCTCGTGCTTCATACAAATTCGAAGAGACAATCCACATGCGAATTTCAGGATAATACGAACTATATATATACTTCATAACTATATATATACATACAACCAGTGGATTATATATCAGTCCATGTAACCGAGTAGTAGCATTCAAGTAAGAGAATTCGCATCGAAAATACTTTGGGACAGGAAAGGAACAGTAGATACATATGCAAATGCACAGGGTAAGCCCCCCTCTTGCTCCGAGACTTCACCTGCGCATCCGGTTCTCCTATGGTTCTTTAATTTCATCCTATTCGTACCCACCGAGACAACAATTCGGTCAGTATGCAGAAGCGTTTCAGCCGTGTAGGGGGGTCTCGCGAATAAGAGGAATTTGAATGAGCTGTCAGGTTAAGGATAAAAATAAGAACACGATATAAGTTGAAATGCACGTTCCGTTATTGCCGTCGGAGTAACGGCATTCCCTTGGGTAAATTCTTGGTGAATTTTTTCATTAAAATCCACCGATCGTATGCGGAACCATAGACGTACCATCTATCCGTCATACCTTCTGACTGTCCCCGTGTGTCCCACCAGGTACCTTCTTAGTGCCCCACGTATAAACTGCGTATATCCATGGGTACCAAAGCTCCGAGTCTCAGGTAGCCACTAAAGGGGATAAGAGCACTTCTATCCTATGCTAATGTATCTCGGGCGTCAAAGTGCCAAAGAAAAATAGTACAAGAACCTGGGTAACAGATTCACTCGCGTGAACTCTACTTCGTGTCTAGTTTCCTGTCACGCTCCGTGGATCCATCGTATACCCACCGCAAGACCACTACGATAATCGATCCTATCGGACGTGCTGGTAGCAGTTGCAACCTACCTCAATGCCTTAGTCAGTCGGAGTGCATATGGAGAGAAGACACTTAATATTCTGTGGGAGTGTTGTCCACGCGACCATAGGAACCACCCTGAAGCTGGTCCCTCCCCACATCTCCCCAGGTACGCATTTCAATAGAGCCAGCACTGCATCTGCGACTTTGTTAGCTCCAGGACTGGTTCGACCTATACGCGTGTGGTGTCAATTGCCAATGCGGATTGACTCGTAAGAATTTGACAGAGTCATTGGGAACCATCTAACGAGGATAAACTTCCGGTAGCGTGGTTCGTGAGAAAGATATCAGGGACAAGGATAGGACGCTGTATAATATGGTCCACGGGAGATACTTCATCTAGGAAATGGTCCGATCTCTGGTAAATTTTTTTTTATTCAGAGAGCAAGTCTTCGATCTACGGATGTATCACTGTATCGACCTATATGCTGGATAGACATATGGCAGCGGAGAAGCTAGGCAGTAATATATTCTTCGAGGACATTGGACACGCTTGTAAAAATATAATCGGGCCAACGGCCAGTGGGGTGACCGAGTGACTTTGATGGATCGAAGCCTCCGTCAACCCCTCCTTTCTGGACCTTTTTTTTTTAATCGAAGCACTGGGCTCATATTTGTTTTATTTTTCGACAGATAATTCTCCGTTCGACAGGTTACTCTCTCACGGTCTCTGTATGCTTGTATTGGTATGCGTGGTTGGTACACCTGGAACGGAATCGATCTCGTGTGTAAATCCTTCGGGAACTACTCGGAGTCGTGCGAGTCTCGAATATCGACGGGATCTAAAGTCTCAATTTGCATAGAGCCACCCTGATACACTGGGAGACTATAGTGTATTCCAATTCGATGTATACGATTTAAGGATCCTTGAGGAAAAATTAATTTCGGCGAACCTGCTTTTAGTTTGCATCTGCATAATAACACGTATACAAACTGCATCTTGAAGTACGTTGGGGATAGCCGACCTATACCAACAGTCAAGAATTCGCCAGGGATCAATCGACAATATGTACTATACGTGTTTGTCCAGTGCGAACCGGTCTTTTTCAAAGTGAAACAGCAGTCCAGACCGGATTTTGAATATCCGGAAATATCACTAGACTCCCAAGGATCGCCGTTAAATCGTTCATGTATTTTCATTGCGAGGATAACAGAGCCAGATATCGATTGCGTTAAGTAAATATTGTAAATATTACATAACGAGCAAAACATCCACAGCAGGTAAGAATTTCAAAAAAAAAGGTCTTTCTTTCTGTCCAATCCTGACTGCTGCATCGTCTCCGAATTGCTAGTCCATGACGGACCCACAATGCACTGCGCAAGTTTTCGATTTAATGCTGAACGTACTCTATCTACAGATAGCAACACGCCTACCTGGCATGACAGCGATAGGATAAGCGAGACTAGGACTTCCTACAAGGCTTTAAAGTTACCAACAGGACGAAGACAATTAACATAACCTATATCGCATGAAAATATGATAACGTCAAACCGTTACGTACAAGCGAACGTAATGGCTATTGATTATGACGTTCATAGATGGCACTAGTGTACGTTCCCATGTTCACGTGACACTTAGCGAAAGTCGATAGAGTAAATTGCTTTTGCTAAAGTCAAAGGGATAATTTAGTTAATCGGTACGAGCCAGTAAGCTCGTGAGTAAATTAAAAATTTTCAAACGCGTGTTACGTCATTGTACTGCCAATAATAACTAACCGTAGCAATACCTCGTGTTACTTTCAAGAGACTCCTCTGTGTTGCTACCCTTGCCAATGACTTCCTGGACCTCCCGTACAGGCGTGCGCCAGAATAATGGCGCGTCGATCCTACGGGAGCCGGGGAACCCCCCGTGGCGCGGAGTCAAAACGGGCGAGGTGCTGGACCGAGGAAGGGGTAAGGGATGCTGGCTGGTTGGTACCTAATAGCAATATGAAATATTCCCGTCACCTTGCTACTATGCGTATATACTATGAGTAACTCTATATTATTATCCTTTTTCACACCTCCCTGCACCTCTATGCCATGAAAACCTTGGTACAATAAACAAAACGTCATTGTCTCATTGTACCCACGAGCCACCCCACGAGTGGCTCTTGTTAACATAACCTCTTATGCACTGCGCAAAAATTCACACAAGTTACTTTCCTCATGAGCTCGTACGAATAATTACCTCCACACCTTAATTAGCAAACAGCCACTCGTACCAATTGATCGATTAATCGATCCGTTAATAACGTGAATTTTAGGCAGCATCGCGCTATGATTAACATTGGTATAATTAGGTTTACAGTTATTGGCTATCTATATATTTACGATATGACGAAATATCTTTAATTTAATATCCAGTTGAATATATGAAAATTTAACACGACACTTACGCCTCGGACGTTTCCTCTCAATTATCGTTCCAAATGTGTACACGAAATAAGCGGCGCTATCAAATAATTCAATGAACTGGCTCATTACGGGGCTACGGGGATAAGAAGACATGTAAGAAGTCTGAAAAAAAGTGTGGATACACTCTAGCTTGGTTACGCACGCCCGGAGATGATTCGATGCGTGACATTGCTCGTTTAGAGCGTCGAGCGAAACGACTCGGGATATATCTGACTGTACAGCAAGACAGAATAGATCGTTTGTGAGGCTAAACAGAATAAGAAGCGTGCTCGATTCTCGTAGTGACGTTTTTATCATTAGAAGCGACGCGAGCGCCTCCATCGTCGAGCGGGAGAAGCACGTGCCGTAAAATCAACAGACCGGCCGTTACGCTCGCGATAAGACACGGAACGCGTCACGGCTACTTGCCGATTAATAATTAACAAGGTGCTGCGTGCATTGTGCAATTATTATTTCACTGTTAAATGCGTGTATCTGCATACCAATCTCCCGTCGAGTTATTAGTTTCTACAGAGGTGACAACCCGCTCTTTTGTAACACGCTCGCCAAATCTATACAGGATCCAACAAGATCGGCCATCTTAAAACGCGTGCCGTCCTAGCTAAATATTACTTCAAGGAATCAAATCACCATGTAATTTCGCATTACATAAATTCGTCACTCGCAGACGGTACTGGATTAGATGGTGGAACATCGTGTAGTGTATAGAAGAACATCTCTCTCTCATTCTCTCTCTGTGTCTGACGTACTGCGAGAATACGAAACAGCCAGCAACAACCGGAGAGCAACGAGCGACAGGCAGCACGTGCGCGGCAACAGGAGGATGGTAAATGGTAAATGGGAAATTGTAAATGGTAGGCCACTAGTGCTCTGAACGTGAATGAATGGAACCTGCTTCGCCACTTGCATACCCATTATAGGAGCTCACTGTATGTATGTATATATATAGTGGTTATATATATACCTACAAGCGTACAATACGCCGATCTGTTTATCTATCTATCATCTATAGGCAGATGTAGTACTAGTTTGTGGACAGGTTTTGGTAAATATATCTATTGGTAAGCCTGTGGCATTACGCGTCTGTATTACTGTGAAATCAAACTCCTAAGCTCAGATCCTCGTTATTGCTCTGTATTCTGATATAGGTACTACGTTTCGTATAGTTTTTATTGGCTATACGAATAGCCCGGCACGAGAGTGATACGAGACATATTTTTGTATGATCAAAGGACCGCATAGATCCGGTGATTTTGAATTATGCTAACGCGAGGTAAGTAGGACTGAATTAACTTTTTAGCCGTATGTCATTGGGAACTTTTTGACATGTTTTTTTAGGACCTCGATCAAACGTTCGCCACGAGTAATGTCTAGAAGCGTCAAAAGACTACGGTATTGGGTAATCGTGTGTTGTACAATTTTAATTGCACCTCTTACGCGGGGGACCGATGGATTATAAATTAGCGTCAGCGACGGACGAGAAAGGTCGATAAGCTCGTTAACTTTCGATGAGAACGCGGCACACAAAAATTATTATACATGGTTCACCTCCCAATAAGGTACCGTAGTTTGCGCATATGTAGTATAGTCTGGTATATCCTTCTGCTGTCGTTACAGATTGAAACGTTAATACCAGTAGGTAATGGATTCTGGTCGGTGATATTTTCAGAGAGAGAATTCACGTGTCAACTTATAGACGTCCTGGGCATGTATATCTCAGACGCGTGATAAGGCTTCACGCGGAACTTCGGCGCTATACGAAGAAACCAGTTTGAATTCACTGAGCCATTATGAACTCGGCTTGAATCACCTCTCGGCTAATCGGTACGTATAGCGACCTTCCATTAGTTCGATTCTACGCATAATTCAATGTCTTACGGACTCGGTCTCCAATGACTCCCGGCTACGCCGTCGTTTACCTGGCGAAATAACGCGACGTTCTCGTAAACGTTATAACTCTAGTACGAAGAATAACGTAAGACTAATTTTTCTTTTTTTTCATTAAGTCGTCTCTCGACAAATCATTGCTCGTTAACTTCCTGTATATATTTTTCTTAAATAGCTAAATATCAATTTCTGTTCATTCCCACTTATCCTCTCTATCTTTCTCTCTTATCCTCTCTCGATTATAACGGTCCTGCAGGTTTAATCTTTCATCCTCGCTGATATATAGGAAGGACCAGTCAGGATTTCTTGTACAGTACTGGACACCTATCTAACAATTTTTACCTGAGTACATGGAACGAGCCTGTGAGCATTAAAATTTTATCCATATAAAATACCTTGATAATCACGGATATTATGCTGGGATAAAATACTCAAGAAATTAATTAAGCACTTGATTGCTTTGGTAATTTGCGTTCATAAACATTGAATTTTTATTTTACATCGAAGGTAGAAAAATTCTTATTTTCGCTCGGCGACCCCCTACAGAATATTTTTACGCAGTACTGTTGATTCCAGTAGGATTCAAATATTCCCGGGAGAAATTTATTTTTTATTTTTTAGTACTTCAGTGCCGTACTACACCTCGGGTCTAAGCGCTTGTAAGGACTAAAGTAGCGAGTGTGTCTAACAATGCACAACGGGTGTGCATTTACTTCTGTTTCGCTCTAACCCTTCTTTCCCGCGTTATACCATTGCCCAAGAATAGACCAGCCATTATTGCCATTGTCGCTCTAACAAGAGAGGAACGTCAATAGCTACAAAGTTCGCCACACGGACATTCCGCGAATTAAGTTAACGATCGTACTATTAAGTCGATCGGATTGCTAGTGAGATTTATAACAAAAGATTCTACCAACAATATTAATCGCGCGTCTATATGTACATTCTACATGTGCGTTCAAGCTGGGATTCAAAGTATGCTCAGACTTTTCGCACGGTATATATTGACGTAACGATGAGCTACAAAAATAGCGCGATCTTTTAAATCGAAAAATTTTCTTCGGATATCGATTTTACGTTCTCGTAAGAATTCTTTTATATTTTATTATTCTTCATTTTTCACTTATATTTTTCATCATTTTCATCTTTAGAGACCATTCGGTACGCACTGTGTGTACACCTTGGACATTTAGGTAGAATGGATTTTAAGGGTCACCCTGTATGGACAGTGGACCCTATGGGGTTCATATGGGTCTTACACGGTCAGGATATGACCACGGGAAATGTCCGGTCTGCAGACCATCGGCGGTCACCCATCCTAAGGGTCATCCTTGGCTCTCACTTAGCATAAAAGGGGTAACTAGCAAATGCCCAATGCGTAAACCATAATGGAACGAATGTCCCATGGATATAATTAGGGCTGCTCATGGGAAATTCGAACCCCATCGGCTAGACTCGCAACGCAGACTATGAGATTGACTACTACAGGTCTGTATGTTGATAGATCGCAAGGAATATATATGTATATATACTAACGTTAAAAGTTGCTCAGCTGTTTTTGAAGTACGCGAACTTCGTATAAGAGTTTTAAATGACATTCTAACATTTTTTTTAATTCCACGTCTTCACTTATCCCACCTAATTAACATGCTACTGACAACGGTCATTCGATCGTCCAAGTTACTACCTGATCGTGATCAGGATTGGTCCACCGTAAACGAGGCTGAGTTTACCAAGAAACGGAAAAAGATTTGAGATTTGAGAAGCCTTCACCATAGGGTAACCCATGACGGTTTACACCAATAGCCTTACAGTCGGCAGGAGCAAAGTGTGTAAAAGTCCTACCGAAGAAACACGTGGTGGACTTTTATAGTTATACCGGGAGGCAAAGAAAAAAGAAAAAACATTTAAAATGGACTCTGAGGATTCAAGGAATTCCCATTCATGGCTTCGTTAGAATTATCGAGGTTTCCGTTTTATCGATTATATTAAATTTCTCGTTTATCACGAGTACCTTGACGTTACTGAGAATAGCCGTAACGAGTCACGAGGAAGACAAAAATTTTTCAAAATTAACCTTATCCCGGCAACACGCCGTATCACAGCGATATAAAAGATTTTTTCAAAAATACCAGAACGTCGTTAAGCGATCGAAAAGAAATAGCCGAAGAATAATCGTCTTGATTGGTTTCCTCGAAATATGCAAAGTGCTCGTAAGCGTTTACGGTTAAACGGCTGATTCCGAAGATTTGCCATACCGATAGGTAAACCTTCGTTATTGCCGTACGATCACGACGGGAAGTCAATTAATTTTCGAATAAACGTCGATTAAACTCCATGGTCAGAGTATGCCATGGATAAAGCATATATATCAATTAATATGATAATTAATCCAATACGCATACGTCCCTTAATCATCGGTTAGCTAGAAAACACCATCGTAAATCTATCGTATACAAAACAAGATTACCTAGGCCTTGCCACGTCGTGTTCACATGTGTCTGTTTGAGCCTTCGCGAATTCTCTCCAGATAGCACACAGCGGGCTTCACGAAGTTCCAATGAATCGAGTATACACCACAAACAGCAGGTAAACCTCGTGTTCCGGAATCCCGTGTAAATTATTACGAAAACAAGAACACCAACAAACAAAAAACAAAATATCACTCAACCCTTCCGACGTTGGTCAACACACATTTTTTTTCTTCCGTCTCTCGACCCGACAGAAACTTCACAGAACCTTCACGCAGACTCGACACTTTCTTCGGTATCTACGGAATTCGCCTTCCAATCGCAAAGTCGTTATTTTCCACCCGTAAACACCGCAAATCCGTCCGGACGTCTGTGATCCTCGTTCGGCCTCTTCCTTTTCCAAATTTTCTTTTTGTTTTTTTTCTTTTCCCTCTTCCTTCCCTTCGCTCCGACTTATATTCCTTATCGTCCGGCCGCCTCTCTTCTCTCGGCACTTAGTACTTTTTCTTTCCTTCTCTCCCTTTCTTTCTTTTTTTTCTTATTTTTCTCTCCTCTCCCTCGCCACCTCGCTCCTCCGCGAACTCAACTGGTAGCTCGGGCTAATTTTGAACGAACTTTCCGGTTCGGTGTCTTGTATTGGACTGTGCAGAAGTGGCACCTTCCAGTTTCTGAACTTACATCTTGTCAGGTAAGTGTGAGCTTTAGCCGTGTGTCACGTCACGGTGTGCGAGTGCGTGCGTACGTACCGTTGATATGTGAGTGCGTGAGTGCGTGTCGGGGGACCGTCTCCCCATTACGCTCTGTATACGGGACCAGTGTGAGTACGAGGATCGTCCAGTGTGAGCGTAGCTGCTCCTATTAAAGTGTGTGCATGCGTGGCCACATATGAGCCGCCGCAAGAGACCCGCCTCTTTTCCCACTCTTTCATCACTGCCGCCATACGTGTGATACCCGCACCAGTGCACGTACGTACCTACGTACCCCCATGCCCTCCCCTGTCTAGTAGTCACAGTGCTTTGTGCGGGTATGTGCATAGATATCCCAGCTTGGATGGCAAACCGTATATATATATACCTGTCAGTGCTTTTAACCCAAGCACTGTCATATAGGTACCTACCCCTACTCTCAGTTCACATATCCACCTTCTTCACCGAACCCACCGGCACTTCAGTCTTCTCCCTGAGCAACGCTCATCCACGCCTGTCCACGCTCTTCCAAAATTCTTCATAGTCTCCCAGGCTATTTTGCTCTTGAAAAAGACCTTCCCCCTACCTGCCCCTCCCCGCTTCCCATTCAGATAATAAAATCTCAACCCTACACGAGACTGTCTCAACCGACGCAGAATCTGTCGCATCTACCGGGTTGATAATGTCATCCGATCTTAGCCAAAAATTGCATCCCGATTAACTCTGCCTTAACGAAGTCGTTCGAAGCTCGCTGTGATATGACTATCGTAATTTTGGACTGGCACTTTCGTAAGTGACAAACGAGAAGCGCGACTCTGGCGATAAGCCTTTTCGCGTGAACGAGTAGGATGGCGGGTAGGTGGGTAGGTAGGTAGGTTTGGTAGTCAGAATATATGTATACCCGTACGTATTGAATATCAAGAGAGAACGAAGGTACGGATACGGCTCGACTAACGAAGTCCCGATTTATCGGCACTTTCCAAACTTTTATTGCCCGACATAAAACGACCAAATGTATAACTGTCCCTGCTCGCGTATACACGCTCGCGAGTATCGCGACGACATTTATCATTGTCCGTTAAATAAAAGGCAACATCATATCGACCCGCTCCCGAGATCTATAGATACGAACGAGCCGAACGCGTATTTCTTCGTGTACCGACGATATTAATGCGTTTCACTTTTGCCTCCGCGCTGCCGGGACGATTCGCTTTGTTACTTGTTACGGACAAGGAAACGCGTGACGTAAAGAAAAAAAAAGAAAGAAATTCAAGAGTTCAGACATTCGACATAGTCGAAGGACGCTGCTGGTAAAAGAGCAAAGCTTCACGGTTCGTACGAGTATATTGAAGTATCGATGAGATCGAGCGTCGCGACGCCTCTGCGTCTCCTAAGAATCCTCTCCGCCCAATCACTAATATATCTGTAGCAATTACTTTCCGTCTCGTATTACATTACCGAACGTATTGACATTGTAATAATTATATATATGTATGTATATAAGTGCATCTAGTAGCCATGATGCAGAATGCAGTCCGATGCATTTTCAAGCAATTACATACAAGTTGAATACGACGTTAGGCGTCCTTGCCCTTTAGATCTCTCGTTACACACACACTCTCTCTCTCTCTCTCCTTCTCTCTTAATCTCTCAGCATTTCCCTCTCTCCTCCACCAACCACCACTCGCGTTTACCAATCTCTCACGCTATCCACGATATCTCCTGTATGCCTTCGTACGTGCACGCACGTCACTCGTACTCGCCGAACATTTCGAATGTTCACATACGTGCATTTTGTGTCACAGAACACGACGTGCATGTCACTGGTGCCACCATGCTGTACCAACTTCATATAAATTTATCTGCATCTATTTTGCATATATCGGAGATGCATCTGGACGTAACCATGATTACTTCGCCTATGGGTTATGGACACGTATCCGTGACCGCATCGCTGCTGATACTCGTGCACGAAGGCATAACGCGTATCGCGTCGTCCGACGGTGTAAAGTAATTTTCTTTTCGAAATGCAAATACATTAAAATCAATGCAATAGAATAAAAGTTGTACCGTTAATACAAAAAATTGGCAAACCCCTTTCTTCTTTAACAAGCCAGTTATGCACGACGCGATTAAACCAAGGCAAGTCCATAGGTCAGCGAAATCGCACAGCGCGATCACACTATGCGCACACGGACGCTCAATTCGCACTCACTCATTATAAACACTTAATTAACGCAAAGACGTGATGCTGGCTCGTTTCCTCCTTTCTGCAGCTCGCCAAAGTCAATACGGGAGCACGTTTCCAGGCTTGTCGGATTGTTTGATCTTGCCAGCACGTGGTCGTCGTCGCGAATTGCTTACGTAGCTCTTCACGATGAATCGAATTCTTGTAGTCGTAATTATTACAAAAGTCCTGTCGCCTGGGAGCGAGAGAGAGAGAGAGAAAAAAAGATAAGAAAAGCATAAAAGATTAAAATCAATTTTATACTTGGTGCGCGCCTATATTTTCGAGGTGAATTTACCTGTTTATTATCTTGTGCCTACGTCAAGTTAGCTTCGCTGTCCGTTGGCGATAGGAACGAGCGCCGATTGGTAAGCGGCGATGGATTAGTTTACGAATTTGTAGAGGGCGCCACTAGGTTCAGTGGCGGCTAATTCAAATTCTACAGGTTACAAAGGATTAAAATATCAAACGGCGCTGCCATCTAGCGGACGAATGATTCGATATATTCATAAACAAACCGGCAATAGTTTCCTAATGGAGAAAACGTCGCGCTAATCGTAGGCCAATACTGGTCTACGTACTGTACGATTAACGTATACACGACTGTTTCCTAACGCGCACGGACTACGTGGCTTACGAGTACGTATCGTCACGGAAGACGTTGAATTTTCCACGTGACAGTAGCGGCCTGTTTAGCGCCCGTCGTCCTTGTTGCATTTATTGTCCTATATACTTAATGCCGTAAGTTTTTGAACGACAACGGACACATCGACGGCGGACTTTCACTATTTGCTTTCTACGGCTATTTTATGCCCGCCGTTCACGAAGACTCTCGTGACAGTTTAGGATGTTGCCGTTTATACACGGCAATTTCTGATTCTTTAGTAACCGTGATATCATCCAATATGTCAAATGGTATTTATACCTAAGGATAGTCGAACGGATTGATCGAGTGTTAAGTGGAGCGATGGATAAGACCATTCGAGGTATGTATGTATGTATCTGCCATATATTCCGTGTAAAAATTTATGAATATAACCGCGTCAAGAAGGCAATCTAATAGATTACAATAATCCCGTGTGGAAAGTGGCATAAATTCAATCGGCAATGCATATCAGCATCAGCATGCATGCAGTTATCATGGGGCCATATGCACTAGACGTATATATATATACTATATATATCAGCTTACGTGACGGATCAAAATATCAAAGGTAAGTTATACCAGCGGTACAGGAAGTGCCGTAGCGAGAAGATGAGGACAGAGAGGAGAAATAAGAAAAGGGATGAAGATGACCAATCGGACGGAGACAGATAGGTAGTCAGGTAACCCTTAAGGCAGGGAGGTTAGAATCGATCGGTCATTACCATAATTTGTGTATGAATGCCACCTGGGTGAGGGGTACGCGCATAACCCATGGTCAATATTGCAACCCCCCTTTAAAGGTGCGCAAGCTGCATCGCGTGCGCAGACAGCTCGAGGTGTGTCTGCGCATCCGATTATAGCGGTAACCAAGGGACAGCATCTCTAGGGACTGTGGAGGGTATGGAAGAAGACGAAGAGTTTGTATCTTGTAGCTTCGATGTCCAGAGGCGATGACCCTTCAAGGGATTCGTTTATAGCGTGGCATTTTCGTACGTCTTTTTTTTTTGTTGTCACGTTGATTCCGTTAGCCCCCTACGTCAGTGCAAAAGCGTAAAACAGGCAGCTACCGCGTACGGACCGTGGTACGTCGACTGTAACGCGATTTGTCGTGAACTGAGATTACGCAAAATTATTCCCGTCTTGCGCGCGCTCGGTCGGCGCATGCGCAGTCGACTAACGATAACGTAAAATCTCGCGCGATTACGCGCACGTTCAATTACATAAAATATATCGAACGGTGAGGCCTTCGTCGAAATAATGCAACTTACCAACGAGATGGCTCGGATACTGTTTTCACCACTGCAAGTATGGCCGGATGCACTGTGGGCAACACCTAGGTGTACGGTACAGGGTGTTCCACGTGGTGACAAGTCAGCGCGGGAGAGACGGCAGGAGAAGGCGGGGCTACCTATGTGCTTGCTTATACGAGAATCCGATGATTTCTCGTGGCGAAATCTAGAGCGGCTACAGGAGGAATCTCACGAGGTCGATCGTGGCGATCGTTTTCTTTATTTTTCTTCCTTTTCTTTTTCAGAGAGAGACGGAGAGAGTATAAAAAAAGAAGATCGAGGGCTACCGAATCACGATGTCCTAGGGGATAAGGAGATATCATATATATTTATATCGAGCGGCTGAGGCCTCGGTATGGACATATATCAATAAATATAGGTATATATGCGTACACGAATAAATATAATTATAAGTAAGAGCAAGGCTGGACCACGCCCTGTCTCCGCTCTACTCTCCCTCATTCCCTCGGTCTCTCACACTTGCACCAGAGCGCTGGTACCCCGCTTTCAGCACTGCCCTGGACCGTACAGATAGGTTAGGTTAGGTTAGGTACACTTCCTTTTCTCCTAGACCACATGCACAAACACCTCGGGTACACGTATACACTGTACGCCCCTGAGCAGTAGCCGCATTCAATAGCTACGGATCAGTTTGAATCTGCTTTATTTTCTCGATCGATCCAGCCCGGATTTTCATTATGATTCGCGTACTTGAAATGGACCGGGAGGAAGAGAGAGAGAGAAAAAAAAAGTAGTTGCGCCTTCTCTCGTCTCGCGTTGTACATGAGAAAAAGAATGAGAGAAAATCGAATATAAATTAACGAGCTGTTTACAATTCCGAAATCTTTTCGACTGATTTTACTCATATACAATTATATATATGTATATATTTAAATAGTGACTGAGCGCAAGATCGTAGGATTGTCCTTTGTTCATTCTTAATACACGTAACTATTAATATCTTCCATCAGACCCGTAGCTATGTCCAATAACATACGATAGACTAATATCGACTATATCTATACCGCGTTCCGATAACATGCCGATATACAGACACGCGCTAAAGTCGCCCGGATTCGTAGACGTATTACTTGTTTTTCCCTAAGCTCTCGCATACGCCACGGCAATTAGCACGATTCTGCAATATCCGTTCCGGCCAATTCGAAAAGTGCAAGCGCCATAAGACAATCGACCGATCACGTCGGGGATCGGCCTAATAAGTATATCGGCCGTGTAACCTATCGGACGTATATCCAATGTTATAACAGGCGAGTTATAATCGTTCAGGAACTAGTCACAACATTTAATTATATTAAATGTTAAAATGGCGTCATGGATCGCCGATCACGAAAACGCTACCAATCTCTGACAGCTGTTTCGATCGAGATCGGCTCTCTCGCCGCGGACGGACTATACCTACCTACCTACCTACCTACCTACCTTCCTACCTATCAACCTACCTACCAAGCGTCCGGAGATAGCCAGAGATACAGAATTCGTTCAATGATCAGGGCGAGGTTGGGTACACGCGTGTGCGCGTCTCGCTGGAGCTTTCTCTGCTCGTAAGAGTCAACGAGAGAACCAGTATGTAGAAGTGGGTATCCGGTGTCTTTCTGAGGACTTTCTCTCTCTCTCTCTCTCACTCTCTCATTCTCTCTCTTCGGCCTTCCCTCCCTCCCTCGTTACCCTCCCCTTTTACATATCTTAACGTCACGCGTCCCTTACCGACTTGCATACGGTATGATTACGCTTGCATAGGTGTATATATATATATATATATATAATAAGGATACCTACAAAACTACATAAGCGTTTAACAAAATGCATTGCGTGCACCAGAGCAATGAATATGTCTGTATAGTATGTATATATAGATATAGCTTGTGTATATATCGTGGCGAATGAACGATAGACCCACACAAGATCGTGGGACCGTCACATATGCTACATACGTAGGATACCAACACTGAAATCCTGGTCTATGGGTGAGGTCTGAACTGCAGGCGTTCAAGTCTCCCGCGACCCGCGGTAAGCAAAGCAAACGACCTTCCGTGGAATCTGGACAACCTGTCTGCCCGCTTGCCGAGACTCCAAGACCGGGAGAGACCAGGAGATCGGGAGAGACCGGGTCTGCACTTGCCTCTTCGGCTCTCCGGTAAGTAGCAACCACCGTGCTTTGGCCTCTCTTATTATCAACCCCGTTTTAGCCGCCGTGGGCGCCGTTCAAAGAGTTCCCGTTAGGCCTCGTACGGTTTTCCCTTTTGTCGTTTCTCGGCAAGTAGCATCGGCGGATAGTCGATGGGCGCTGTACGTGAAATTCAAGTAAGTTCTTACACGCATACGTATGGATGACGTAGGGATTCTTTTTTCTTGGTCATCTTTCCTGTTAACGTATAGTGCTATGTCTCCCTCTCTCTTGGGACCGTCTGGAATCTAGAGAGGCGTGGAGTGAGAGAGATACTAGAATTCGGTGGGTATGATGCGTGGGTATTACCGGAGAATGTCTATAGCCACGTCACCGGGTAGTTGGTATAACTGCTGTTACTGTTTGCTTGAGGTAGGTCTTGTCGCGGTAAAAGAGCCGAGATGCTCGACGTGTAAAATCATATATCTCGATATGCACACGCACGTTCCTCGTACCATATGAAAAGGGAATAAAATATCCTAGGGTTGTACTAGGTATACACTGCCAGATCAAGATGATACGTTCCTGAGGTACAAAGTAGGACCCCGATCAGATTGATCCGTTCCTCTAGACGTTCTGATTTCCAGGATGGATCGGGTGTCTGTAATGCTACGTCTCGTACGGCGAATAGATATATATAAATAAAGAAAACAGATACACTTTTACGGTGTGCGTAGTGAGGATCGTTAAAACTTACCGATCGAGACGGCAGGGGGATTTAAAAAAAATCGTTTGGATTAATTTATCGTTAAAGCAGTAGGGATCGTGTTCGCGAGATCGTCCAAGAATTTAGCTGATAGCCGTATCATTAATTTGCCACGTGATTAAGGAGCGAAAGGTCCCCAGCCAATTACCGGATGCGTCATTTCTATTTTAGGGCTTTTACGGGAGTAGTCGGGGCGAACCAGAGGAACAGGGACGACTGTTTTCATGCGAGCGACGTGTAGCGTTTATAGCCCGGACCGAAGATTCCACGAGGTTTCTCCGTTGATAGTGGATTAAGATTGTTTTGTTGTTGAAATTTTTTATCACCCTCCCTCCCCTCCCCTCCCCTCCAACAACCCATTACGACTACGATCGTACGGAAAAAAAATGTGACAGTCCCCCGTCAAAGTCGCCATCGAGAGTTTACATGCGAGCGATTAAATATTCACGTTGGGAAACTTCGTTATCGGCCGTCGGTACGGGACGGTTCGTGTCCAATGTGAAACTCAGAGACTCGCGTGGCTGCACAGAAGACACTTTCCCGGGTCTCTCCTGCATAAATTTAACCAGGGTATACGTATGAATGTCTGAGGGCGGTTATTGCAACATTGAGCATTACATATTAAAAGGTGTTATTACGTATATCTGACAGGAGCAGTAACGTTTACGGTCTTATTTAAATCCGCGATGCGATTACGGGCGAGATAACGTGTACGCGACGTATAATTATGTATGGGAGGGATATATATATATGTGTGTGTCGATCAAAATATCCCGATCGTACATGCAGCAGCGCCGGATTCCTCTCACGCGTGTTAAAGATTAACGAGAGGGACCGGGAATACGTAATAACCAGAGTCAAAGGGAGGTGCGAATAGTGTCGCAAGGCTTCCGGTGTTATTTTTCATCCAAGAATCCATTTCAGTGCCTCTCTTCATGTATATATCTATATATGACGGGGGCAGTATATACATGTATAGTACGCTTGATATAGAGAGCACGTGATCTCTCGAGTCCCTCTCGATACTCCCGACGAATCCTATAGGTTTTCTCGGTGCTCGAGACTACCTACTTCGCGATTCGAACGACGTGCCGGATATCTTTGTCGATTTTGCCGGACTCGCCGAGCGGCCACTTTTCTGGGTAGCCGATCGCATAAAACGCCTAACGTGCCTCTCCGGACGACGGGGAACCGGGCACGATGGCGATGGGGACCGTGGAGTCGAGATGGACCGCGGTGGGAATTAAACGGAGACGGAGTAACACCGATCCAGCATTTTCCCTGTAGGACTGGACCACGGCGGCCATCTTGTCTTACCCGCTCTTATCCGGGCGTGTAGGTGTACGCGGGTATCGTCTTACCTTATATCTTACTTCACCTACGCTCGCCTTCCATCGCTTGCGTGCGTGGATGCGCTACAGCGTTGGGATACAGTGCTTGTGTATGTGTGTATATATATATATATATGATTTTTTGGTATACTATCGGCATATAGGCATCATGCGTGTGCACGCACTATAGATATATTTTACTATGCCAGTGTAGAATGAATCTTCAACGAAGCCGTACGAAGTCGTTTCGTGGTTCCGCGTTGATCAGGGGGCACTATTGGAATTTTCAATACGCCTTTTCGTCGGACGTTTAAAAGTTTTCGGGCTACCCGTTATAATATAGGAGTGCGTGTTATCCCCGAGAAGGTAATTGCTTGATATTATACTTAAGACGGTATAAGGATCTTAGGTGTATGTATATGTATTACGAGTACGTACGACGTAACTTTTCGAAGCCTTACTATACGGTATAGGTATATAAGCATGTCGAGGAAGAAGAAGAGTTTTGAAGATCTTCGATCCAACTGAAAACACGGTGGATCAAACGTATACCTGTTCGGTAAAAAGTGACGCCGAGAAGTCGTCTCTCCTCTCTTTCTCAACCCTTTTTTCAACGCTCCTTTACTCTCGTACTCTTTCTCTCTCGCTTTATATATAGTTATATATATATATAAGCACGTATAATACATACGGTATAGCCGCGTATACGGACCTCTCCCGTATTCCGGATTCCGCGAACCCAACGCTTTTTGCCGCACTCGCGTTATTGCCGCAATTTAGCAAGCACACAAACGCTATTGCGAACTCCGATCTGAAATTTATAAAAAGCAAGAACGCGATGCACCCCGCCGCTGCGTATATACTTTATGCACTTTATGCCGGGCATACTTGTTGACTGTACACGCAAGACTCGAAATGGGAGGATGGAACAAGGCTGTATCGCACTCGTTAGCTCGATTATGGATGTCGGAATGTGAACGGGTACCCGTCAAATAAATAATCGACGAAAAGCAGCAAAGCGTGCGAAATGACGTCAGATGAGACTCTGGAACGGTTCTCCGGTTGTTATTGTGTATGGCGGCCTTAGATGATTTTCTTTTTTGATTCTCCCGTCGTTGCCGGATCTCACGACGTGACCCTTTTTATTATTTCTTTCTATGACTCTTTTTTTTTTTCATTTCGTTCCTCTGCCCTCGCTTCATCCTGTATTGTATGTGCGTATGTATGCATACACTTAGAGTACCTCCGTAATCCCCCGTTCTGATCTATTAAACAATGATCATTATTCTTGCGACATTATGCCTAATGGAATCGGACCATATGTATGTAAATGAGCTACTTATTCCGCAAACGCACGCAGTGCCCGATGATATCTGGTAGCCTCTCTTAATTTAAGTGAGCGTAATACCTACGACCGGAGTGGATTATCCGGGCTCGATTTGCTTTGGTTAAGCCATGCCCCGTAGTTCTTATAGACGTTACTTTGCTTTTTTTATTGTTTTTTTTCTTTGATTTTTTTTTCTAATTCTTCTCCTTTTATCTTCCTTCTTTTTTTTTCATCTCCCTTCATCCGCCGTCGACCGCCTTCTTCTTGCGGGAGCGCGTCACTGGAGGTCGTCTTTGCCGTCGAGTGAAAGGATTGCAAATTTTTGGGGATTACGCAGAACCGTATCTTCGAAATTTCGAATGTTTTCGTGAATTTTGGAATTTATCGATACATCGAGTCGATCGGGTTTGGACGAATCGGTTGGATTTGACAGCTGTCACATTTTTATCGATAATTGAAATCGAAATTTACAAAAAAAAATGTCAAAGACCATTTGAACATATACGATGTATGCTACTTGGATTTGGAAGAAAAGTTGGATTATCTGGAGTTTTCATATTCCGTATACTTGCCACGAGTGAGAGGGAGACAGACTTATGGGTAGTCATATGGGTAAGACAAAGACAGACGTACCTCGTTGGCTTTTGAAAAACCATGAGTAATATAAATTAATATATCGAATCGAACATGCTCCAGGTGCATCTTCGAGTGCATCGTGTCGTTGCATCCGATGGATAAGTATATATATATATTTTGAATCTTGTAACACGTAAATTAGTGTTTAATAATAATAAAAATGTACCTAACAATCGCATCGTACCACGCCGAGTGAGCGTGGAACGCGCGAAAAAGTCTCATACTCCATAAGACGGATACCGAATTTATAATAATAACAAGCGAAATAAGATGCAGTTGTTTTCGAGACTCCAAGGTCCCACGACGTGCATATCTTTTACGGCGGATTAATTGCCGTTGATTTTTATTTATTGCAAAAGAGCAAGGTGGCGTAGCTGAGTAGTTAATGGTTATTGGTTTGTAATATTTATATAGGTATACGGGCAACGTATATACGTATAAACGCATCGTAATAATAAATTCTAGCGAGCAACGTGACTTACTCGCCGTTGGGTAGATGTGTAATAATTGTTAATCGCTCGGATCGACACACGCGCGCGCGCCACTTCTCCTATAGTCGGTTCGATCCGTCGAGTTACGACTGGGAGACCCAAGGAAGCCAAGCGTTATCGCTTTTCTGCGGTCCCGACGCGTCGCGGAGAAACGTCGACGTTTCCAATAATAAACGGAGCGTCTCCACTGGCTATACTCGGACCACGTTAACTCGTTATTTTTATCAAGGAGAATGACGTCTATGGCTGTATAACGACGCGAAGTAAAGTAGCCGCTCGACAGTTTTATTGGGCTCTGCAGTCGAGTCTGAACCCAGTGCAGTTATTACGTGCAGCTACGTTGCACTCTTGGCTCCTTGCGTATCACGACCAGACACTGAATCTTCATTCATGCATGCACTATTCCACACTGGCATTTCCCTTCACCTCTTTTATTATATCCTGACCTTTACCGTAGCGCACTTGACATATGCATGCAACGCGGCTCCGTTCCCGATCAGGCCTCGGCGTATCGCCTCTGGCGCCACAACGATAACCGCGAAGACGTCGCCTGCCGTAACGACTATGTAGGCTGACAATCCGTCCTCCAAAAATATACGAAATGGTTCTAGGACTAGCAAAAGAAAAAGAATGACTCACCCTGCACGTAGTGAAGCTGCTGTCAGGGTGAGCTGCTGGGCTGCTGCGGCTCCAGCTACAGGATCAGCCGCGACCAGTTCAGAAAGGACCAGGACGGTCGTGGTGGTTGTGGCTGCTGCACAATTCGACACGCTTGCACTGACTCCTCGTGGTATATCGTCCTCGTGTTGCAGCTGCAGCTGGGGATAGTGATGCAGATGCAGTGCAGCGGATGTCCTGGAAGGACCACAGTTCCCTGGTAGCAAAGTGCCCCTGGCTGCTGCAACGGCTGCAGCCGTAGTGGCCGGTGGCGATGGTGACGGTGGTGACGGTGGGGGCGGTGGATACTCCACCACCTGGACCCTGTCCGCCTCGTTCTCGTAGATGATCTCCTTGTCATGGGTGTACATCACTGTCTTCTGTCCGTCGTTGTAGATCAGGTCGATCATCTTGTGCTCACCCAAATTCGTACCGGCCCCGGCGGCTTCCGGCGTGACCCGATCATCCTCGTCCGGACCCCTTTGCTCGTCCTGATCCTGCTGCATGTGCTGGTGATGATGATGGTGGTGATGATGATGACGATGATGATGGTGATGGTACTTGTGATGAAGCGAATGTGGTGGTTCGTGGAGATCGAGTACATTGACCGGCTGCATCGTCGCCAGCAGGACCTGCTCATTTTCATTTTGATTTTGATTGCTCAGAGAGGATGATGCTGGCGACACCGGACCCTCCTGCACCTATGACAGATTTGTTCTACCATTGAGAAATTTTTTACCCCTTTTTTAGGTTTCTTTTTTTTCAACACCTTGCCATATACGAAATCCTCAATAGGTAGAATTTTATTAGGATATGCGTGAGACACGCCAACACTCTCTGGATTATTGCGCGAAGGACTTCGCAGGAGGTAAGAAGAAGCGTGTTGTAACGTTAACATTTTCGTATGCTAATATTACCAACTGCAATGGCAATTATTAATATTTTCTCGAGTCGACTGGTTACGCGTACTCGGCCACGAGCACATCTTATTCCGCAATTAAGTGTCGTTGCGTGTGCGCTGAGTAATTCTTTTAGTACGTAAAGATCAAAGATTGATACCGTACACCTATAGCCGTACATCGCGTACCTATTCGACGTACAAGGAACCGCGTCGTTTCTGACGCTCAAAAATATTCGTCTACAATAACAGTACCGACCTCCTACCGATTCTCCGACCACGTGTATTTTACCTACTATCCCATTCCCGTCTTTCACCAAACACGTCACTTTCATTGACTAAATCCGAATAGCGATAACCTTTCAACGTGCTTCCCCGCGTGTTTTCGGTAAAAAAAAATCTAAGCCATGTGTACGCCTTTGATCGATCTCAGTTTTATCCTAGGCTTTTGCACAGGCTTATCAAATCGAATAAGGCATGGAAATAACATGGAAATCCTTGAACCGCGTGGCACTATGGGTATTAAAAGGTCAAAGGTCTCGGGAGTGATATTACGAATGATTAATTGTCAGGGCTTTCAAGATTCCAACCAGATGCAATCCTGTCCACTTTTTAATACGCCCTGGCTTATTACAAATTACTGTGTATATATGTATATGCATACTGACGTAGTCCTATAGACGCCGTCGATTACAACGACGCCTCGACTTTAATAAGACCGGATGTCTATCGAGACACGAGATTCCCGACATAGTGCCTTTATTTTGTACCGATCTTCGATATACCGACGTCTACCGTATCGCGTTCTGTTTATACGTAAGAACTCTTTCATAATAACAGTTAATTGGCCGACTAGCCTGCGGCCGTGAGAGCCGCCGACTACTGGACGCGGAGTTGGATGCGCGTCCATTTGTTGCTTGCACGTACGTATAGTCATTCGTGTCTCTATGTAGCGACGTACCGAGCAGCGGTCCATTGGGAGAACAAATCTTTCTGTGCGAATGGCGCGCAGACGTCTCTTACTATACGAGAAACTTCTCATTCTTGCGGAAGGTACCATTTTAAGTGGTACCCTCTTCGCCATAGTCGATTAATGGCGGGCGGCCGATGCTGCATGATGGAACGCATGGTAGGTAGGTACTCCGAGAATGATGGATGCAATTTTTTTTTCATTTTTTTTTTTCTTAATGGATGAGAACGCTTCTCGTACCTATATCTATCCCTCTCTCTCTGGGATTTATTATGGGAGACTGCAACGATGCATCGATTATGCGAAACACAAAGTCATTTCTTAATTTTTTTCATACGATTTATGCGGCGGAGACTACAAAATTGGTTTGAAAATAAAAATAAAAAAATGTCTTGTATACGCTAAAATTATATCGAGCTGGATAAATGTAAAATATGAAATTAGAGAAAATATTTGTACAAAATTTTGCGCGATTGACGTTTAGATTTGATTGATTCTGTGTAAGATGTCAGTGGGGAATAAAATAAAAATAATATGGATCTAAAGTTTAAATTTTGACTGACCTTGACGGAATCACAGTGCTCAAGTTAGATCCGTCGGTTTGGTATAGCTAAACGTTGGGGTAGGTAAGTGTTTCGACTGATCCACAAAGCAATGCTTCTCCCAACGTTTTGGTCTCGTGATCGTAGGCACTTATGGTTCGACGCAGCAAGACTAATCGAAACGGTGGTTTCCAGGTAATCGGATGTACGGTGAATTGCGCTGATAAAATTAGATCTAATGGGATCTTCGTGTGGCTCGAGTAACAGAGGCCAAACCCGAGCCGTGGCTGAATGAGGGATATCGCGTGACGAACGCCCGGCAAAATAACTCTCATTTTCTCAGTTTTGTCGAGTCGCGTCGTTTAATGTCTACGCGACGTTTTAGAACGTAATACGTAAGTAAGTGCCGCGGCGCGGTCGACCATTATCCTCGTTATTAAGCCGAGTTGAGGCAAAGAGAGTGAAATTCGCAGTGAGCGCGAGCGAGACGACGATAGGCGTGAAGAGGTGTAGGAAAAGGAGGACACGATAAAGACAGCACAGAGATATACAGCGTATAGAAAGTTAAGAGATCTAAATAAAGGTGAAAAATATTTTTTAAAAACACAACGACGAAGCAAACGAAAGGGAAAGTGCAATAAGAATGGATATAAGCAATGTATGTTATAATAAAAAAAAAATTATGAAAACGAGGTAAAATAGTGAAATTGTAACTAACCGGTGAGAGGGCCTCCTGCATATGCAGCGGTCCATTGTCAGCTTCATCGGTGCAGGTCGACATTTTATATTCTCAAGTCTTCTTTTCTCCCTTCTTAACAGGTAGGCGAATGTGTCTGCTGGCAGTCTAGCAGCACGTTTTCTTTTTCTTTTTAAATCTTATAACACGTACGTTCCTAGCTATGGCTACGAAGATAGTTTCTAGATATGGGGTAGTGTATCACAGGCTGCTGAGTAATATGGCACGTAAGAAGAGGGGACCTGCGGAGCAAAAATCGAAGAGACGAGGTTACGAAACCAGTCGGGCCGGCCCTGTTCGACGGGCGCAAAACTGGAATACAGAGTCCGCCGGTAGTCTGACGGATAGACAGGTGTAATAATAGATGTAACGAGGAAGCAGATCGAGTCTGAGTGACGGGGTCGGGTAGGAGGGCGGAGGGTAGCGGGAAGTGTGTAGATCGAAGAAGAGGAAGAAGAAGAAGAGGAAGAAGGAGATTGGGCATCAGGGGAAGGAGTAGCTACACCGAAGAGCAGAGCAAAGCAGGTTCGGCCGGTCTAACCTGATTCTCAAAGGAACCCTGCATCAGATTGGACCCACCTCTGTCTGCGGCTGTTTGTATTTCAAGTACCTACGCCCTCGCCGCCTACCGTTGCTCCAGACAGCAGAGAGTAGAAGCGGCCGATAGGTACGTACCGCGTGCGACGTAACAACCAGGGAGACTGAGAATCCCAAGCGGCAGACCGACCGACCAACCTACTCCTCTTCTTCTTCTTCTACTTCTTCCTCTTCTTCTTGAAACCAGCACGCTCCCGGTACCCGACAGTGTACTAAGGACTCTCTCGCGCGAACGATATTCGACACATTTAATCCAAGCACGAACGGGCCAGTTTCGAGATCGCGATGTCGCCGTTATATCAGTGTCTCAGTGATGCAGTGAAGCTACGGCCTACTTCCACCGAGCGACCGATCGACGCCCCGACCGATGCGTCCGATGCGCGTCGTCCATTGAAGATCGGCTGCTCTTGGTTATGAAGAAGTGTCCTCGACGTTCGCTTTCGACGGGCGAGTTGTGTGGATCGTATACGAGGATCGGTGCTACCGAAACTGCCACGAGGTCTTGTCTCGGGAATTTACACGTGCTTCGAATGATCCTCGCGACACGTCCCACCTGACGTAAGGATTCCTACTCCACGTACGGTGCTCTGCGTGGCGTCACAACAGACGAAAGAGACAACTTCTCTTCTCTGGTACGTAACAGGTATTGTCGTGGCCCGTCGGTAGCAGCGAGAGTCAGTGCGTACTTATATTCGATGATTCTCGTTAACGTGATTTGGTTGACAGATTAAGAGGAAACTCGACTGTCGCGGAATGTAGCTAGTCTTAGTCGGGCACGGAGAGATTCGGATAAAGAGAGAGAGAGAGAGAGAGAGAGAGAGAGAGAGAGAGAATTGTTGAATATGTGTGGGAGTGAGAGAGAAGTGAGGATGGTGGGTGCGAGAGGGAAAGATGGGTGGAGATGTCCATAGTTCAGTAAGAAGACAGAGTGATAGAGTGAGAGAGAGAGAGAGAGCGACTGAGGAGGAGGGGATTGGGATGGGTTCGTGAGAGAGGTAGGGGAGAGGATGCGAGAGACTGGGAGAGAGAGCGTGCAAGTGACAGAGAGAGCAACGAAGACACTAAGTACAGTTGGGCATAAGGAAGGAAGTGCAGGAGAATAGACAGGAAGAAAGGATAGGTGTATTCTGGGTTACGGATGTTCGAGGAGATAAAAGGGAGCGAGATATATGGGTATGAAAATGTGTAAGAGAGAGAGAGCGAGAGACGTATAATAAAATGTCAGCAGATACTCACTTGTCGAGGGTGCATTAGAGGGGAGAGTATGTGAAGTGGGTGCATTAGAATAGGGGGGCGAACTACAAACTACTGAGCGTCTCCTTTAAGTCCCGGTTCACATCTCCGCGGATAGTGTCACTTGCGGTACCCGCGGCTTCGACACTTTGACGAACCGCGGCGTGAGGCCGCGCGCGAACCGACGCGCAAAGCCCCCGAACAGTAGCAACAGCAGAGCGGCGGTGGTGGGCGGTGGCGGCGAAGAACAACAACAACAGCAGCAGCAGCAACAACAACAACAAGAACAACGGGATCGCGAAGAGAGAAGCTCCGGCGACTACGACAGCCGCGTGCTCCTGTCCCGATGGCTGCGTCGAAAAACCGATGGTCGCGCGCGCGCGCCCCTTTGCAGAGCCGATCGTATCACTCCGCGCACTCTCGTGTAGTTATCCGAACGCACTGTGTGTCACACCTGCCTCACCGGAGGATTCCTCCTGAGTCTCTCGGTGTCTGTCGTACTCGGAGTCCCTCAGCGTGGCGCTCGAGCGCTGCCAAGAGGTACAAGGTAAGGCAGGCTCTATTCTCTACCAAAGTTAGCCGCTGCTGCAACCAACAAACGAACGGTGCTCGGACCTCGGAGTTCTCTTCTCTCGGGAGAGGCAACATGGCCGCCCCAGCATCCCAGCCTCCCAGCCTCCCCCTTTCTCCATCGCCATCTCAGTCACCATCTTCCTTTCTCTATCTACGCCTCTCGCTCGCACCTCGGCCGACTCCCACTCCCGCGAGTGAGCGAACGAGCGAACGACCGACCGACCGACCGACCGAACCTTGCCTGTGTGTACACGGGAGACCCTGAGGCTCTCCTCGGCTCTGCTGAGATCTCTGCGAGAGCCGCCGCCGCCGCCGCCGCCACGATGCTCGGAGACAAGAGAGTCCGCGCGCAGGTAGCTGAAGCTACTTTGAAGAAGGATGCTATTTCGTGAGAGTGCAGCATCCGAGAAGGACCGAGAGTGCATCTTCGACCTGCACGGATACAAACAGAGCATCGAGTCATCGACGAGGCACCCGGAGGCTCCGGCCACCCGGCCATCCGGCATTATCGTTTGCTCCTCCTCCACCTCGTACCCTCGTTCCGTCTTTCTTCTGACTCAACTTTTCTCCATTTTACGTTTCAGTTCCCTCGTCTTTTACTCTCTCGCTTTACCTCGTCTCTCTCTCTCTCTCTCTCCCTCTCCCCTTTCTCTCTCTCTCCCTCTCTCTCTCACACACACTCTCTTTTCTCTCTCTCTCTCAAGCACTCCCCCTACTTCTCGCGCCACCTTGAGAAGGATACCTGAGAGTCCGAGCAGCAGGGACGTAGGAGCGAGGGAGCCAGCGAACATGTGAACCCACGTTGAAGGAAGAGGCGCGCGCGCTTCCAGACGATGGAGTCGCGCCTGTTCGCCAGGAGGAACATTGACGGTGGGACGAAGAGGGGAAACGGGAGGAGAACGAAGGAGGAGGACGCACGAACGCACTAGCGGATGGACGGACGTAGACCGAGAGCTCAGAGTGGAGGAAGGAACGTACGATGAGGATAGCAAAAGCAGAGGCGGCAGGAGCGGAGGCTGGACCGAGGCCGGAGGCTGCTGAGAGAGCTGGAGATAGAACTTGGTGGTACACGGAGTGGGAGAGTGTACCAACGGCAGGCACGCTAGAGGGAAGGAGTGCGTGAAGCTATAGCGGCCAACAGATTAAAAGAAGAAAAAGAAAAGATGGAATTAAAAGAAGAAAAAAATCGTGAAAAATGGGCACCCAGCGAGAGAAGACAGCCTCGGGCTATACCGCCTAATGCGACCCTGCTCAGGGAAGCATTCGATGCTAACATACCGTACGCACCGTGGAAAATTTTCAATTGCTCCCCGATCATTCGATTCCCTTGAGATAACCACGATAAACATTAAATACCAGATGGACCCTACCAGTAATCACTTAACTCCGTGTTATCCCAAATTTTCTTTGTAGATCGTCAACCAATTATTTTTTCTTACAAAATCTTTTTATCTCCTGATAAAATTTTTTTTACGTCGATATACAACTTCTAACACGATAAACTCTCAGTGTAACGCTGTATACTCGCGTCAAATTTTCCTCTATCTCCATTAACTCAATACCCCCTCCAACAGCTACCATCGTGCGAATCTTCGATCGGGGTGCTTTACGCCAATACACTCGATTATCCTCAGTAGGATGTATCGTGTACTCGACTAATTAGTCCCGTACAGTGAAGTTATTACTCTTCTTAATGGACGAGATGTGTCGGTGAGCATCGCTTGCGCGGGCGTCGGGGCGTTGAAGTCTCCGTAGCCCGGTTAAACGCGTTCGTATACGTATAATGGTTCTCAACCGGTTCCCTGCTTTCATTCAGAAGGAACTTGAACAGATAGATGGTTACCTATATAGTATGTACCTGTTGCATATATATATACATACACACACTTGGATCTTTCAACACCAGTTACTCCCAATCTCAAAACCAGGGTACGGCACAATTTTTCTTCCGTATTGTGTCTGTACCTAATTTCGATTCAATTATTACATACAGATGTATATACTAAAAAAGTTGATAAGAATTATCAATATATTAAACTCATCATTCCTTATCACTGTTACGAATATATCGATTCTGTAATCGCAATTGCTGTGTATTATTATATTATTAATAATTATCTTTATCAATCAAATTTTTAACCATTACAATGGTTACTAACCAAAAGCCTCGTTCACAATTTGGTGATAATAACCTGGAAAATTTTAATTCGTACATGATCGCAAACCGATCACTCTTGGCCTATTCTCGATTAAAAATCCTCATCGATTCAGACTCTGATAAATTTCACCGATGCGGGCCTGTAGCAGCGCGAGGCAGCTCAGCACAGACGCCGAGGACTCAGAGCGTAACTTCTTTCGCGTACTTGAAAATCGTTAGGGTCCTTACGGCGTGCGCGCGTCGCTCAATGCGAATAGAAACAGTTATAACTATACTGATACGTAATACGGTACCCGTATAAAGATTAAGACGGGTTTGTCGGAGTTTTCGTTTATCATAGTCTCTCGATCTTTCAAACACATTGGGAAGTGATCGACAAAATTTATAGCACAGTTTATGAGAGAAGCGTTAAGATACGATGAGAGCAAAAGAAATAATTTTAATAAATTCCACGAGTATGAGTGCCTATAAAGGTGGGACGTTCGAACGCTGCTAAAGGTTAAATAATTTTTTTTCTTCATCTCGAAACTTTTTTAACATCTACATCTCTCATCCACACTACATATAATTTTTGAATGAGCTATGTAATCGACGTATGTATATACCCATATCTATATATAACTTAGCGCGTCTCTAAAATCCTATATATATATACCAAAAAAAAATCAAATACTAAGCAACGTTCAGTTACAGGTAGGATCGAAAATTGATTAATAATTTTCAAAATTTGAATCGGTCCCAATATCATAAAATCGGATAATTTCAAATTTTACTGGAATTACCCGCCTTTCATTCTATCCCAACTAAACGCCCACGTTGTACTACAGAATCGAGCGCCTTTGGCAAATAAAAGCGAAGCGTAAAAACAACATATTAACCAGTCTATTATCGCCAGGCTGGATGACTAAATAATTATTGACACAAGAGTGCCAAACTTCTTTTTAAATTTTCATTTAGTCACTCGGCCCAAACAAATCCCGGAGTGCCAATGAATCGTTCCAGCAGTACGGAATACTACAGAATCAAAAATGCAGATAAACGTAGAAGCTTTTCTCAGTGCTGACCCTTTTCTTCTTCTCTTAATAGTACACCACCATAGTGCAGGCCAGTGTTCCCGAGTCACATCAGTGACCCCGTGTTACTCCAGGTTGGGTTCACTAAGTACGAACCTTCCTACCTGCTTCACGGTAGAGGGATGCTGTATCTCTGTACCAGGCTCTCTATCTATATACCTGTCTATACCAAGAGAGCCACGTCCTCGGATACCCAGTTGGGATGGTGCACCATAGAAAGTTTTTAAGCCGCGATGCACCTGTCAGGTCGAGAACACCCCCATCAGGATCTACCTGCCTAAGCGTCAAAAGCCAAAACCTTTTCAAAAGAGATATCCCTTAAACCATATAATTCGGTATAGTAACTTCGACTCCGAACGACAGCAAAGTACCAGACGCCCATCCATACTAAAAAATTTCATGTTACATAAAAATATATAATTTTTTTCTTAACACTTCATTTAACCCAATACCTTCGTCCAGCATCCGAAATATCTCATGGACCATTATTTTTATATATCAAATAATACACCTACGCTCTCACGTATCTCTGAACAATGAAATTATTGAATATATCCTATTTCGTGACGTTCACGTAATTTCGCGCATGCGCAACGTTACCCACGTACATCTCTCCCTACTTTCTTCTACGCGTCTCCTTCTGGCCTCGTACGTACCAGTAGGTGGCTCACTCGTAAATCCGTTGTACCCTGCAGTGGGATATATTATCTTAAGAAGGGTACGCAACGCTGCGATAGATAGGCTCGTTGCAATACAGGGGACAGTCCGATGCGCTATTGGAAAAAGATGTACAGTAACGTCAATGTTCGCACGAAGGCAAGAAACTGCAATAGCATGCATATATAGGCGTTTACTATCAGCAAATTGCGATACCCGCGGGCCTGACAGCTTTGTGGGCACCTTTGCGTTATTAATTATGATCAGGCATGCGAGACGATTCTTACGTATGTATACAGTGTTTCTAAGAAACTGGCTACCGCTCGTATTTCCATCGATATCCACAGCAGGTACCAAGCAGAGATGCTTATACTTTATTGATCCAAGCTTTAATGAGAGCAGTCAAGATTTATATATGTATATATAAAATGCATCCCTATAAACATATCAAAGCAGAAAATTTTTATTGATAAAGTTTAATGTTTAATCCACGAAATTCATTCGCGTTGCTTTTCCTATGCTTCCTTATCCTGCTGTGTCATTTACACCTTGGGGCTATACGACCATTGCGTAAGAGTCACGCGTACGTGTAAATTGCGTTGAAGTATAGTCTAATTAGAGAGCGTCTGAATTGTTTCGTTCCCACCGGCTAGATGAGACAGCCCTTTATGCGCGGGACTGTACCAAAGGTAAGGCGGGCTTTTCAAACGTGGCGGAAGGAAATAAAATTAATTAAATTCAAATAAATCGAAGTGCGCAATGGTACTTTATGTATTTCGTGTCTCTATTATAATTTCTTTTGGTCGTGACAGTAAACTGGTAATCGGGAAATTCAAAGGTTTGATCCTATACGGTAGATCCTCCGCATCCTGATAAATTCTCGAGGCACTATTGCATCAGGGTAAGTGAGATAGTAAAGTGGATTTAATAGATAGAGACACCCCTACGCGTATCTGTCTAAATTTCTGGTGTACGTATATATAGTGTGTTAAGCATAACTCTCTGGTAGCTGAATTCAGTGACAACTTACCGCAATCTCGTGGATATTATCAGAGTTCATGTATATATGCACATGTGTATATGCACTTTAAATGCATACAGCCAGTGGGCTGGCACTGTGGCCAATGGGTACCAGTGTAAATCATAATGCATAACCATTCCCCTCTAAAGCTCCACCTACCGATGCACTTCGAGCCTCCGTTACTATTATCACCTATGTCCGCCTGCTATATTTCAAGCGCTCTTACACTCTACTTAAGCCGTTTAACCGTTCTTATACGGTTCGCCTGAAATCGGTTATTTATTGGATCAGACGTGATCATCGAGCTTGAAGATTTTACGAGTGGCTTTGATGCTCGTAGTTTTTTCTCATCACTTTTCCCTGCCGATAATAAAAACTCTATCTTATGGTTTAACGATAAGGGATGTTGGGAGATTTTTGTCTAAAACTTAAAGAATTTTCATAGGGATTGCTATACGCGTCTTGAGGACTAGGTGGATGTAGATTATATACTAACTCTGGTAACTCTGGAATTTCTTGAGACGGCAGGAAGGTCTCGTGCTATTTTTAGGCATTAAAATCGCTCCATAAATTAAAAGTGTAAAAGAACAACGATGTCCTGGAATGGCGGACGAGCTGAGTACGAGAATCGTGCTCAGGCAATCTTTATAAGTTTCCATTTGGTTCTCGTGAGATAAGCCCATAGCATGACCTGACTTAACACTTGGAAAGGTACGAGGAAAAAACGAAAAAATCGAAAATTTTTAACGGGGGTTAAGGAAACGAAAGGATATTCCTTGACGAAAATATTAAATGTCTTATATCGAATGAATCGGTCACGAGGCAATCGAAGTGAATTCCACGTGGTCTCCTTGAAAGTTGCAGTTAAGTTTGAACGGGGAAAAAAAATTTGTCGGCCCTGACGTGAACGGATTCGAAAGTTACGATAAATCCGAAGATTTTCAACTGGCCGTAAATTTCAGACAGGGTTATGTAACACACCAACTGTACACTGGTACATAATCGGAGACTTTTACTCTGTCGGATTATAACGATGCGCTGCCGCGCATCGTCATCCATAATCATGACGATCGGCAATGGTAGTTGGGGAAGGTCTATAAATCAATGTAATTTTTTTTTTGAATATCCTGCAGTTCGATAATGACAAATCGATTCCGTAGACGTGAAAATCGTTCGTAGAATTTGGTAGAAAAATTCACTGCGAATACAGTAAACGATTAGAGAAAAACGGTCGAAGTAAAGGGATACGTTGGACGTTAGAAAGGTAGCAGGAAGTGAAGACACGTGAAGACGTACCGTTGAAAATTGAAAATGGACCTGACAATAACAAGAATCGCGTTTACAGTCTGAGAGTGGAGTTACTGTCCAGTTCTCACCGAAGGGGGTAGATGGTAAGAGCATACAGAGAGGCACAAGAGGTATATGCACCACGCAGGTGAAGGAAGGTCCCGTATGCAGACACGTAAAGGTACGCGTCCCACTAGGTATATATAATAATTATAGTAAAGCCTGTTTAGCTGCCTATGGCGTATAAGAAAAAGGGGAGCAAGCTCTTAAGACACGTGAAACTGACCAATAGATCCGGTTTAGCGAGTTTCCGGATTCCGGGGGTCATCGACGGCGGACATCCCTGTATACGTGCACCTCATTTATTTTGGTGAGGTCAACCCTTTCCACGACCCTCCGGTCACCCGTTTACGACCTGCCCGGTATACTCACCCCTTTCGGCTCTCCGAGGATGTCCATCCGCATATATTATCGGTATGAGAAATCCGGTTTTCAATAATACACACAAGCTCTCCGCTCTGCGAATAACCTGCATTCGGTACGATCGCCAGACGCTTGGGGTGACACTTGGCCAAGGTGGACCTTGTCCGAGGGATGACCACGGATGACCAAAGTTCTCTCGGGGTGCAAGGGTAGCTGGTATTATTTTTTAAAACTACGTCCAGCGCTAGTCGTTCGGTGGGAACTAAAACCTGATCGGGGGAGTTCTGGCCCATTTGCAAAGAGAGTCTCGTTTGCGTAGGGGCCCTTCTTCGAAGTGAATGCCAGCCGGTAGCAACGCGGAGTGCGACAATGGACATCGAAATTTACCAACCGAAGAAGAGGATTATTTAGAGTCGCGAGGATAGCCGAAGAGATGGATGATCGTTACGTATCCCTTCCCATGGGAAAAACCAGACCGGACGTTGGTCAACGGAACTCTTTTGATAAGTACGTATATGCACGGTGCCTCTTATACGCGCAGATCCATTCAAGAGACGTCAGTGGTTTCTATACCGGCCTTCTGGTGCTTGGGGATACTTTTCTAACGGAGACAAATGTCCGGGCTAACAGTTACGACGAAGCGAACGGTTCACGAGTTACGTTCCATACGATCCAACTGACTTCGACATCTGCCTTTTTATCGTGATTTCATGAGATTCCAAAGACATTGCCAGGATGAGAATTCGATTAGTACTATGGGCATTGATATCTATAGTGCCTTACCAGGAAGTTATCTTTACCGATCGAAACGGGTAGACAGTGTTAGTCTTTTGTTTTCTTTCCTTATTTTTTTTCACCATCGCCACCAAGCCTGTCGGAAATGTCACGATAGCCGAACTTATGCGCTTGACCAGGAGAAATAAAAAATACAGGACGCGAACCACATCGGGTCTTGTTCGACAACCACGCATTGTCAGCAAGTGATCCAGTTGCACCGGTGAGGTGATAGGTGGTCTCGCTCCAGAAGGCTATTCGAAGTACTGTTTTATTATTTTCGCCTTTTTTTCTTATGGCCCTCGTAAATAAACCGGCGAACACAACCGAATGACTGTACCGAACCAAACCGACCCTGACTCTGCCATTAAAGCCAAAAGATAAGTCCTGGTAATTGTTTTAGTCTCGAAAAAAATCTAATTAAATCATGACACGTATCTCGTGGGACCAATATCGAGATACATTGATGATTAAACAAATATTTTTCACAAACAATCCAACCCCGCCCAAATTTCATAAAATTATACGGACCATTAATTACCTGTGTAATTAACGAATCAAGCTCGCTCACGCAACTTCTTGTGTAACGCGTATCGCGTGTGGGTATGAAAAAAATATATATAGGAGCTTCCAACGAAAGTTAGTGTTCTTTCCAAAATAGGAAAGAGAGAGTACTCGAGGTAGCTCTTCCCGTCTGAAACAATCTCGAGCATCCTAATTTTCTAGCGCCACTCGCATCGGAGTCCCAAGTGCCACAGGGTCCAAAGACCCAAGGAAGCTCTGTGATTTTATTAGACCCAGCAAAGTCGCTATTGGTACGTCCCAGCCAGTGGACGCTGCGTAGGTATTCAGGATTGAATTTACGGTATTGCCAGACAGTATATACTGGGTACGGTATAGAGGAGTGAATGTAATAGCTGCCGCGGTGGCCGATGGGAACGCCAAGAAACGGAAAGCCTATCGGTAATTATTTATCGGACGATCCTGAATGAGCGTCACGTACAGAGAGCCGATCGTCCAGGTATATCAGCATTCAGAGTATTAGGTAGGAGCTCGTAGTCGTCACGGCAGAAAGAAATTGGTCGCTCGGCTGGCTGAACGCCGCTGATGACGGTATTGCGACGCGACGTTATGCGACCTGATAGCTGCACCAGGAGGCGGCGCCGCGACGTTCGACAAGCCTACCTTCGTCGAGGAGTCGTGAAGTCGAGGACCCATTGGCCACCGCAATGACCAATCATCATTTGACATTCTTTCACCTCGGTCGTAGTATAACCCACACGCGTCGACTAGCCGGCAGCTCATGTGGTCAGGACGTATGCGTATAGCTCAGCGTCTCTTGGTAACCACATGCGTCCACATATGCGTATACGATACGTATAGGTGCACGTATCCATGCATGTCTCTTGGCTCGGTACCTTCTCGATGCCTTCTTGGTGCTTTGCCCGATAGGCACGCATCTCGTGCGTCTGTGCGTACCCCGTGTGTGTCGCTGCTATCTAGCATCGACCATAGGTGGACACTCGTGTGCATATAGCGATATCAAGCTATATATAGAGTTATAGATAATGGGATTAAAAAGAGTTCGATTGGCCGTTTAACGAATTTAGGGGAATAAATTTGAACGGGAGGTCAAATAAAAACATTACGATTGAGAGGTTCTGCTTCTTATCGACGTCAAATCAATTCACGGACCATAAATTCAATTTGGGATGTCGCTGAGACATCGTGACCTTTGTCGGATCATCATTCTCCGACCTTTACGTTTATACGATTCGTGACCAGTGGTAGGTAACTACTTGTCTCGGGTATATAAGAATATCCAATCGTGTCGATGCGATTAGATTGAATCCCATGCCGAGTAACTATTACCTCCGTCGATTATACGCATAGAAACTGCCCATAATCCAAAGCTAACAGCATCCAGAAAATGGTACTTGGCGTTATCGACGAAACAGTCCCGTTAAGAAAACCAAGGAAAAACCATAAGAAATACCTAATACGAAGAAGCCCATGCTAGTGTTTACCTAAAATTTCCTAATGATTCACCGATTATACACACTACTGTCGTTAGGTACTTTCTAAGTCGATGCTCATATGCATACACCCGACCAAGCCAGAGCATTGAGATAGCAGAGACACACGGTGCTAGGAGAGCAAAGCAAGGCGTGTTTCAGTCGATTTGGTTCTGGTGCGTCGTCGCGCAGTGATACGCTTTGATACTCGCACGGGGCACGGCTCGCAGGACACGGGGGTTGTTGACTCTGTGAGTGAAGGAAAAACGGCAACTTAGGTATTCGAGAGCTGCGCCCTATACTGTGCTAGAGCTGGGAGCAGACCAGTTCAGCGAATTGAGTATCTACTCGGCTGCGTCTTACCACTAGACATTTCCCTACCTATTATGGTACACGGATCGAGTTGGCCTAGCGGAATTTACTCGGAAACGAGAGAAGCGAGACGTCGCATACATATACAGGGTGTGGAAAAATGACGGAACGCTAAGAGAAAAGAATTCGGTAGCCAATCGCGTGGCAGGACGCGGGTATGATATGTTTACTGAACATCTCTATATAAACGTAGAAGAAAAGAAATCTAGCGCACTTATGCAGCCTCGCGTAAGATTCAAGTATAAACGTCCAAGCGTCCCGTATCTTTACGAGGCATCGTTTATCGATATCGCGAGGCAGGGCCGTACGCGTCCGTGCACCGTCCCCCGATCGTGCTAAGTGGAGACACGACCAACGCATTAGGCACGGACGGGCCGGTAACGACGTTTTCGTTCTAATAAATGGTGCGTACGCCTTGGACGAAAAAGAAGCGTAGGTCGTTGTCCAGGATAGGAGTCCCTTCCCGTGGTACGTACAAGGGAGATGATTCTCTCGAGTGCCGGTCGATACGTTGGACCCAAGGTGGCTCATCCGAGGGCCCCTCGCGAAGGGGACCTCATGGTCCATACGGCCGAGGGGACAGCCACGGCCAGAGCCAGGGCCATATAGCCATATAGTCAGAGGCTACTCTCGCGCGCGCTCCTTCGCATCGTGTAAGCTATAAATGTATATGCCAACGATATAGGTATACGAGTATCCCTCAAGCCAGAGGACGGCTGCTGGGGAAGACAGGGCGTGGTCGCGATCTCCCGCGCCGCGAAACGCGTTTATTTGGTCGATCTTTTCCCCCGTTTCAATTTCTCTTTTTCTACCTTTTTTCTTACTCTTATTTCTCCTCGGTTTCCAATCGGCGACTCCGGCCCCGGTGTGCGTGCCTACGTGCCTACGTGAACCCGGTGCGTGTGTCGCGTCGCATCGGAAGGCGCGTCACGCGCTGCAACTCGTTCGCCGCGCAGCCTGCGACTCGAGAGAACGGAAGGGGCAAAAACTGCCCCTTCGTCCCCCGGTGCCACGTCGCCCCTTGCTCCGTGCCGACCCACCCTTCTCCCTCCCCCTTCTACTTCTTCCTCACCTCCTCTCTTCGTCCCGTCATCCTTCTCTTGAACCGACCCGATCTCATCCTCAATGTCAACACGGATATGAGACACACAGAGGTGTAACTAGGAAATTTACGCTCGGCCGAGCGATCCTCCAAACCCTCCTTGTTTTCTCCCTCTTTTTCTCCCTCGTTTCTAGAATCTCTATACTCGCCTCCCTCTCTTTCTCTCTCTCTCCCTTTAATTTCTTACCTCTCGCTCTATCTCAGTGTTAAAAACCCTCGGTCTGTCCTTTGATTACATCCTGCCTCTCTGTCCCTCTGCCGTTTTCATTCCTAAAGTCCAGGACGGGCGAACGCGCGACCTCGCTCTTCCCTGACTCTCAAAATGACCCCGATTTCTGGTGGTATCTTGATTCTGGATCTTAAGAGCCAGCATCCCAACGGACCCGGAATCGAGCCTCGTGAAACTCGAACACCTCTTTGGATTCCAACACGGGAGCCAACTCTTGTGTTTCTAAGGAAATTCTCCAGCATCGCGTCTCTTCCTTCGATATACGTTTATATATATATACTTCGAGAACGCATCTGCTACGCGTGGGCGTATCCCTAGACATTCCGAGCTCCATGGTCCATAGTTAGAATCGAGTGTTACATCGCCACTGGATATCTTACTGGTTTTCAAAAATATATCCGATTCTTCTTACCGTCGGACACTGGGGGAAGGTTCTAGCGAAATTGGGTAAACGGGTCAAGCAAGCCTGTTGCGCGAGAGGTGGTGCCCAGGTACACGCAGGTAAGGTCACCCAAAGAGACAATGGCAAACGCCATGGACGTAGGGAACTCGTACCGGAGGTATTGTGCACCATATAATATATTCCTTCGAAATTCTAACCTGCCGGGAATTACTCGCGTAACTAGATTAGCTCAGGAGTGGACCTGGTGCAGTAAGGTTTCGAACGAAACATTCTGGCCGTTTTGAACGGGTCGGTATCATTTTTTTCCGGATTGACCCTAAGGGACCTGGTATTGGTATACGGGGACAGGTCATGCACCTTACATCCTGACTTCAAGGTAGCCAGTTCTTGAAAGGACGAAAACGAGACAGGAATATGATGAAAGAAGAAAAAAAAATATTACCAAGAGAGAGTCCACGCCTGTCCCGTGAAAACGATCCCGTACCATCGACGCCATAAGAATCCATTTCTGATGTATATATACATAAAGAGGAACGCTTGGTTTTCTCCAGGCTTCCATAATAATTCCATGCACTTGATTGGTAAGAAAAAAAAGCCATTAAGCGATCCACATTTTTATCATACTCACTCGAGCACCTAACTACCTCTGTTACTCACGTACTATGTACGCGCATGCGTATCAGACATTGCCAACTGCTACCTACCACCATTCAATGCGAGTATTTTCAACAGTGCCCAGTGCTTTCACGATATTTATCATGAATTCGATGAACGCCTGAGAGAAACTGCAATCGATTGGTATATCTATAGAACGAGAACACGTAGAATATATATATGTGTAATAGTCAGAAAAACTGCATTCCCGCGGGAAAGGGATTCCCTTGGGCTCACCTAAAGAGGGTGGAAAGCACAAGGTTCCTTCTCGATGGTCACAAACCTCGCATCGAGTTTCAACACGCGGCTGCGGTTCTTCGGTTACGGTTACGGTTACACCTTCGGTGGATGGGACACTCGTTTCAATATATATGATATAGGTAAGGTTATGAAGGGATAGGATGGAACCCTGAAGAAGAAAAAAAAGAAATAAACCAAGGACAGCTGGGTAGGGTTGAAAATTTCTGTGTCGATATGACTGAAAGCGCCTAGTTTGTGTCTGGTAAAAACGTGGACGACGATACTCATTTAATAACGGAAATTCTACGGTTACCGATGGTGAAACTTGGGTGATATGTGTCAACCCACCCACGCCGGCGGAGGTTGACGAGTCGAACTCAGAGGGCAGCTCCGGGGAGACTCGGTCGTTAAGGTAGGAAATTCATGTAGGATGATATTTTTGTTAGGAAAGACGATTTTTTATGCTCGATGAGGTTGAGTTACGAGTGTTTATAAATAATTGCATTGTTTCTTTTCGCTTTTCACTTTTTTCAGGTTTCACAATGTTTGCCGATCCTCGTGGTCGTGGTATTTGTTTTTTCTCTCCTAGCCTCTTTTGGTAACTATTTATGACGGATGCGCCTATTTAACTTAGTTGTATGGTAAGGTAGAGTGGTATTATGCCGTTACTTGTACGTAGGCATAATTTAAAAAGTATCATTAGAATGGGTACGATACAAGGTACATACAGGAGGATTAAACCCGATGTTGACGAGCAATATGCTCGTATTCTTAGTTTACTGGTAAGTACATCGTATCGTAATTAATCTTAAGTGTATTACTAGTCGGTATGGATTTCATAATTACATTATAATTACGGATACAAGTATGTATAGATTTGACATGAGAAAAAAATAATAACAAACATGGCCGCCGTATGATTCGACGTCGAGTGAAGACTTTGTCGGTGTATGATAAAAGAAGCGAGTGACATAGACAAGTAAGAGAGTGAAAAATAGATGAAGATAGAGGGAGCAAAGAGAAGTGAAAAAAAGAACGTTAAATAAATAGACAATGGAATAATTATGACGTTCCTCTTATTAAATGCGTCTCGTAATAGGTTTATCGTTTAGATTAATTATTACTAGTATTCATTTAAGGTATATATTTATCGTTATCTATATATATATACCCTATATCGTGACTCGACCAGATCGGAGCGGACTTGGACGTGGACGGCGCCGATCCGGTCGACTCTTGTCGCGCGAATTTTCAAAAAAATCATCGGCGACTTATCGCCACGTTACGACAATCGATCACGGCTTATAATTAAAGGCGATTCTTCCTTATTATCACTGGAATCGATGGGCGAACTGACGGTGTTATTATTTAATATATATATATAATAAGTATATATATATATATATATACCAGGTAACTCGTAAAAGTCAATTATGAACTCTTACCGAGTCGACTGTATCGCTTTAATGAATATCCACGCGATCGCTTATCGTTCGTTAAATCCTATCCAAGAAATAAGGATCGCAGCGACTTAGGGATTTCGCTAATGCGACATATTTTCAATTCCTATGAGCGTTCTCGCCTTCTCCCTGTCAAGTTTCAGACTGTCAATAGGACAGAATCGTCGAATGATCATTACATTAATCGACAGTAAGAAGTGACGCTTCGTACGCATTTCCATGTATGTATCCTATTCGTCGTTCTTATATAATTTTCACGCACGTTAATATACTTTTCTCATATACGACGCAGCTATTTTCACATCATCCCAATGGCAATCCATTCATGAATAGGTAAATCCCAAGGCTTTAACCCTAACAAATACGTATGCCGACGCTCGGCGTCCTGTTCTGTTTCGTAAATTTCGTTATTCACGAAATATGCTAATACGACCCGGACGGACGTCGCCTTATTTACGGTTAATCGAATCGAATTAAACGCGAACGATCGCCGAGCCTCTCTCAGCGCATACGTAACACGTAATACGTTATACGTTAATATGTTACCGAAGAATCGTGCGATTCGACATCTCTGTTCGCCATTGGGATTTCCATAAGGAGCAGCGAGCTGCGTTTTGTTTCGATGAAAAAAAAATCATATACCGTCTCTTTCAAAAATTGTACTACCGAACGAAGTTGGTTCTACGTCACAAATCATATCGATGAGTTAACTTCGGTTGGTATGAAGTAATCTTGTATATACTTTTTTTTTCTATAATGCTACTAGCTATAATGCTAAACGTCATAAGTGCTTGTTACGATTATCGTATGAAGACACCGGGGAAGTCTCGCTGTATCTTGTTCTAATTAATCGATTGATCGAATGCGCATCATCGACGAATGAAAGCTCGTTCGAAAGCTACGTAACTTCATATTTTTATTCGGAGAAAATTGCATTCCGATACAACGACTAGTTTTTTTGTTGTGGGTTTTTTTCTCTTTTTTTTTCTTTCTTTCTTACTTTAACTCTATTCTCACTGGAAAAAGTGTAGGCGCTTTTAATGGCCCACATACCCGTATACCACCTATGCATATCACTGATACGGGGTATGTATAATTTGATACATAGTTTTGACTGTGCGATCGAATTACTGACTTACTGACTTATTCGCTGACTGACTGACTGACTGGCTGACCGATTAGGCGCCGTCACTTGTTCATGTGCTTGAATCTCAATGTGCAAATTTTTTTCACTTTCGATTTTTTTTCTTCTGTCGGTTCTGCCTTCTCTCTCTCTCTCTCTCTCTCACACACTCTTTCTTTCTCTCTCTCTCTCTCCCGCACGCTCATACATTCATATTCTTACATACAGAATGTTTTGTCGGTATGAGTGTATCGTGTGTGAGTGTGTACAATGTGAAGCCAATGGGAATGGACGTCGCTGGGAATAAAACGAACGAAGGAGATCGGTCGCTTGTAACTTGGTAAATTCACCAGAAGGCAATGTTCGATCGTTACAATGAAAACTGTGAAATAGGTACTGGCGATGCGTGTAACGCGCACACATATAGAAAATCGTGACAAGTATTTATACTCGTGTATAAATCTTAAGTCTATTGGAAAATCAGTAACTGTCAATTGTTACGTATGCAAATATTAATACGTTACAAATTGATCACACAGTATATACGAACAGTTCACGTTCTGATATATGTAAATATATATAAGCGTTGGTCAAAAAGAGCTCAATTAAGATTTCTCGTGTTACGTTGGTCAATTTGAAATTATTTTAGAATTTTGGAAAAGAATTGGAGAAAAATATTGTTTCGGTAATTCTGCGAGTGGGTATGCAGGGTGCGAATGACTTAATATAAATATATATAACATTTCGTGACGGTAGCAATCAAATAAAAGAGTGACGAATATACTTATGAATTTTCTAAAAAAAAAATTTCTAAACATGTCCTATAATTAATCGACCGGAAATAATCGCATCGAGGAAAAGTCCCGTGTCGCAAATTGGCGGCGACGACCGCCACTAGGATCTCGAGACTTACCTTGAACGTGTGTGGGGGCCGTACGCGACAGGATAGATGCAAAGATTCTGTACAATTCTGAAAGTGAGATCGAGACGAGTACATTCAAAGAGGGTTTTCAAGAAAGAGTCCGGAGTTATGAAGATTGAGAAAATTGTGCGTTTATTAATGAAGAAGTAGGCTAATACGTTACCAACGATTTTCGAGTTAACCTCGACTGCATTCCGAGGGCGCCGCTATTGCCATTCGCAATCAGTTTGGCGCGTCTCGTTTCTCGCGTGGCCTTGCATTTCGCGTCTTTTCCATTTTTCTCTCTCTCTATCTCTCTCATCTCTCCCTCTATTATATATATGTGTATATATATATATTTCATATCTTTCTTCTCTTTCTTCGTCTCCTTCACTCGCACCCTCTCCCTCTCCCTCTCTCCCACTTTGTTCCTCGTTTACTTTTTCTCTATTTTTTATTCTCTTTCGTCCCCCCCCCCTCTCTCTCTCTCTCTCTCAACATGCAGCTACCGATCATACCATACAAGATCGCCCTGCATGAGCCATGCATGATAATACGTAGGGTCGTATTTGCCATATAATCGTATCGGCAAAGAAAAAGATTCTCGCCAGGTTCGGCTCTTGTTATTCGCACCCTGCACCTATGTTGAACAGTACATATATATGTATATATATTAATGGCATATATACCTATTTATATCTACAGGGCAGTAGTCAAACGCTGTGACTGACTGTGCACGTCGTGCGATTTGTGTTTACGTGATTTTTTTTAATTTTTTCACGATCGCGTAATTACCAAGACTCTAGAAATTTTTCGCTCACTCGTATATACTTGCGTTTATAATATTCGTTATCGTTATCTTTCATTGATCCTGTCATCGTCCAAGAGCCCGTCGCATGCTCGCGATCGCATGAAATAAATGAATTTGTGTAGCTTCGTTCTCATTCTTAAGTAGTTTTAGGCCTTTACACAGACCACGCGTGATCCCCGTGTGTTAATGTTGCAAGTGCAAGTGTTTTGTGAATCTTTTTTTTTCTTTCTTTTAATCGCATTCATACAATAGTTACATTCTTACTGCACGTTACTACTCTCTCACACAAACTCACTGTCGGGCAGATACATCCGTATTATCATCTTTGGTGTGGACGATCCTGACTGTCTAATTGGTGGATCTCCCAGCAAGGGCTCGGTATCCCATGTTACGTTTCATTGGTATCGATACGTCGTATCATAAGATCATTTATGACGAAGTGTCTTACGTCAAGAGTGACTAGAAAAATGTTGGATGAATAATGAGGAGAATAGAAAAGTGTGAGAGATTTGGATGACCAGTCGCGTCACTGAGGTCGATACGACGTACGTTACGAGAAAAAACTCCTGGATATTGGCGTTCTCTGTATCCCCTGACGGCTTCCCGTAGGATCTTTATATATTTCTAACAACGTGGAATCTTCATTGTTTTTTTTTAAATAATATATCGAGTACCTCACTTTGTTTAACCGATCTTTCGAATACCCCGTAAGACACTGTAAAAACACGAGAGCGATTTTCGGATCGCTCTTCCAGTCTCTCCGAACACTCTCGCGTCGCTTACAAAATCGGTTCTCTCGTTTACTCTGTGGTCAAAGAACCGAAGTCCTATAGCTACGATAAAACGCCTGACGATGCGCAACCGTGCATACTGGGCCGCGTGCACACTCCAGTGATCGGCAATGGGTCAATTCCAGTAGAGGACAGGACAGAGGGTCGTGCGATGCTCGGATACGGTTAACCGACCGAGCTGGACAGTCGAGAATATAACGAGCGAACGAACTCTATTTTTATTTTTTTTTCATTTTTCTAAATTTTTTCCTCTCTCTCTCGCGTCAAAAGGTGGATGGAAATACGACCTCTCTATATCCATAGAGTAAAAATTCACGGATTTACGTATTTGTTTTAAGGTGCTTATTTTTAAATATCTATCCGTTTGTGCCATTTGGTCAGCATGCAGTCTCTCTTGTGCTTTTCATTGTGTTATTCTTGTGCATTATTATTATTATTTTTTCATTTTTTCTTTTCACCCATTAGTCGCTATCCCTTTCGCTCTTTCGCTCTCTCTCCCTCTCTCTCTCTTTCTCTCTCTCTCTGTACAATCCGATTAGATAAGAATTCGTAAGTATGCATGTGATGAGCGGAGTTTGTTCAGTGTCGTATAGTGCAGTTTAAAGTGGCCCCGCTTAGCATGGAAGAGCATTATATTTTCTACGACGACTGTACGTTACTCCTCCGAGCATACTCCGTTCACACCGATTGCGCACGGCAGTTCCACTGACGTGCTGCGCAGTTACTGTGATCCGACTATATAGGATCGAGCACGGGGACGACGCAGGCACCACGGACTCCTCGGGGATGGTATTCTCCCTTTTTAACGGAGCCACTCCCCTCGTCCTCCTACGGACTCGGATGTCATCCTCGCGCTTGAGGTCCATGGGAATCAAGAACCCTGTCCGACTCGTCGATCAGCAACGTGGACTTTATGGGTTTTAGGGTGGGTTAAGGATTTTGTCACGATCTCACGATAAACAATCACGACCTGTTGATCGGCGATTACGTGGCCGCTGCCTTCGCGCGATCCTTGGACTTTGACTTTCCGGTCGTCGTTTGCTCTTGGTCGGTACTAGAGGGACTCGGTGGTCCGCTACCGAGTCTCGCTACCCTCCGGTAGATGTCACTGTTCACGAAACGCGGATAAGAGTCCCGGTGCATCAGGGTGTAGATCTGCAGCTGCGCCTCGTCGAAGGTGTGTGGCGTTGGCTCTACCATGTTCCTGTTGACAATCTCCCTGACGCGGGAATCCAGACTCACCTGGGGGAAAAAAAAAAACAAATTTGTAGATTGATATCCTAATCAGCACTTTCCTCTGTCGGTACGTTAACCAATGAAACTCCCTTGAACTCACTTCCTTGGGCGAGAGTATAGATATGTAATCCTCGTAGATGTAGCGAGCCTTCTCCTCGATGCGTTCAGGATTGCTCTCCCTCTTGAGCTGCTCGCAGGCCAACCAGAACGCAATGTTCTCCTCGCTGTACTCGCTGACGAGGAACTCGCGGAAGAGTTTCCTCCCCGCGGCGCTCCTCATCAGCTTGTCGAAAGATGAACCCCAGGCCCTGACCTCGTCCAAGCTGCAACACTCGGTACCTCCTTCCAGGCCGTCGAGCCCGTCGAGTCCGTTTCCTGCACCTGCACCTGCCAGCTCACCCGCGACTCCACCACCGCTGCCGAGTTCACCGCCGCTACCGACGCCGCCACCGCCTTTTTTCTTTCCCTGGTCGCCCGAGCCGCCGGTTCCCCCTGAACTGTCGCCACCAACTGCCGCCAAGCTGACAACAACAAAATCGAGGCGCAGGGTTTGCCTTCAGTTATTCACGTGAGACAGCCTTCTCCTGGAGTATCTTCGTACGACTATCGTCCTGGGCTTACGTGAGACGTAACTAAAAATAGATGGCTTCTTGACACGGTATCAAGGTACCAAGAGATTTTATCCGCAAAGTCAACAGTCACGTATCCGAACGACGAATCAATGCTTAGTATCGATTTTCAAAAAAGAAACACCCACGACGTAGACAAAGTTGGAAGAAGAAAAGGAATAAACGCGTTCGTGGCGATATCGCGGAATAGGACAAGGATTTTTGAAAAATAAAAAAAAGTGAGCCAATAAGAAATCGACGTAACGCACGCAAAGAGCATCCTAGTACTGAGATCTCGAAAAGGGTGACACGTGTTACTCTTTATGGTGCCTATTTGGGGGTCTAGCGCAACTACTCGACCAGAGGCAAAGTCTGGTCGACCAAACAAATCAGAGAGATCCGTGGCAACGAGAGTGAGAGAGAGCGAGAAAGAGGGGAACGCAGAGAGCACGTGTTATGCGTCACCCCGTTCCCGGCCTCCGTAGACACGTAAGCCCGAGCGATATAGGTACAGCAATAGCATAATAAACAAACACAGGCCACACAGCTTATCCCCTGCTCACCATTTATTCCTGCGTGCGGCATGAAACAGAGAAACGGAAAATATATATATCTGACAGTAAAATGGGACATAGCTGCCTTATAAACTATAATCTAAATGCGTAACATTGCCAGACAATCGGCAAGGCAGTTTCGCCTATCCAAAGTCGCGCTCCTCTCTTACATTCACTCATTTCCATTCACCCAACCGTTCAAAGATATTTGGCCAACCTACCGTCGAATGGCATTTTCTTGCTTTTCATCGGACTCAAGCTCATCGTGAAACACCAAGTTTCCCAGAAAACTGACTTTACCCAACTGAAGTGACACCCCTCGTAATCTCAAGACCCACCCCTATCGAGACTGATAATTAAAATACAACGCAAACATTTTTCTTCCATCCAACGTACCACCCAATTCGAACAATCCGTCACTCTTAGAACTAGTGAAACAACATCGAATATAAAGGAGCGGTAGTACCACAAGCAACTGCAGCAGCAGCACCAGCATAGACAGCAGTTGTCCTTCTTCGAGCGTCCCATGAAGCTAAGTCCCTGTCGTTGCTGCTGCTGTTGTTGTTGTTGCTGTTGTTGTTGCTGCTGCTGTTGTTGTTGTTGCTGCTGGGACGATTGTTGGGGATTGCTGTGCTGCGGAGCGGAGCTTGAGGATTGACCTTGGCTCTGGGCTCTAAGACGACAACCCCCCGAGCCACCCTCTCCGCTCCCTGCCCCGTGACTAACGCCGATGCCCATTGCAGTTGCACCGATACCACTCGACATCTGCACATAAGGGTGTTTTTTTTAATTATCATCCCTAATTACACTTCGTCCATCTCAAATGCGTTCTTAATATATTTCCTTAAAACTGGGATGTTCCCTTTCACGGTGTCCAAGACCATTGGGCACGTCCGAGGTCAAGTTCGACTTGCGCCTTTTATTCCGCAGATAGAACGCGGGTCGACGAACGACGTTTCCGAAGAGGAGTGACTCTCCTTATTGATTATGTTGGAAAAGTTTTTTTTTATACGACGACGTGGTGCGAGTGATCGACGGTGGCTCGTTTGACCTGACTCGACGTTCTGGCGCAGCGAGGAGCGCGCAGAGAGAGGATATTGGATTCAGGTGTTGTCGATGCCGTGATTAGAGTAGGAATGTTAGCGGGGACGCACTTTTGTCCTCGACGTGGTAGAACGACTGGATTGAATGAGGTTTGCACGCAGACGACATATGGGTAGAAGGTCGTAGCGAATAAGCGAGGCTAGTTTGTTGGTTAGAGGTTAGAAAGATGGCGGATATCATAAATCGTAGAGGGACCGGTGAATTTCGTTGAAACGTCTGACATTGAAAGCTATAGATTTGATCGACTTCGATAATACGTTATCAATGGTACGCGGGTGTATATCTCGACGAGGAAATTGGGTCAGGCTAAGATTATCGTATCGACGCCTGTCCTTCGGGAACGACGAAATTCCAAATGCGATGAGATGAGTTTGAAAACGACGCAGAAGCCTAAGGTTATGGAACGAAGGCGAAGTAGTCGGAGTAGAAGGTGGTTAGGTGTAGCTGTATGGGATGGGTGGTGTCGGTGGACGAGAGAAATAGGGTAGAAGTGGGAGACACGAGCTTAGATATCGAACGTTCCTCAAGTCCCGCGACGGTCTTGATGCTTTCGAACTAGAAACCAATCAATCCCGTTTACTCTTCCTTTGGGGTAGTTTCTATTGTCACGTGTATCGATCCGGGGAGGATGGCTTGTCTTCTTGACTTTATAGGTTATACATGAGGGAAGGTGATCGTCTTCTCGATGATTGACAGAAGGATCAGGAACGAAGAAACGCGGAGGTCGAGGCGCGTGGCTCTATGAATATTTGAAATTCGTTTATCCAAGGGCGATCCGGAGTGAACGGTCAATGGCCGACACGCGATAAAACGGTGAACATGTTGCGAGCGAAGTAGGAAGAAAAAAATGGTAAACCCGCGAGGGAAGACTTTGATCGTGGGAGGAATCGAGTGAAAGATGCGTATAAAAGGAGATAAATATTTGGTGTGTATATTATCCAGATGAGTTTGTTGGGTGGGTAGCGTGGGATGAAGGTTGTGGATGCTGCGCGTAAGGATAAGAGATGGGATCGAGTAGACGAGAGAATAAGGGCCTGTGGGTAATGTTGAAAAAAATGACGATATCGCGTGGTTTGCAAGCCCGTATCCAGAGGCCAGCCTCACCTCTATCATGTTCCATGCGATTGAAAGCGAGTCCAGCTCGCTTCCCGCGTGCCAAGTTGCCGGAGAAGTGTCGTTCGCCGCGGCGTAGGTGCAGGTGCAGGTGCAGGTGCAGGTGACCGAACGCGATCCTTAGCCTGGTCCTCCGGGGCCACCTCGCCGGGCCTCGCCCGAACCCCGCATGCTCCCTGCACCCCCTTAGCTTCCCCCTGCGTTACCACACTACGCCTTCTTACACTCACTGCACCCTGTAGATAACGTTATTCGTCCCGTCCTGCGCATACTTCTCCCATTTCCCGCCTGCCTGGTTGCCTGCCTGCTCGCACCTTCCTTCCTGTCTCCTATCCTCCTGTTCTCCTTCACGGACACCTCCGCCAGCGCCTCCAACGCTGCTTCCTCCTCCTCCTCCTCCTCCTCCTCCTCCTCTTCCACCGCCACTTCCACCTCTTCCTTCTCTTCCTCTTACAGCGCCCTTCGCCTCTTCCTCCTCCTCCGCCGCCACCGCCGCCAAAGTCTCCGTCGCCTCCAGCACCTAAACTTTCTCCTTCTCTTCCAGCCTTCGTTCCTGCCTCCGAGCTCGAGAATCCTCGAGCGGGATACCAAGGGGTCTTCAGCAGCAACGGCAGCCTCGCCTATCCTCCGGGGCCCCGGAAGAGGGCCCTTGCCTCACCTCGGCCTGGCCCATCCGTAGGAAGCACGCTGCCGTGTAGAGGCCAGTCAAAGGGCGAACGGCTCTTGGTTCCGTGGGCCTTTGGGGCGGCCGGGCGTGCAGGCGGACTTAGGTGTGTACGTCTGATAGTAGATAGGTGTAGTTATCGGTTCTAGTCTCCAGTGCGCGCGCGCGCGCTCGCCTTTCCTCTTCTACTTGTCAACGTTATTCTCTCTCTCTCTCTCGCTCTCTCTCTGGATAGATGTGGGTATAGTGGCTACGGGAAAAGTAAAAATAGTTTCGGTGGCTTGGGGTGTGCTAGGCGCTGGCGCTGCCAGTAGTGAGAGGCGCGGTGGGGGAGCTTGCGAGCGAGTGAGCTTGCAAGCGAACGAGCGAGTCCGCTCCCGCTTATTGATTGGCAAGAGGCAACGAGAGAGACCTTGCGGCCCGCGCGACCTGACAGCACCCGGACACCTTTATACGCACGGCTCTCCTGCCATTATACGCACCTCTTCCATTTCATTTTTCTTCTTCTCGACAATTACACTCGATTCCGATCACCGACACTTTTTCACCCTCTGCACTCACATCTCATTTCACTCCTCGCACTTCACAGAACCCTGCTCTTACTCCTATCACCGATGTAGCTGCCACCCGTTTTCGGTACCTCTCTCGCGTCCTATTTAGTATTGTCACGAAACACGACACACATGATCCCCTCACATCCTATCACCAGAGTCACTGCGTGATCTCATCCAGTCATCCAAGGAAATTCAACCGATTCAACTGAAATCTCGAAGCTGGATATCCAAGAGATGCATATCCTACAGGTCGAACTGGAACGAGTTCGACCAGGGCCGCACTCTTTCCTTTTCTCCTTCTTTCTCGCTCTCTGGAACGCGATTCCTCGTCTCCTCTCGTTTCGTACCGTTCTATGAACAGTCGGAACGGCGCACGGCGCACGGCACACTTCCGCTCTTTACCCCGACCTCCCTGACGAAGTGCCTCCCCCAAGACACACACTGCATACTCCACGGGACACGGAAACACTCCCTACGATCTAGCCAAGCCAGTGACACCCCCGTGGAGCTATCTGAACTCGTAGGACACTTCGACAGGTTTAATGAGGAAACTGATAATAAGTTCAGCCTGGTTCGAAATACGAGTACTTATCGGACTCGTGCAAGGTGTCGTTGACAATGAAAGTTTCTTCTTCTCTTCTACCTGGTCCTTTTCATCCAAGCTCCTAGGTCAGACTTTGGCAGCCGTCAAAGATGACGCCAACGGATACCATGATCGAGATCGACACTCTCCTCCGTCTGATCCTGGAAAAGAAGTCTTCTCTCCTTCTTCGGCTAAGGTGTCTTCGGACACCCCCAGGATGATACCTCCAGACGATACCGATGTCACCCAGTTAACACACACCCCACGCTCCTGCCGAGGACTCTTCCACTTGCCCCGTTTCTCGACTTAATAGATCGCGGGCCTCCTGAACTTCAGCCAATATGGCGGTTGCTGATGATGCCTGGCCACCACTGCCGCCTCTCGCAGTCTCAGCGACGCCGACGCGAGGCGCCGCGACGCGCCGCCCGCCGCGGATATGCTGGAAGCGCCGTTCACGTTCACGCCTGCGATCTACATAAGAATGATCCAACATGATCACGACGCTCCTCAGAATGACCATGGACATTTATTTCTTCTTCGGACTTTTCAGGATTCCATTGAATTCCAGTGAACCAACTGGGGATACAATTATATTCGTATCTTCAACCCTTTCTACTAGTTGAAATGTGATACCGATAACAATACTGTAGGATTCATAATAATTTCGTCAGTCATTAGTAAACAAGGACGATATTAATGATTCGTCTAATGGTACGAAAGACTTTTCATTCCATTTCTGGACTTAATTATCGTCATAAAAAATGTCACAATCTCCATTTCGTAATTTACCACTACGCTCTCTGATTCCCTACTACCGTATGTCCAATGAATGCGAATATAGCGGAGGTGTATGGTTCGAGCATTTAGAAATTTCTTAAAGAATACCACGAATGTGTGAATGGCCGTACAGTCGCCGGAGGGAAAGTTTGAGTGCGCCTAGCGACGTTTGAATGGTCATGATTCCGTTAGGGCGAGGGGATGTACGGGACAGAGAGAACGAAAGAGCTCGAAGCTGCTGGCACCTAGGTTTTCCAATGTAAAACCGAGTGTTATGAAACATTCGTACCGGGAATACGAGGGATACGAGGACGTCGTACGGACTCTGTGGCGAGAACCATATCCTCGTCGGTAAGGTAGAGCCCTGCGGGAAGTTCCGCCCACGCAGTGTACGTATCAGCCCGCATCTACCCTTACCCCATCTAAGCTTACAAACCGAAACCGTTGAGCACGACGAGTCGACGCCTCTGCTTTACTGCTCCTAGTCTCGTCGTCAAAATCCCCTTTCCTCGAAATTCGCCACGGTGGTAGGGAGAGATGCCACGGTCTTTCGGCCATGTTCGACGCACCGAAAGCCCGTCCACCATTCCCTACATGTTGTACACCCCTCCCCCGCCTCCTCCTCGTACAGATTCGAAAAGGCCAACAGTTCACAGTACTCGTCCAGGAGGACAAGGAGTCTTTCTAAGAAATTAATCACGTAGAGAATACGTACTTCCCTCGTTCGATCGATACAAAGCCTGTTATTGTTTCTCAAAGAATCCGTCATAATTTTCCAAGGTACCTCGAGCTACTCTAGATAAAACGTCCCCGATACTTGGCTGAACTCGTGTTTCCAGTAATCCGTCGGTTTTATCCAAGGGTAGACGTTACTCTCGTACTACCAAGGTACGATTCGTACGTACACTCGTATGTTCCAGTAGCCAAGGAATGGCGTCTTGTTTCCTGGGCTCTGCTGCTCGGCTCGGCGACGAGGAAGAGGAGAGAAGACCTACGAAGAAGAGAGAGTGAGCGAGCAAGTAAGCGAGGAGGTTATAACGTAGAGGAGCTTGGGAACACGTGCAGGCGTTCCTAGAGAGTCAGCCAGAGGCATGAGAGCAGGGAGAGGGAAACGGAGGAAGAGGTAGAGGAACACGTACACACCAACACATTTTCAGGGTCCCCTAATACTGGAGGATTGAATGGGCGAGGGGGTGTTATTGGGGCCCCTACGCCCACTCCGCCCACTCAACCCACAGAGGCAGTCACCCACCCACCCACCGTGCCACCCCGCCTGCCCACCCACTCGCCACCCGACTGCCGCCGAGGAAACAACCTGCAACCGAACCAGCATAACGTTTCCTTCAAAAACGTTTTCTACCCGAGACCTAACGGCCGGTGAGTACCCTAGCGAATATCCTCGAGGCATGCACACCCCTTGCATTCGGGCTTTCTCACATTTTTCGTTCCTCTTACGTGCCTATTATTATGTCGATAACGCCGCGTTTCGTAGACGCGCATAGGTACGGACGCAGTGTGGGGTGGCAGCTCGGTCGTTTTCTCTCCGGTTTCTCTGTGCTAGTGCGCGTACGTGTCAACAGTGGTCGGCCGTGTTGGATCATCAGTGTGCCCCTTGTCGTGGTGTGTGTCTGTGCGTGTATGGGTGCACCGTTGCCCCGCGTCAGGGTAAATCCCACGAGCCAAGAGCAGGCGCCTACGTACGTCGCGACGCAACAGACAGCCAGACAGAAAAGTCAGCCGAAGACTCTTCCAATCTCTGTCGACGTTACGTTTCCTCGCGTTATATCTATATGGATGCCATACGGAGAGTCAGAGAGAGACGCGCCGACTGGGCCGATAGGAGAGAGCGAAAAGGAAGGCTGATCGGTGGCATCGTAAAAAAAAAAGGAAGTTTGAAAACAAAAATTGAAGTTTCGGAACGAGGAGCGACGATTTACTCGGAACAGACCTGCTCGGCGTCCTTGGTCTCTGGGCAATAATTTTCGGACGAATTTGAATGGCACACTGCCCGTCAGAGATTCTCAACTCCAAACACTGACTCCCTGTCAAGACGCCAGAGCACCTAGGCTTCTTGTATATAGTACTCGTATCCTAGCCAAGCGTCTCTTGTGTGTGCCTAGAGGGCTGCGTTCATGGGGTACGACCAGGGGTGTCACCGAGGGGCATATTGATTTATCCGTCTCTTTTACCCCCACCTCATACCTTTCCCCTACCCTCCAACCTTCCCCCCTATCCCGTTCCCCAACTTTATCCCCCCTTATCCCCCTACCACTAACCTTCTACCACCTCTCTCTCTCCAGCCTTCCCCCGCCAACCTCACTTCTATCCCCACCCTCGTCCTTGCCATAACACGCATGTTACACGAGACACACATTCCCCAGCGCCCCCGTAGATGCTTCTCCTTACAGCTGGAGGGTTGCCTGACCATCGTACCACCTTCCCCGATCAATAACGCTCTCGTCCTTCCTCGTTCTGGATCATGCCGGCGGCCTGCAGACGCGAAACGAGCCTAATCGATAGCAATCAATTCCAGCGGGGAATCGCGAACGCTGGGATTGCGGGCTCGGACTTTGCGGTTGGTAACGCGCGCGTTCACGCGGTTATTCCGATCGTTGTGGCTGTACATACTATATACATATATATTTTTAGAGGACAGAGAGGGGAGTGGGTGACTGCTGGAGGATGCTCCTCTTCCTTCTTATTCGCACTCATGAACCTCCTCTTCCTACTCTGTCTTTCTATTCCACTTCGCTCTTTGCCTTAAGCCATATGACAATTCTATGAGAACTTTTCACGTAGAGACAGTACGGCCATCTGTAACGGTATAGACCATCAAAAGCCATTGGGTATTTCCTAATTACCGTTTCCTACGAGGTTTCTTACGACCGTCGGTATATTGTCCAGGTTGGACCTATCCCTCCCTTGTCGTCCCCTACGTTAAACCCCTCTATCCCCTGCGCTTCCGTAAGCTCGCTTTGATTGCGAGACTCAGGTAGTCGGGCAACTCGTTACTCCTCGGTTTCTAGTTCTCTACTACGATCCTAGAGCGTTTTGTGTAACGTATAGTAACGTATGTTGCTAGTAGCTGTCCAAAGCACTCGGGTTACTGCTTCGTTTAACTGTGGTTTTCTGAACTCGCGCTATCCATCAGTCGTCTTTACTTCCTAATTAGTACCATGGCTGGAATTTACTTGGCGTGATAGTCGCTTTTCCAGTTTACCAACCGGCACGTGTACAACTCAAATGAACGCGTTGGCTTGGGGACGATTCATAATGTCAACGGTATTCGTACTTGCTTTGCTTTCCTTTAACTGAAATGTTATATTTTTATTTATTTTTTTTTATTACGGTTCTTACACTGATAGCGCCGCTATCTTCTCCCATCCGTATATCTGGGGATAATTAAAAGCTTCGTTTCGAATGCTTAATGCATAGGCGTACCGAACTGCGAATTCAAATAGAAATTTGATCCATTGGCGTAGCCATGTTTTTCTAGTGCCCAATGCCTGTGGGGCCCGTTGACGAGTCAGAGGGTTTGTTCTATGGGAAGTTATACGTCAAATTTTACATCTGCAGTTTTTTCTTCGGGTAAACGACTCGCTGTTGCTGGGTCGGGAAGCGTTCTTCTGAATCTTCTGAAAGTGTCTGCCTTCCTGTTGGAAATATGGAGGGCAGCGGCACTGGGATCAGCAGGCTGGACTGCTACGAGGATATGTTCAAGGAGATTACGAGGAAGCTCTATGGAGAAGATCCGGATCATAGGAGTAAGATTGTCTAAAAGAATTTTTTTAATATGGTGAAATGCAGCCAGTTGAATTACGCTGATTCTCATGGGTTGTTATTTTCTAGCGTCCAGCGTTCAGAACGAATTTGAGACTTCGGTCTCTTATAAAACTACTGACGATGACACGGGTAATGGTACTGATGGAAGTGATGATGGAAATTGGACCTGCGAGGACGAACCTCTAAAGGGTACTGACGGTAGCAGAATTGCTGCCTATCATGCTGGAAAGACGACCTGGAGATGCTACGAATGTGGTTAGTGTCAGATACATGATACTTTTGATAACGGAATTTACCGAGTGTGATAGTCAATGGTCTTTCTATGTTGGTATGAAATATTTATCGTATTTCTATCTTCTTAAAATTATTCAGGTGACTGTATGGGAGGAGGACCTCGTGAGGTCGCCGAGCACTTCACGGAGCTGCACTCTTCCAGAATCATTGGTGACGATTCCAGGAATAGACATCACTCACCTAGAAAGGATTATCTACAAGCGGAATTAAAGATTGAGGACGTTGTTGCATATTTAGAAAGAGTACGTGAACGGGCTGAAAGAGCAGCGCCACCGTTACGTAGAACTCAGGAAACACAAACAGTACCCACTGCATTGTTACCTCCGAGTTCAACCTTCCTCCTTCAAGAGTTACCTTCTACTCCAGCTCCGCAGCATCTTCATCAGGTGATCCAAATAATTACTCATGAGATTTTCTAATAGCTCATTATTTTACATACGTTCGTTTCTGCAGAGCTCAGCCGCCATGCCTACTTCAGCCGCCGCTTCCGGTAGCGGAAAACGATACACTTGTCCGTATTGCCCATACGGAACCGATAGACGAGACTTGTATACTCGTCACGAGAATATTCATCGTGAGGAGAAGCCATTCCATTGTTACGTGTGTTACAAGCCGTTCAATAGAGCGGATCACGTAAAAAAGCATTTCCTGAGAATGCATCGAGAGCACCGATACGAATTATCTAGGATACGAAGACCAGCAGGTTCAGGGAACACGCCAAAGCCTCTTCAGCAAGATTCTACTTCCGGTGCAAGTGGAAACGGAAACCAAACTCATCATACGAATTATCCATCGGGATATAATAATATTAAAGGATACCAGCTACAACCAGCACCTGGTTCTGGAGGTGGTCTGTACCAGGCCACGAGTATGCCTGCTCCTGGAATAATGCAACCTGACACTGGATGTGGTAGACGGATGCAGAACGGCGGATGCAACAGCAAGAGTCACCTGAAGGGTGGGTCGAAGGGCGCCCAGGAAAGGAGGTGGGAATAAAAATATCCATTTGGCAAGAGTTTCAATGAAGTCCGATACTCCTTTATCTAGTAATAATATATCTGTATATCAATAAGTAAATCCGTGGTGTGCTGATCGGTTATCTTTTTTTCTCATTTTATCAACGGAACAAGGTAATATCTGTTATGAAGCTGGATACATATGAATAGTTGCAATCGGGATAATATAATTAAACATACCTAGTCAACTAGCCGTAATCGTCAATCAATTGACCTAGGTTTTCCTATAACGTGATATTATGACGCGATAAGATGCCATGCGATATGAGTTTTCACGCTCGCACGTACCTTTTAAAAATAGAAAACAACTTTGAAATAACGATAACACGTGAACAATTGCTTACATATTTGCCAGGTATACTTGCTGTTACTGCTCTTGGAGCGGAGTCGACAATTGGTGCCTGAAACGCCATTTGAATACACATCTCAAACCTTTCGCATGTGCACTCTGCGAGTATAAGGCGGCCCGTGCCGAGCGCTTAGCTACTCACGTCTTGAAGGTCCACAACAGAAGGCAGTGTTCACGATGTTCCTTCCTGGGTGAAGATGCCGCGCAGCTGCAGGTGCATCAACTTCACGTGCATCGTGTTACCAGCGCAAATGCACCAGCACCGACTCCTCCGCCAGCACCGCCGCAAAATAATCGTCAGCAGCAACCATTGCAGTAAGGTTTTCTATTCAGTCTCTTTAAATTCAATCCTACTTCTATCAGAATCAGCAGTACACACCTGATTTACCTAGGCGTAGCGATTTTATCCAGCAGGCTATAGTAATTCAAACGGGAATATCTTTCTCAGTCCCATGTGTTCGATTAACTATTGGATTTACAGCCCCGTCGGAGGAGGAAGACCTCCCCCAGGTCCACCAGTCTTTCCTGCTCCAGCCCCTGCGATCGCACCTGCTACTACCGTCATACCACCGACCACCATACTCGGGTAAGCATGCAGATTCTTTAAAAACATGTCTGCAGATACATAGATGTCGCATATGCTTTAGTACGTAGCTTGCGCAGTAGGCAGCTCGTTTGAGAATAGACTTGACCCTTTTAACATCTACCACGCTTTGCAATGCGTTCATTAAAGTTAGGCTAGATTAAAGAAATTTGTTGTATGCCTTTCATAACCTAACCTAACGAACGATTTTATTCTTTTTTATAACGTATAATGTCTTTAACAAAGTTTGTATTCGCAGCAATAAGAAGTACAACGAGCTCTGCTGAATTAACGATCGGTGCCAACTGATAAAGCATTACATAAAAGGATTTTTCAAAACCTCTTAAGTACCAGTCGTCATTCATACTGTTATCCATTGGTGTCTGGAGGTCACGACGTTAATTGTAGAAAACTTGAAAACTTTGGAAACCGACTTTCACGCAGTAGTAATATTAATTGCTTGATTAGCTTCGTTGAAAACACATAATGTGGTGTAAAGTTTAAATCAAGTTTTCTAACTCTACATAACATGCACTTTCATTCTCAATGCTTCACGACGTTTAATCTGAAAAGAGTCAAGCGTAGGACAAGATCATCAAATATAATTTCTACAATCAACTTTTGTACCTTCTTATGCCTTCGGAAACTCGTGACTTGCATAAAATAACGATAGACACGAAACGGTGAAACTTTGGAGCCGGCATTAAAGCATCTTGTACACATTAAAAATTGTACTCTTTGGATGAATAAGAATGAAGAAACGAAATCCATTGTACGTGAAAATTGAAGTATTGCCGGAGGCACTTGTCTTAGGAGGTTCGAATAAAGGCAAATCGTGGTCTGGTAATTAAAAGAGTCAAGTTGAATAACAAAGTCTGACTGCACTTATCATACATAGTAAATGCGTATTACAGGGCGTCTCATCCGTCTCTTGGATTAATTATCGCGAGTCTTTGCTGGAGTCGAGCTGTCGGCCATACCGCGACGAAGCACGGGACTTTCCAGTATCTTTAACTGTGAATCCAATAAGATGGCATTAATGATCAGTGGCGCAATTCCACGTGCCTTTTGAATAATATACGTAAACGCGAAAAGGATAATATCATATTTTTGTAACAAGCAAGGTCGCTCAGTGGCTTTTCGCAGGAAAATGGCAACAGTTCGTCGACCGTATAGCTTTACGCAATAGGTCTGACACATTCGCAATTGCAGCGCTAGCCGATTTTCCCTTGGTTAAACATCAAGTAGAGAGATGTGATAAAGTAGTGACTCGTCTCAGGTTATTATTTTTCTTTGCTACTTTGTGAATATATATTTTTTTATTTTTTCAATTTTTTGTTCGTTCGCATACGTATAAACGTGCCTGTCTTGTATTTAAAAACAAAACTGAGTGCCTGTTCGTTCGTTCTGCCTGTCAATATGTAGATACGTGTTATTGTTAGTAGATTGACAGAAAAGCTCTTTTTCCCTAAAAAAATGACGCGAACGTAACTTATGGAACAGTGCCGCGGTGGTTGCAGCCACGAGATGGTAAACTCCCCTGCAACAGCAGGAAGCATAACGTCGCCTAAGGAGGAGAGGCGTGTGTCGTACGAGGTCCGCGAGCAGTGCGGATGCGAGTTCCTCGACGAGGCTGAGCTAGCGCTGCACCGCGACACTACGTTACTACTATCCACGGGATATCCCGGATGTCGCGGTGAAGGTCCTAACCCCAATTTTAAATGCAGCGCCTGCGGGCTAAGCCGCCAGAGCAGGTCTAGAGGGACGGAGCGAGCATGCGGGACCCCGTCCTCTCCTCAAGGTAGCAAAACGGAAACGGATAGCGGCAGAATACTGTGGACAAGACCGGAACAGGAGGACTCTCTTCTTCTACTGTCTAGCGAGAAACGCTCGCGAAAGCAGAGTCAGCCGCGTAAGGTAACGATGCAGGATATGGAGGACGAGGAGGAGGAGGAGATCAAGGAAAACCTCGAGGAGTACGACTCGACGCCAAAGACGAGACTGAAGAGGACATCGTCCAGGGAGAAGGAGGCTCTGAATTTTAGGGAATTGCGGGAACGTTATCTGGCGCAGCTGGTCTCGCGAAAAGGTCTCTTCAAGTGTCACTTGTGTCCACGAAATTCGGCTGCCAGAGCATTCCGCTGGGTACCCTATCACACTAAGGTGTCCCTGGCTCTTCATATGCTATGGCGGCACAGTCCAAGAAAGCCCAATAGACCCCAGGATCATCGAAGGAAATCACTGGGATCCGCGCTGACCCTCAAGGCAACCGTCTACACGAGTTCCGGTTACACTTGTCATAGATAGCGATTAATACCCCTAGAGAATGCTGTGCGGCATATCTTTGAAGTTTCGACTAGCGCAATCTTCGCTCTCTGAATAATGGATCACAGGGATATCCAAGGAAGTTCGTGGCTGCGTTGAATAATTGTGCAGCAATTATTCTCAATTAACAAACTCTACATTTATCTAATTGATATTGCGTCCTGAGTGACTCTGATACCCTGATGCCACCCGGAGAATATCGTGCGTGTATCATCAGATTGTGATTTTACATTTGGACAATGATTCTTTCGAATTTTTATTAATTAAGTGCGAATAAGAGACATCGAACGCGGTGTGCTAAACCCTTAAGGCAAGAATGACAAATGATGGTGTATCGATGTCATGGAAATTACTCTTTGTACCAGTCGTATATGTAAAATTCATGTAAAAATAGATTAAGGCTCAATGCTACCACTACTCCTTTCAAGTTGAACGGCCGCCGTGTTGATTCTTGAAAAAAAAAATGAACAATGTAAGCATTATTATAACGGTAGAAGCATCGTAAGTTAGGTACTCTAATAGGAAACAATACCTCCGGGAACTTTAAGTTTAATAAAACGAATGCTCGTGGAATCATTTTTCCCATAAAGAACGTTACTCGGGCTACTAAGAGAGAAAAAAAATAAGTGTAGAGGCCAATGCGAGAAAAATAAAAGAAACAACGACCATGCAGCAAGCGAAAAAGGCGAAGGAAAAAGTTGAAGAAATAATAAGGATCGCGTGTCGTTCGCAGCCGTACGTGAATCTATGATATAAGCATTTCTTCTATATGCCTAGAGAAAAGAAAAGACGACGACGTATAAAAAAAAAAGAAAATTAAGTAAAATGAAAACTACCTTAACGATAAACGAGCGCAAAATATTTTTCGTACAGTATCTGAATTACTCGTCTTGTCTCTCTGTGGCGACTTTCGAAAGTGCGTTAATCGAAATAATCAAAGCGTCCAGTGTAGATTTCAACACCGTAAACACGTGGCGCCACTTGATTTTGCTCTCTCGAAAGACCCCTCGTAGCCGTTAATGTAATGTCGTTATTGTACGTACTCGATCGAGCAAGCATCACTTTTATATAATGCTATTTGTACAAAACTATTACCTTGTTTACGTTACTATATGAAATATATTATATCTATTATAATTGGGGCTGTTGGTCTCGTTCGTTGAAATCCAAATAATTTTACGCGTCCGTATTGGAAATACTAAAAATTCTCAACAGTCCCCACCCAACCCGTTCGATATATACTTTCTATGGATTCTTGCATAATAAGAGTCTCTCTCTCTCTCTCTCTCTCTCTCTCTCTCTCTCTTTCTCTTTTATTTTCTCTCTTTCTCTCTCTCTCTCTCTCTCTCTCTCTCGCTCTTTCAATCTTTCACCCTCTTCTTATACCCCGTTCGATCGCTAACGAGCTCCACGAAATTCTAAAGCCACGTCGAAAAGAGGAACCAATCTTGCTAGTACAGCATCCAGTGCTCCAGTCGTCCCTCTGTCCTCTCATAATAATCTTTCATTTCCGCAGGAGTGACGTAACGAGATAAAAAAAACACAGAGTAAGCCTCGTTATGCAAGGGTGGGGAGGAGAAGGGTGTATCCACGTGATTGCGTAATATTGACGTCATATCATTAATCGAATTTACGTTGTCTGGTATCTATTGATATATAATTATTTGTCATGTACCCACGGCCGAGACCAATGGCATTCCAGGTATATGATTGTCGATAAAAACAGAATCGTCTAATTGATTACATCGACTAAGCTACAATTTTAATGAGAAATTAAAAGCTACCGTCTCCCTCCACCAAATTCGATTTACTGAATTAAATTCATTGTCGTCCTTCGTATAGGCGCCAGTAGTAGTTATCGTTGTGAAAAATTAAAGGCAGTTTTTACCTGCTATCCACCATTTTCCATTACACGTTCATACCTCATACGTCACTGTAGAGTACAATTAACTTTTAACGATCCACCATTTTCGTTACTCGAGACTCTCAACGTCATGACTGAATCCGCGCCTAGTCGTTATAACGACGTGTCACACGTGATGCAAGGTACAAGTAAAAATTGAGAGACGATTGAAATAATTTTTTTAACACTTGAATTAAAAAGAAAAATAAAGATCCTAACGACCCCGTGTATCGATCGTTCCACTTTTCGTCGATCCTTCAGCGCTCAACACGCGACTAATGTAAATGCGATACGTTCATCGCGATTTTAAAATCGGTACTGATAATCATTAACGATTTGAATACCACGCGACACTGGATAATCGCGGTGAAATAACGAGGCTATCCAAACGTAGTAATAACAGTAATATAACAATAATATAAGACGAATAATCAAACAGACAATCATTTCAGCTCTGTAGTCCCTTGACATTGCCAATTACTTTTCTAGTCGCATTCATAGAACGATTTCGACACAATTATTTTCACGCTTGTCGCACTTCAATTATTCATGTAAATCGTGCGACAGACTCTGGGACTAAATGGGTATTACGAATTATTATTGGATACGGTACTGTAGATTTAAATACACTCGTTTTCATGTAGCTACGAATAATTTGAATCGAGACGAAAATCTATTGATGGTGTCTGATTGAATTGTCATTGCTTGATATACGTGGGTAGAGATACGTTCGTGTCCTAGAATTCGATTATCGATTTGTCCCGAAAGAGAGTATCTCTTCGGTATAATGCTCGTGCAACGGAAGAGCCAAAGTCCGTGGGATTTGTTCTGGACGCAATTATTGCGATAAATATCTGCGTAAATGATCGCTCGTTAATCACAGAGCGCGTGCGTACGGTACATCGAGGCTGGCTGGTTGGCGTGTGCAACTACGGGTAGATCCGTATCGGTTGGCGAATCGATTCCGAGGGCAGTCGCGTTAAAAATGTGGCAAGTACGTGTCGCCATTTTTGTACAGTAATAGTCAATATTTTCAAGGGCTACGAAATCATTAAAATTACCAGATCGTTAAGAACGAGTCACGAATGTTACGAGTGGTGGCTCGATTAAACTCTTTTAATACGAAATTGACGCAACCTTCAATTGCCCCTGATAAGCCGGCTCGTTAGACACAGTCTCGATTAAATAATTCGAAATTCACTGAAATTTACTTCCAATTACTTCGATACGTACGAATACATTATTTTTACCGACGTACGGTACATATTTTGAATCTTCCATAATAGATTGCTCTAACCACTCACGACTCTTTCAGGATGAAACGTAACACCCGTTACCTGCAATGGATTTTTCCTGGAGCACATTTCCAGTTTCCTCTTTACCATCGGTATCTTCCCCGAGATGGATTTCAATCTGGGAATTACTGGTGATCCTTTCCTTATCTAGATCGGATCTTCGGATTTCTTATTCCCGGCTGTTATGACCTGGTGGGTGTACTCCTGGCATTTCCGCTTTCCTGTATTGCCTGCTGAGAAATATAACGAGGCTCCTTCGCCATTGGCCCTTTGGCTCAGGCAAGAGACTTTCCTTACCGGAAATCAATGAAATCCGCAATTTCTTGCACGACGATCCTTTTATCAGCACGTTACTACAGGGATTTCTTCGAGGAGTCAGGAAGTCGAGTGATGCTCGGTTATAATCAACTCTATAGGATATGGGATGTACGCACAGGTTATGTATCTCGAAGGTCGAGGAACAATCGGCCATATTAAATCGAAGGTATCCTCAGGATCGTGTAAGTGTTCCTTTGTCGTTTATCAAAAGCGGAAAGAAATTTCATTTATAATGTCACCAATGATCACCCTCTTATCTATTCTGCAGGAAGTGACGCGTTGGTGCAGAAAATAAATGTCTTCTGACTTCAGCGTCGACGTATTAAGTGCTTGACGTATCTGACCGATTATCCTTCGTGTCGGCGGATCCTGGATCCTTGTCAATTTGCGGGTTACGCTAGGCTGGCAAAATTTCAGAACCCTCGACAAGGTCAAGAGACTTTTTTCAGATGTCACGTGGACGAAAGATATTGTCCATATCAATATACAAGGGTTGGTGTTTTTTATGGGAAATTACTGCTATTCAATTGTGTACGCACCCAGCTGATTTTCTTATGGGTTTCAATTTTTTCTTTTACTCATATATATACGTTTATACCTATACGTAATCTTTACTTCGCGATCAATCGCGACTGAGCTCCCTGAGGTCTCTTGAGGACTGCGGCGCCATTCGAACCATTTGGCAAATCGATGGAAACGATATATTGAATGTCATTACTTATTACTTCCGTCGCTGGGTAATTTCCTCCTTATACATCGACATAACTAATATCATGCAGAAATTATACAGTTTAATATATCAACAAATAAAGTTTGACTAGTAATTCACTCTTTTAGATAGAATATCTATCGGATGTGGTATATCGGAAAAAATTGTGTACATTAAAACAGCAAATGATTCGAAGAAATGATATTGGACGAAATATAGTTGAATATCAAATTCAAATTACGAACGTGCCCATTGGCCTGATTCTTAGGAATAATTTTTAAGGCGATATTATTATATTTTAATTTCTAATATCCATGGAAAATTTTGTTGTTTTTCTACGTTTTTATGTATTTAACGATTCGTTAATTGCGATGATTGTCTTTTTTTCTATTTCTTCTCCTCCACTTTCTTCACCCCGACAGCGCACTGAAACTTTAGGAGTTTCTGCGAAAGGCTCTCGCGTACTTGAAAGTTTTCTTACAAATGGCTGTAATCCACGTGTCGTCGCACTCCCAATAACAGGAGCAATCGAACAAAGCCGTCTCGTGGGTCGTTGTAAAATAATTGAAGGACTGCGACTTGCTAGGTTATCCACTTATCGACTTTTATGAATTATTATCAAACGACAATAGTTGTACGATTATAACTGTATAACCACACCAGCAGACAATTATTTTCAAGCGAGCCTCCTTTCCTCGAACCGAGTAAAAATTCCTCTTTTTATACCGTACGAGGATTAGAGACTATAAAGATTATTAAAATTTCTTCATTACGGCATCCCTTCTTACCGGGGTTGGATAATACCTTGAATTTTTAATATATCAACTACGTCACGCATTTCTTGAAAAAATAATTGCAATAAATGACTTTAGGCTTTCCAGCCACGTTGCGGATCATATTGACTTCGGTATCGAAGACGTCATACATATATTTAAACATATATGTATATACACGATGCATGTTATCCCAGAATATTCGCATAGAAAAGCATATCGTAAAGCCGCCTATTTGCATTTCCATGAAAGTAGAATATAGTTGCTGCTGCGATGCGGAAACGAATATCAGCTGTTCCTCCTATACGAAATGGTATGTATGCCGAAGGTAAAACTATTCTACAAATTTTCGAGGCTACGTCAAAGCCGGTCTTTGTCGTGCCTAACAAATCCTTCATGGCCCGAGGGACCGAATGGGATTTTTACAGTAATTTGAACTTTTGAGATCATTTTTTATTATTCGTTTCAATAACGGATATGTCACTTCCGTTATAAATTTTTTCATCCCTCCCAATGCACTCTGCCACTTTTTTCACACCCACCCTTTTCCACCTACGCCTCGGTGCCGCCAGCCGCTACCTAACCTAACCTAACCCTCGTGAAACCCATCGGCTTCTCGAGTTACAAAGTGAACTGCCATTTTATCATAGCGGACAATGTTGAGACAAATATATTATAATCTCGTTTATCCCTAACCAACTGTCAGGAGATAGGGAAACGATATTCGGAACTATACAGTTAACGATAAAAGCTACGACTACCGTTCGAATATCATTTTGATTAAGGATAACCAGTATATCCGTATACGTGATAATCGTTATATGCAAACCAATCTCAATTTTCGATCGTTCGATAATCTTAACGCTGCAGCCGGAATAGTCGATTTAATAATAATAATTTAATCCGACCAATATTAGCAGCTGAAATATTCTATTGAAAGTGCAGTTATAATTGGGTAGATGTGCTTAACCAAGTGTACGTAAAATCAATAATCGATATCGATCTCTGTTATTTATATGTTTTCGATTTGTTTCAATGCAGGTATTTATATACATATACAGGTTTCTAAAAGCAATCACAGCGTGCATCACTGGCATTCTGAGGAAATAATAAAGCCAAGACGGTACAGACAGAGAAATAAAAAGAATATAAAAGGTACATCTGGAAGTAAATGTAATAGAAAAAAAAATAAAATAAATTCTCAAAGGCTGTATTTCTCGATAAAACATACCTAACGACGAACCTTGTAATATTTTCTTTATTTTATCAATTCAATATCGAGAACAAATATCCTATTAGTATTTTAGTATCAATGACCTATCTTGACCCCAGCTTCAGCCTTGTTGCATATTCGTATTAATTTAACCCCCATTTCACGTTTACATTGTTACCGGAAAACTCTTCGTTCGCTATTGGTTTTAATGCACGTATCAGAGAAGTTTTGACCACACGTGGGGAATTCATCGAGTAATAATACGCCATGACGCCAGAGGCTATTATTAGCTGTTTCTACATTTATATTAAATATCCAATTTGTGCGAAGCGTCCTCGTTCGATCGTATTATCAATTAAAGGTACGTCTATCATCTCGATATCAATAATGACGATAGATCGATCATACATCGATTATTCATATATTTATTATCAAAGGTGTTCACACGTGGGTTGTCTATTTATCAGTCAGACTTCTGAGTTTGACGTTCAAATCAGCCATCACGAGTACAACGTAAATATTGGATAGCAAATAACTTCAATATATTTATTGTCTCTTATCGTTACACAGTGACAAGTAAATTTCTTAAATCGAGTAAACAAATGTCATTGTTGAAATGATAGGCTTTTTTGATGTCATTCGTTCTCCCTACCTCTTTCTCTAGCAGTTTTAATACTGGAATTAGCAAATCTTCCTGGATCATAATGACACGTGTCATCTGGAATACTTATTACGGCACTGCAATACTTTAGCCTTCCCTGTAGTTGATATATAAATCAATAGGACCACGCAGGAAGGAACTACTGTCTGACAGTTTTTTTTTCCTTCGTAGTTTGAAATATTCAATAGGACGTCTGCCATGTTTTATGTCAATATTTCACAATACTTCTTTGTATAAACACTTCTTTCGATCAAAGAAACCAATATGACATAGGATACGATACCATCTGCATGGATTATAATATCCACAAGGACCTACAGTGTGTCCAAAAAAAACTTGTTTCAGTACAGTCAATATGTGCGCACGAAATAAAATTGACAACAGTGCTCGTTTTTATACCGAAAGAAGAGAAGTGAAAAAAAATGTTCAATAAAATTCATGTCTCACAACAGAACTAACCTAGAAATTTGTCATTAGTCTAATGCACTACATTTGTCATTTCTCGATAGAGAGGTGTGTTATTTATTTGTGTTATTTAATTTACTCTCAGGCAATCTATCACGACGATCGGGTCAAATAATTTTTGAACACCGTATGTACATTGTATATACATGGTGTCTCGCTGAAAGTGCACAACTCGATTATTTCCATTACTATTGCAGATACGGTAAAAAGTTTCAGACAAACCTTGCATAGTTTCAAAGGGGTCGACTTTTCGTCCGAATGATTTTTTAAATATTTGATTTCGAGATACAGCATGTTACAAGTTTTATTTTTCAAATGGAACACCATTTTCTGTTGGTATACAAAAATGAAGCACGTTTTCTTTCTTAACATTCTAAAACCGTGCCGACTAAAATCCATCCATTAATTTCTAAGTTATTAAGAAATGAATTCGTTGAACAATCTTCGGTCGCGGCGCGCAAATCCTAAATGCTCTAGGGGCGCTGGAACCGAAGATTGTTCAATAAAGATGACGTTCCATTTAAAAAAACTATGTGACATGCTGTATCTCGAAATCAAACGAATATAAAGAAAAAGTCATTCCGATGAAAAGTCGACCCCCTAGAAACCATACAACTTTTATCCGAAACTTTTCCCCGTATCTTCATTATTAACGGAGGACAATCGAGGTATGCACTTTCGGCGAGACACCCTGTATACGTATATACTTGACCCTGTCTCTATATCTTCCAACTTTTTCCTTCTCTCTCAAGTTTTGGATTTGGGTGTCTATCAAGTACGATCTTCCCCCTATCCTTCCATCAGTCTGTCATCTCTCTGACGAATAAACGGCCAAACACTATATAGTGTTATTTCATAAAACTCAATGAGGCGAGTATAAAAACAATGAACATAGCTTTCCACTCATGACGTAAATCCAGTAGTAAGCGCAGAGGGAAGCAAAGCTCGGCAGTTCGTCGTTTCTTCCCTTAGGAACTCGACTTGCCCCTGTGGGCAAATTTTTTTTTTTTCTTTCGACAGATTAATCGAAATGAAAAACCTAACTACGGGTCCCAATTTCCAGCCAGCGATCCTGGCAAATGCTTTCGCTTTATTTTCACTACCAGGGGTCGACCCACATTTATTCAACTATTCAGTCCACTCATCCAACCCCTCTACATCCGAATGACAAGGAACTGTCTAAAAAAAAGGCCTGCGGACCCATAAAATCGGACCTATAGCAGAGCTTACCGCTGCACAAATATTTATGTCAGAGTCGTCATAGTCAGACTCGTTCTCTTCATTTTCTCATGCTCGCGTATACGTTAATGTTACGGACTTGAATTGCGTCTAGTCAAAAGAGAAATATGATCCCTGCGGCTCGGTAGTGTCTCTCGCGACTTTTCGACATCACGTAAAGTCCACGAATCTACGTGAGCCAGTAGTTGCTTTGCGTGAAGATACAACGTAGAAATCCCACGTCATTCTACAGCTCGGTGCACACGTCTAAAATCCCTGTCATAATTCCCATTAAGCCTTGAGGAGGTCCGCTGGCTTGTCACGCGTAACTGGCCTTAGCTGTACCATCGAGATTCTAGGATGTTCAGTAGACCATTAATGTCCTAGCTTCGTGAATCCAAGAATAGAGCCTTCTTTCATAGAAACAATTAGAGTCTCGTATCAAATAATAATAATATAGAAATAAACTGTGTACATATATATGTAGATACAATTCTTAGAAAATATACATATATATGTATATAAATGCTTCTTAACAGGCTTATACCTTGGTAAGGGTCACGTCTCATTTATACCTACTGATATATCTATATATAGAGAGACAAAACTCCTTCCCGTTAAGAACCTTCAACGAAAGCGGATTCGCTCTGCGATGAAGACACGAAGATAGATTTTTCTTGGGCGATGAAAATCCCCGTTCTTCAAATCCACACAATGCGAACCCATAGAGCACGAGCAGTTTATTAATGAAGCCGCTTCCACGGTCTTTGTGGCTCATTAGCAGCTGCTTACTTAAATCCTCGAGTACGAAAACCTTGACTTTTTTCCCATCAACAGTATACCTTTACTTGTATTTACTTGTATATTACCCAGAGATATATTTTCTGGAGCTTGTCGCTTCTTTTTTCACATAACATACTCGATACGACCTAAGCCGATAAACTGACTGATACGAGCAACGGTGTACAGGCATATATAAATATATTGATATTGGATTATTTCTCATGGACGTATCCCTTCGCATTGTTGTAACGATCTCATCTGGAATTTCTCACTGGACCGAATAATCCACGTATTGAGCAAGGTATAAGGACTCACCTGTTATTTCTCTCAGAATTGCTCTTTTACGCGCTCCCCACCATAGGAAAATCATTATTGATATTTAATATTGCAAAAACAAAATTCGAAGCAGATACGATTCGCCAGAGGCTTTTTCCAGCTTTGACGATACCTCGGTTAATATATATACGAGTTTTGTCCGTATAACCAAGTGCAGATAATATACACAGGGTATATAGACTTTTTGTAAATGAATTGAAAAATTCTTCAACCCTCCTTTACTCGACCTCGATATATATATACTTGTATGGGCTTTTACCTGGCTTTATGGATTCTTCAGAACCTCGAAATAAAGCAGGTAGAATTATCTTTTTGACGAGTTAGTATCATAAATAGATATTAGGCTGTCAACTCTTAAAGAGAATTACTCGAGCGCGATTCGAGCGCGCTTATGTAACGCTGCGCTTAATCGCATTCTGTAAATTTCTCGAGTGTCGCTCTGAAGAGTTCTCGAGAGCCACTGCTGGAGATTAATGCATCGGCATCTATCAAGAGAGGGTGAAACTAGACGGGGGAGAACCATTTCCTCGAGTATACCAGAGTCGAAGAAAGTGGACGGGATGTGTGCTCGTTTCTATCGAGTAGCCATTGCACATGGACCATTTGATATTCATCTCGATGACTGTAAGAAAATTTACATGAATATTTGTCTTCGGGGTTTAATACAGCCACATAGTAACTCGAGTAGCCACGTGGGGAGTGTAATCGAATAAGAAATAAAATTTAGAGAGGTCATCTCTCTACGTTAATAGATATAAAAGAGTCATCTAACCTCTAAATTTAATCTCTCGATCGATTTTAAGTATTTTTCGACAAACATTGAAAAGCAAAATTTACGCGGATCATACGTCGTGCTGTGTATTGTACTTATGAGATTAAAAAAAAAACAAGTCAAAAACAAATAACGTTTGTCAGAATAAAAAAAACATGGGATTTAGAAAGCATCCAAATATCTTGGATAGAATTCACGTATTGGAATGACAAGCAGCTTTTGAATTTATTCGTCCGTTCATACCTAACCTATGTGCTGAAACTTTTCCTCGTGGCGCACACCAAATATTTCTTTTATATTGTCCCAAAGCGATTTGCAATACTGTACTAGTTCCGGTTGAGTGTACATTTTACGTGTGCATAACTAAATTTACTCGCAGTCGAATTCACAGAGGCTTTGTATAACCAAATTTCATATTTCGTATAGCTCAGACCACCTGACTGCTAGCAGCATTACTGGCGATGGGTTACGTTAGCACGATGTCGTAAAGCCTTAATGGGAAATAACAGCGGTTTACGACAATTTTGCTAGAGCGCACGTGCGTTTGAAGAAAATGTTAGAAAATCGAGAAAAAAGACATCGAGTAATCCTTCTACGAGTAAAATTGTAGAATCGCGTATTCAAAAGAAATTTTCAAATTCCACGTAAACTGGACAGAGTCCTCGAAGCTATAAAAATCCAAGCGACAACGATAACACAGCTTGCTTCTATTTCAGTGTCAATGACACGTGGTACGAACTATTATTGGATATCATGATAACATCCAATTACTATATACACATTGTGTCTTCTATTCACGGATCATTTTTCAGTCGCTTCAATGGGATGTCCTGTCAAACCTCCGATCGTTACGTTCATTTCAGTGAAATTTCTTCGATAAAAAATCCCACCCCACCGCCATATTTCAGAGTGCTCTTTCCATTACCAACACTGAAAACTTCATAAAACCACATCAACGCTACGGACATCTGACCGTTGTATCGTATTACGTGAACATTTCCCATCCCATTACATTTCCACGTTGCCATACGTTAAAGTATACACATAGAATCCACCCGACCAGCAGACCTATCGATTAATTAATCCGCGAGTATACAGATATGAAAAGTGTCGGTTCCGAGAGTCACGAAAGATTGAACAGAAATGACTGATTAATTCAAAATGAAAAGTTTAGAATTTTCAAGAAACAAGTCAACGTGTAATACACATCTAACCATGTTATTCGTTGTATGAAAAACATGTATATTAAACATACTAGCTGTATATACATATATATATCGTAAGACACACAGTCGAGATGAACAGGATGATATTCGCGTTCCTGGGAAATATACACGAGCTCTTGAGATAGGAGAGGGGGGTTATGGGAGAATGAAAAAAAACAGCCCAACCACTCTCCTTGTCCCCTTCTCTCCTATCCTCTATGTCCTATCTTCTTTTTTTGTCGTCTTCCTTTTTTTCAGTATTTCGACTAGCTGGTTTTCCAAGGCCGCTACAAAGTACATTACGAAGAGTAGTCGAGAGCGGCTGACACTTTTTCAAGAATTTCCTCAGGACGTTGGGTATTATACGGCGTTCAATACGCATGCGAGGTAAAGCGTGCGCGCGCGTATTCTGCTCTTTTCGATCGACGTGACGGCAGAGTGAAATCTGGCCGATGGCGGCTGCATTTCGGTGTTAAACGCGGAAAAAAAATGTTCCAAGGGAACTCGAACAGGGGTGATGCGTGATACGGGTAATAGTGTAGGTGGTGTGTTACCCGGTGTCAGAGGTGACAGCCGGCACACGGGAGAAGACAGGTAGAGTCGCAAAGGTCCTCGTCGGCGTTTAGCTGCTACCGGAGAAGTAACACGCGAAGATACTTCGCTCACTGGGAAAATGTATTCGAGGTTTCTCATTTGAAATACAATGAAAATTATTAGCGCGTCGATCAGTTTAAACCCGGCAAAATAATCTACGTGTTAACTGGTGATACAGTGAATGTCCATTGGCCGAACTTTAATTTATCGCGGTGAAAAATAACGAGCGGCAGCATTTCGATGCGTTGGGACGATTAACAGCCGGGTTAACGGGGTAGAATCGACGCGGTAGTTAATCACCGTTTGTAATAATCGATTCGTATCATCGTGGGTGCATTGATATGATCGAGTTATCGACGAATGTGCAATGATCATGATTTACTTTAAATTATACCTTACGAATTTACGGTGCGACTCGAATACCAGACACTTGAAAATTCTCGTGCCCCTATTTCCGCTCTGGATTATTGGGGCTTTGTGCGTCAAGGACAGTAAGTTTATTTTGAGTCTTATATACCGTATATGTGTTAATATAAATTGATCCTGGGCTCAAGATTGTATCTTACGGTAGGTGGGTATGATAAGGAGAGAGAAAGAAGAGGATCCCGCGAAATGAGAAAAGTCGAGAGTACCACGCTGTCTGACGAGGCAACGCGATCGTAAAAACACACTCTGCTACTCTTTGTTCTTCTTTCTCGCGAATTCTTTTGTAATTCCGTCTCGCTCTTTCTTGCTATTCTTTGGCAGCTTTTCTTTTTCTTTTTCATAGTTCGATACGACGGCTTCGTTCTAACGGGGTAGTTTTCTGACGCATGAGAGAGGGTATTCGGCGGGTTCGTAAGGTGCGTGTGCCTTGCATTCATTGTTCACTTGGTAAAAGGCACGTATCGACGCGAGGCACGCGAGAATTTCCTAGGGTTCGGTATTCGTTTGAAATCGCGATAAAGCGTGAGAAAGAGAGAGAGAGGGAAGCGGTGAAGGAGTAAAGCAAAAAAAGAACCATACAAGCAGTGTCGTTAAAAGTGATGTTGCTTGAAAATAAAATTTTTTTTTCAATTCACAGAGGACTCAAAAAAACATCTGAAATTCTATAAGGGGGAAAAAAAGGAAAAATAATATTTTTTTTTAACTCGTCATGTTCCATTAAAAGAAACGTTAGCTGTGGATTTTATTAATGGATTCGTCAACCGGTACAGCTGGTGATAAAAAGAGCAATCTTTTACCAGGAAAAATCGTCTGTATCGTTTAACATTAGTGTACAGGCTTTAGAGTATTTGCGTTTTGTCTCACTTTCATTTGTATCGCTCTCGTGATATAGGCGGCAATAACATTGACTTTGATCTGGCCCACCAGCATACGTAGGCGTATGAAACCATGTGAAGAACATGTAACCTTGTCAAGTATATATTCCTCAGCCACCATTATAATGTGTGGATACTTGTTCTGTCAGTGATAAAAGATAAAATTTACCTTTGTGTCGAATCCCATGCTGAAAAGTCCTAGAGAGCCAGAATAGAGCTCGTGTGAGGATTGAAAAAGTCGAGAGAGCATAATCCACGTATGAGCATACATACTCGAGTATGTGAGTGAATCAGACGAAGGCTAGTATACGTGTATGAATGAGAAAAGAAAAGGAGAGCTTGAACGATATGAAAGAAATCTCCACGAAAGGATCAAACGTCTGGGATCGAAATGGAGAATTGGAAAAAAAAACAAAAAAGAAAATAATGCAGCCATCTTCCTTTCTTCTTAAACATACCTTGCTCCCGCTCTCTCCTTTTTGAAAATGGAAATCATACGAAGCCAAAAAAGAAATTCAATTCCGTTCGCATGAATATATAGTATACCTATAGTATATACCTATATGTACAGAGTTATACACTAGACTAGGTCGCATCAACCCAAAATGATTAATGATGTCATTACTCCGCGGTTCGACGGAGTGCATAATGACGTCATCGCGGGAGTCGTGCAACGTAGAAAATTGAAGTAATACGACTTGGCAGGACATTACGACGCCAGATGCCGGTACTCGCTTTCCATAAGATATTCAACTGCATCACTATTTGGCTAAAGTAGGTGGGTGGGAGGATAAGGTTGGGTTGTCCACAAGAGAAGACAGTGGAAAGATTTCGTTCAGTTTCTTCGATTAATTTCTTATCTTCAACACTCAAAAGTTATCATAGTCATACTATTATATATTCCATTTATAACATTCCAATACATATATATATATATATATATATATATACACACGTATATACATGAATACCCACCAGAATATATTCCCTTAGGCTATAGTTGTATATATATATATATATATATATATATATATATACCTATATAGTCAGACAGCTATCTACTATGTGCATAACGTATATACTATGTAAATTGAACGTAGGTACTATCCCACAAGATAATACGAGTTTATTGACTTTTACAACGATTCGAATGCGAAGAAGAACCCGCTGTTCTTTCGATTCGTAAAGCACGCGAGTGACTACGCCAAGTGAATATTTTTGTTTAGCCAAGTAGTAGGGATACCATTGATAAAAAGGAAACCGGACTATTCCCTTTGCATCAGCAGTATTCGCAAAATAAGGCGTGATAAGGAGCCAAAAAAATGATAAAAACAGAGGACCATACCGAAGGATTTGTCGTAGTCAAGTGCATTAGAAAGGATATGCTATAAATTTTGTTAACGGTTTGTCGAGGCTGGTTTACACTGGCCTGAATATAATCAGTTTATTAAAACGGCCAATCGCAATGCTATTTATTCCTATCGATTTATCAACTAATCTGTCCGATTGAAAAATAATGAATTAACTTCCCAGGAGAGGCGCTGGCCGTCATATAGGCAGCTACTGTTAAAATCAACAACCTGTAGATATCCTGCATGGTGACTGGCGCATTGTAGATGTAGCTAGGTAGCTATGTAACTATAGTTAGCTGAGGCTGCGGTAATTAGAACATAGGATAATTGTAACACGTGCTCACGACTCTTCACGATCATCCGTGTTATCGGATTCAGATACGGCGAGGGAGAGAGCCGAATACGTGTAACGATCTTCCAAGCTATGTATACACGACTACGCCAATTTCCTTAATCGAAATAAAAAAAATTTTATATTTACCTTCGGAATAGTTCATACTTATATTTTACCATGGTAGATCGAAAGTCAAGCTGACTAATTATAAAGTTATACCTGACTCCTGGTGCGTTGCTTCGTTTCATTTGAGCCAAACATTGAGTATACCAAAGCTTCTAATTATATCGTACCTGTGTTATTCGTTACTACAAGATACCTAGTATGCTGCTCTATTTTTTTTCTTATAAAAACTATCTCACTGTATATACCGACGGCCTTTAACCATGTTTTCCGCTCTGCTATCCTTGGAACTCTTATTTCTCTGCGTTAGATTTTCCTTTTCCCTTGTCGTGATTTACCGCGTTCTTTGCTTCCTCGCCTTGTTTCTCACTTTCTCTCTATCCTCTTTCTCTCTCTCGCTCGCTCGGTTATATACAGCTTATACTCGTCTAAGGATGAACTCTTTGACTGAATACATACAGGGTAAATACCAGTCTATCAGAAATACCCACTTCGTTAATACGTCCCATGTGACGCAGCCAGGATATTCTTTTTCGTGTGTCGTTCAAGCTGGTTGATCGAAACGCATAATGGCGAAGAGCCTAGAATTGTTTTTCTTGACGAGGGAAAAATGTAGGAAATCAATAAAGATCTCGCGAGCAAGTTGTCGAGAAGTGTGCCGATATGATTGAAGAAGGATAAGGGTATTTTTGATTTTCAGATATTCACTACCTGCCAGCCCTCTTCGTGTTCCGTCACAGTGAAATCTTTCAAGCCTACGAATAAATGAAAGCCACGATAATATTTATGAGGAAATCGTAATACCATTATTAATACCTTTTCGATAGCGTGAATTAATGTTAATTCCTATATTACACGCAAGGCGGACTACGCATGTCCGCGTCTCCGAGGACTCATTGAATGTTGAGCAAGCGACTTTAACCGTTGCTTTGCACGTAAAATTTTCATCAATTATATCTGATATCTATGAACGCGACACGCGATCTCGCACTTGTCGCGATATAGTCACTCGTTAATGTATAATTATTCGTATTCGAGCGTATTAGGTACATCCAGCAAAAGTACATACTATACGCGTTGAAAAAGCCTTTAATTCGACGGACTAAACTGTCCGGGATGTTACCGGGGTTCAATGAGGTCATCCGAAAAAAAGGGCAGCGCCGTAGCAAAGGAGAGGAAAAAAAAAGAAAAACGTAAAAAGAGAGAAAGACTCTTCCGTGCCACCTACGAAACCAACGAGCTTTGTGGTGCTTTCAAGTGTTTCATTTGGGTAGGTGGTAACGATTTTTACGAATGGTCCGACTACGCGCAACGCTTTGCGTTTCGGCATTGCCGCTATACGTCGCTGCCTCCACGCCATAACGTTACGTTGAGTTCTAGCAATGTCCGAGAGAATACACATCGATGCTTGACGATTGGATCGTGCCCTCGATGCCGTTTTAAATATCGGAAAACAGTACTCGCGAAATAGCGCGAGCTCATCCATTAAGCCCTGGATGGTAGGTGGACGCGACAAACGGACGTACAAAACGGCACTGGTGCTGTAGCCGTGTCTATAGCAACGTATACGCGTGATACGAAACATCCAAATGGGTAAACTATGAGAGTTTTACCTGGTAACAAAATCGGCCGAGAATCGTCAACATTCGAATCGGCCGCATAGCGTTATCATCGCATCTGTTGCGCGCGAAACGCGTCCCATCGACGTGAAATTTCCACTGAAGAAAATTACCGGATCCGCTCGAACGTAAAATTCAATCTGCCTTCCCTGCCATTTGCAAATTAGGCGGAACCCCTGATTACTATTCGCGCAACTGCGCGTGGTAACGAGAGCGAGAGAGATAGAGGGAGGAAGGATCGAATAAGGGTAAGAGAGTCGCTGGAGGGAGATAACAGTACGAGAGTGAGAGAGCGAGCGAGATAGATGAGAAGGGTGATAGGGAAGTAAGGGAAGATTGCAGAAGGTGAAAATTACTGAATTCAGATCAACCTTCTTGGCTGAGTTACTCTTGCCGGAATGGAAACTCTTTGAGAAATGCGTCTTAACGGTTATTCGAAGGAAAGATTTTCATTCGTAATTGCCGCGCGTTAGTTCGAGTCATGCCGAAGATCTTCGTCCTCCAGATGGCGCCACTGTAATGAGAGGAGTCGGTCGAGATCAGAAGTTCAGGCCATTCATAAAGTCCTCGTAAACCTATCCATCTACTTGGAAACACCTCATCAAGATCCTCAGCGAACCTCCATGGAATTGTTCATGAGTACGCTCAAATTACATCTCATCAGACGGCCCGCGTACGATATTCAAATTATTCAACGGGCGTACATCCCCCCTCTCTCTCTCTCTCTCTTTCCGATGGCTTCTAATGAGAACATATGCAAATATATTCCCATGCACGGATAGATCATTCGCATAACATCGAAAGTATAGCCAGTGCCGTTAATGGGAATTTCAATCCGATATCATCTAGTTTAACACTCACGAGGATTGAGTAACCCCTGTACAGCTGCAACAATTCGCACAAGGCCCTATCTATACACTATATACATATAGTCTGGCACCATTTGTTTCTTGCTTAATTATGTCCTGACAATTAAACCACTCGTGCTCACGGTTCCCATCCAACCCTGCAGCACATCTTCGTACATTAATCACAGTTCAGCGCTGGGGAACCTTATCAAAAATGTATCCTTCCACGTGAGACATTAGCAAAAGAGGGTCTTGTTTTTTTTTTACTTGACAGACAAGCAAACAGCTGCGCTTTACAGAGCGCGCTTTTCCGAAAGGACGTTGATGGTTGACTCTTACGCTTTTTATCTTTTTTTCTTGTTTTTTTATCTTTTACTCTGAACAATATGGCAGACGGTAACCGTCATGGGGTACAGGACGCTTATGCACGGATAATATGGTTTCATCTAAAAATCCCACGAGAGGATCCTCTCGAGAGAGTCGGAGAACTAGATAAAAAGGATCTGGGTTATTTGAAAAAAAAATTTCGTAAAGTGGCAAAAAAAGTGGCACTAACGGGTCGACAAGTTTACAAATGACGAGGAAACGTTAGCCTGCGGTGTTTGAGTGCTGGGTAGTAAACGACTGGCAGGACTTTATATGGCGTGTTAAAGAGGCGCGATCGCTGGGTAAAGCGCGAAACTAATTTAAGGCCACTCTTAAGGATCTCCGGTAGTTTGAGAGTTGACGCATGCCCAAGTTCTTTTGCGGATCCAATAGCCCGAGGAGTCGCACGGAGGACTTTGCTAGAGAAGAATGATGCTGATGGAGAAAGAGCATCGGAGAGTAAAGAGATGCTGAGCGGTAGAACGAGTGAGATATATTAGCACGTATATCCTCATACAATAGAGACAGGTTACATTTGTCGTACTGGATATCGTGACAAAGGTGTCGTAGCAATTATCAACGAACGTGTATAATTACTTGCAGGTAGAAACAACTATGCTTCCCATTACCGAGATACCGCTTTGCAAATTGGCACGCGTTTGGGTGGGCCATTTGTTCTCGCTTAGTTAACCCAGAAAGCGCAGCCAAGAAAATCGTCAAACACAGTACCGAGATACGAGTACACAGTATTAGGATAATAAGTCCTGCACAGCTAATAATAAAAGCAAATAGCTTTAAGGTCCTGTTGCTCCACGTAGGATCAAGGTCTTAATAGAGGTAAAGAAAAAAAATTAAATAATAAAAAAATCATCGACAGCTATTGAAACTTGTACGTTTTGTTTGAAGAGTTTTTAATATTCCATTCGCACCACGTGCAATTGACAGGTGGGTAAAGGGACAGTAAACGTCAGTCTAGGTCTTCGAGAGGGAAAAAAAAAAATGTCAAAGATGGTTCCTAAGAATGAAGGGCTGTTTGAAAAATATCAACACTCCCTCCACGATAATATCTCTTGACACGAGATACGCTCATCGTCCTAACAGACTGTTGCTCTCTCGCTGTACTGTCATCAATTTTAAATGTTACTGCTTTCGTGGGAAACTTTGCAAAACAAAACGTCTCCAGGCCTCGTACGGTAGTTCGATCAATAGTCTGCGCCCTCCTGTACAATCCCACACACGGACCGATCCGTCCTCGGGAAAACTTAAACGCAGTCAATTTATTGGAAACTCGTGCCCCCGTCCCTTCGCTCGATAATAATTGTACAGTGTACTCTGGGCTTGCATGACGTCATCGTGGTTGATGTATCTAGCTACAAGCTTCAAGCAGTGATACAGCAACGTCAAGCCTTACAGCTGCGGTAGTAGCGATTGAATTATCAGTAAATCTTGTTAACGGTCTTCGATAAACCGTCGACCGTTGAGTTGCACATTGGCCAGCCTTGTAAATTTCTAGCAATACCAAACGGCACTCTGTATATACGTGTACACTTTGGATTAACGATCAAACGTAGATAATCCAGCTTGGAGAGACTCACGGGAAAGTCGAACGAATCGAGAAACAATTGAGCACCCAAAGTGTTCGTCGTACCTTATCTTCTCGCCAACCCATGAGCTACTGGATCGGAAATGAAAAACAGTCGTCGACTGGAGGAAAAATAAAAAAGTGGCTTGTACCCGCAAGGTTAGCGTAGTAAGGGAGGACAATCGAAAAACTAGAATATGTCAGGTTGAAGGGTCATCGCTCCAGCCTTTATTCTTTCATCCCGGCAGCAACTTATTCTTAGCCAGCGTCCTCGAGTTTTCGAATGTATTGTTGTTAAGCGGAGAAAATCGTAACAAATAAAGTTTCTCACCCTGTCGGACGATTGAATTTATCGCCCAACCTTCCCGTAGGTGGACGTTAACGTCCATTCTTGCCGCAAGTTTTTCCCACTTCCTTCGTCACGACTTTTGGTTAAAATGTCGTATCCCATAGCACGGGCTGTCGTTTGGAGACGTGACGTGGACATTTCCTCGTAAAAAAAACCGAGACAATGAAATCACCCAGGGTTGGTATAACTGAAAGGAAATTGAGGATGAGCGAGTGTGTTTCGCGCTGCTGGGAAGAAATACGAACAGGTGGATCTCTGTGCATACAGTAGATGGCAGAGGTTAGCCGGTGCTTGAGTTGCGGCTGCTAGACGACTATACCTTTTTACACGCGTATGTATATGTAAACAGATATCTTTCATGCGACACTTAACGTCTGAAGCTTCATAAAATAGCACCTGGGACACGTGCGATGTATGGTAAAATGACGCAAAAGTAGCCTCGAGTGCTACCTAATATTTAGCGGTCTGCTCTCGCGCATTTACCTGTTGCCAGAATAAAACGTGGGTACGGACCTTTAGCCCAGCTCGCTTAATAACTCGAATTTTTAAACACGACTGGGGTTCATGTTGAGGATGTAAGCCTCGTGTCTTTTACGTTTCTTTTTGATAGTGATCTCTACAGAAAAAGGATAATCCGAGCCATCCTATCGTATGTATAGATATATGGTACTGGTTGATACGTTGGAAGTGACTCCTTTTCATAGTGGAAAAGTGCTGTATACGCAAAACTTTTACAAATGGATATACGTACGTAAGTACCTACATCCTGTGTGAAGAGGATATCGACCTGGCCACCTTGATGCTTTCGCTTCGAGGACTGGCATAGGAGCGCTTTAAGAATACTTTGAAGTGTCTACCATGTGCATGATGTAGATATCAATGGAATAGACACAATTTCAAAAATAATTTCAGGGATTTTTCCACGATTGTACGCCAGTGCTGGTATATTGCTCAGTTTCGCTCAAGCGATGCAATTTTACTCCATATATACTTTTTTGTCTCTTTTATCACCCTGAATCTCTCGTCGATCCCGGTGACAGGTCAAATACCCACAGGTTGCTGATTCCGTCGGCTATATTTTTAGGAAGTCGTGGTTTCATTTTTAAATCTATTAGAAATGTATGAGCGTGGAAATTTTTCGAGAATATATAGGAATTCATAAAGGGCAAAAGTTATTACGACATTATGTAATAATTGAACGATACCTTTGAAAAGCTGTACCAGCCTGCTAACTTTTCCGTTTGAATTATATGCAGTTATTTATTTATTTTGTGGACCGGCTTCGTGGAAGCTACTGAAATATTTGGTGAACGTTTCAAAGAGAAATCGCGTCCTGGCGCAAAGGAAGCCGCTTTTCGAAAACAGCGCTACGACGCTTCTTCTTGAAACGATCGATGAGATGAGCTGGCTCTATAAATGTTTAATACATACTTTAGGAAAAGTTTTTCTTGGTCGTTTGTCTCTTTTTATTATCCCTTTCTCTCTCTTTCCTATTCGATTCTCCTGCACGGTAGCACGATAACACGATAATGCGGATAAATAATTCTAACGACGGAGAGTAAGTATAGGAGGGTAACGATCGTATCGATCTGTCCAATCGGGTTACAGAATTCTCTCTCTTGGTCTCTCACTGACTAACCAAACCTTCAAACCTTCTCATTCTCTCTCTCTCTCTCTATGGCACTTTTCTCTTTACCAGGCTTCCCAGTCTACCTCGCTCTCGTTTAATTTATTTCCAGCATTTTTCTTCCCTCGCTAGGACTTTACAGAAATGGAATGGCAAACCCTGCAGACACTGGCACGTATACAGTTACAGAGGACGGCAAGGAACGAACGAAAAATATCCTTTGACAAAGGAAGCACGAAGCTTGACTTATCTATCAATAGGTTGTAGACACGACAAAGTGGTCGTCAACGATATCTATTTTATATTTTCATATCAGCAGAAAAAACGCATAATGGATATTCAGACAATACAATATTTTCATTGCAGAGATAAACGAAGGCCTAACATGTTTAACAATTCCAAAGCAAATTTTAATAGCGTTCAGCTTACTGAGAAATGTCAAATAGATCAACGAATTACGTTACAGCGTTGAATATCGATTTGAAATAGTGTCAGAAATAGAGAAACTCTAAAGTTATGCCATTTAAAGTTGAATGCACATTAACATCCACCAACTCCTTAGTAAGGGTTGATAATCTTAACTTAACCGTGAACTATTCTTAACCATAAAAATTAACGATACATGTTTCATTGTCTGTGCAGTACCTATATCCCACATCGTTGCCCAGGTTGGGCACCCTACCTATCTTCCATGTGACATATCAACCACCCACGAAGGCGATTTTGTACACCTAGTGCTATGGTACCGCGAAGATCTTGGAACGTCGGTTTACAGGTAAGAGGCTAATTTATATTCATATAACTTAAAGATTAAACTTTCCTCCACGTCCTTGAAATTCTTCCCCAACATGTTCCAGTAAGTCTCTGGAGACGCTGGCAGCTCTCCGATTTCTTGATCCTTCCTTGACTCCTGCCGCTTTCGTGAGAGTTCCCCTGCGTGATATACCATCGACAAACAGAAACATCCTTGCGCGTCTCCAACAACGTCTTCCTTTGCTTCCCTTATCGTTAAGTCAGTATTAAATTTCTCCTTTCCTCGACCTTATCTGAACCCTCCCATGATGAAATCGAGATAGAACTTCCCAGCATCCGTCTGACACATTCTCTTGCTGTTACAGCGTCGATGCGAGGGACCGGAACTTTGGAGTTGCCGAAAGATGGTCCGACGACACTGTCTTCTCGAACAGGGCGACATTCTTGCCCGACAAACAGCCCGCAGAACTTGGCGTCGATCATATAAAAGAAGAGGATGCTGGCATTTACAGATGTCGAGTGGATTTTCAGATTGGTCAGACCCGCAACTCCAAAGTCAATTTAACAGTTATCGGTGAGTTTGGTGACTAAGGTGTCGTATATCTGTTTAATGAATAACTTTTTTTTTCTTTTCACTTAAAAAAAGTTTTCAGTATCCGATCTCGATGCTTTTAGTCCCCTTTAATGGGGCTTCCGCGTTTAACGATGTTGCCAAGAAAAAAGAAAGACTTAATGAAATAAAGGGTAAAGTTGTATCAGGTGGGTGGTGAGGTAGTATTGAAAAGTTATAATAAACCATCCATTCTATTTATAATATTATGGAGGCAACTGGGATCGGAGCTTCCGGACGCGAGAGGCAGAAAGAATTTCCTCGTGGTAATGAGCACTCTCGGTTATGTACGTGCAAGTAAACCTTTTTCCGGTTGAATGCCAATTAACGTTCTACCTTCCCTCGACTCAATAAATTCCGAGTTAGGTATCAGTCTCAATAATTAGAGTTTGCTCGGAAGAAAAATCTCTTAAATAACTTCCTCGAGAAATTTAAATCGACACTTTTAATAATCCATTCCGAGCTGCTCACTTGCGAACCTACCAAGGTTTCTACTTTGCATTGCTTCCGTTTGGTCACGTACAAGATGTACATCTACATCTACCTTACTTACCTACATTGCTACCTACCAGCTGAGCAACCAAAGGAACTTTTTAATCAGTCCATTTATTATTTTCTCTTGCATGCTTTTGAATTGTCCTGCGGCTCCTGGACCCAGCATCACGCTGCGGGAAAGAATTTATTATCAGAAACGGTCCTTGGGCTTCGTCAAATTTCTTATACGATGTATATATTTTTTACTGTATATATATAATACTAAACAATAATCACCACTGGAGTATCAATGTATACTCATCGAATCCATAAGGAATATCAACTATTTTTATTAGTTCATCATGTACCGTAGAATCGGTACTGCGAAATTCGAAGGATCCATCGTTTCACCCCGACGACAAAGACGATCCGGTTAAGTGCTCGCTTTAGGTATCACAGGAAGTGTTTCGAAATTCAATTTCGACATTCCCTGGGGCGAATTTCGTCAAAAGATCTTATGCTCGACTTATAAGGTCTACAAGCGCATCGCCCTCTCGATCTGGCCCAAGTCTTGACTTCACGTAATCCAAGGCACTCAGTGTAATAAGCCAAGGACATGCGAATTCTCCTGAATTGCATTTAACGCTCCAAATGTCGGGTAGGGACGTCCCAGTGTATCAAAGTGCCTGTGTGTGTGCATATAGATTACCATCCTGGATCCATATTCCCGGTATAACACGAAACAGGATACGCAGACTGTTATCCCACGAAATTGAAAGACGCCATGTTTCTTATATCTGCGATAAGCTCCTCGAGTTACTTTCAGCAGCTGAAAAGTATATTAAAAATTTTTTAATTTTCTCTGCGTCGACCGATCGATTTTGCCTTTGTCGTTTTGTATGACATATAAAAAATATTAAAACGGCGGGGACGGTGATGAATTCATAATCCACTCAACAGGCAGGATTAATTGCTGGAATTGAAAGAGTCATTAATCGAACCCGTCAAGGCGTCATTAGGATTATCCTGGAGCTTAGCGACCGCTGGACGGCTCCATCCACCGCGATAGAATGCACATTGTCCTCGTGTAGAGAGACCACTGAGTTACGTCAGGGCTTCCATAGAGTATATTCCAAATAAAACTTCCCAGATTCAACAGCGTCCCGACGCACATTATGCAACTCCACGTATCGCCCAAGTTGAGCCTTCTACATCTCTTTCGCGTACAACTTTGAGGTTATACCCAGGGTGCCGCCCCTGGGGCAATTATTATAATCGTTACCGCGGGCGAAGAGTCCCAACGAGATTTTATCTCGACAATTTGTTTTATTCAGCTCTGCCAGCTCCAACAGAATCCAGAACCTGGACCGAGCGGACTCTTCTTATAAATTTTCAGAACAATGGCAAATCTATTGGTTATCAGTGTAATAGGGAATACAACCCGGATATCAGATTGCTCCCTATGGGATCGAGTGTGTGGACCCCGATCTGTGTATTTTATATTAAGCAAAAGGATTGTCAGATAAGGAGTAATGGATGCGTTGAATATAGACCCGTTATAACCCCTTACTTTGGAATTATTCGAATTAAATGAGCTAGCTGGATTAATAATCTCGTTAAATTTCTAGCTGCTACCTCGATGTTTTTCAGTTCGCTCTCCATCCTTCTACGTCTATGGTACTTGTAACCAGTTACGATAGGATAACATAAGCTAGCACATGTGAATCGAGATGATATTCCGTAGCCAAATCTATAAAGGACTGTATCGTAAATTTCATATGAATACATATATATGTACGTGCAAAGGCACCTTAGTGACCTCAAAAATTTGAATATAATGCATCCATCGTAAATCATATCCGGCATAAGAAATCTCTCGAGTCCTTTTTCCTACTTTAGGTTATATATGAATAACTGGACAAGATCGCCATTCTTTGTACTATATATACATTATATACATATATATATCCATTTTGTGAGGTAGCTTTGTCGCGAAAATATCTCTAGATCGAACCTGTGAACTAACCTTAAGGCCACGTAACAGCGGCGAGAATGTGAATACGACAAAGCCAGCATTCGCGCTTACGATCTCCGACTTCAAGGGGAATTTACATTGAAGCGAAGCTCCATGTCGAAAGTCGAACAGTCGCAGTCACTTCGTTACCCTCGGCAGCTTTAAGCGATTTAGTAGCGAGTTCCGTTAACCTGACAGTGTCCTGGTTTCCTTTCACCGCGGGCAACCCTCGAGCCACCGGTACCAGAAGTGTCTTTTCGCAATCCCAACCCCAGGAGCTTCGATCACCTTACGTTAACCTCAGTGTCTTTTGAACCAATCACTAATTTCATTATCGGCATCTCATTGTCTATTATCAATGTTCAGAATTGAAATTAATTTTTTTCGTCCTTTTATACTTTTTTTTTCTAAACGTTATCATTCTTTTAATCGAACAATGCCCCGTGATATCAGCCACCCCTATTTCTTTTTGATTCTTTCCTCCTACCCTTCCCCCAATTCTAACCCCCGTGTTCTCCCTAGGTAATCAATTTCTACCCACGGAAAACGTGCCTCGCTTTCATCAGATGTTTCGGGCTGCATTAAACGATCGTTGAAAAGTCCATCCCTACTAGATAGCAGGAGCAGTAGTCCCTGTTTCATTTCCTTCTTATCAGTAGCTTACTATCGTCGAAACCTCATCGCGATGCGCCCATTTCTCACGCTGAATACCATTTTCTGCCGCAGTTCCGCCCCAGAAAATCGTGATACTGGACAACTTTGGGGTCGTGCGGAATGAGCTGGTCGGACCTTACATGCAAGAAGAGGATTTACACTTGTTCTGCGACGTCTACGGCGGTGAGTACCTTGACTATGTAGTTCGTATTAACATTGTCGCTCGCTTTACGACTGCATGGTGGATTGATGGCTCGACTTGGAATTTACAATTGTATCCTGGCTTCGTCCGACACGAAAGTCCGTAAAAGTTACGCCACTGGAAAGCGTATGTGGAAGGTGGTATCGGCCGAGGTAGGAAATCTTGGAAATGCGAGTTTAAATTACTTTCGGCTGCCGATCTAAAGCTCGTATCCGTCTATACGTGTAATCGATACTTATACGTGACTTTAACACGGGGTAGAATATTAAGAAAGGACTGATATGACACTGGTCATTATTTTTTGTTAGTTTTATAGTATTTTTGATAGACGATTTTTCTCGTGAAAGATATATAGTGTATGTATGATACGAGTACATGACTGCTATCACTTTTAGTTGTTTCATATTTTTTTTTACAAAGTATACACTGTCGAATTGAGACTCTTTTTTGGAGGTTTTTCTTATCGGTACCTGACCTAATTTTATTCGTGTAACGCTGAACGATTTTCCCTGTCGGCTTATTATTACGTATTTCTTTTTAGCAAACAAACTCTCGGCTGTTCAGTTTCTACGGTGGTTTTGTTTGATGTTACCGGATTGTAACGCGGACTCAATAATTATGAAGAAATTAAAAACCTATCTCAATCGGAATACGCTGTTACGTTAAAGTCGACAAACACTCGAGGCTCCGCTTGGTATTATCCATTTATAGCTCTTTGGGAGTTTTCAAAGCACGATCGGCGTCTCACGTAATTTTCAGTGGAGGAGGAGGAGCAGCTTCGGCATCGTTATATAGACGGGGGGTGTCTATGGCGATGCTCTTGAAAGTATACGAACCCAACCGAGTGGAAAATACGATCAGGGTGATTTTGATTTAGCATTTTTGGAAAATTTTAACAGGATCCGTCAGTCCTCATATTGTAACGGCTCGTCTGAATGCCCATGTGAACAAATTATGTATGGGTTATACATAAATTGTATATAATGTTTTATATACGAAAATAGACATACATAACATATATATAATAAATAATCATTCATATAACAAAAAAGGATCGTTATATACTGCAATTGAATATCTTAATGAAAAATTCCATATATGAGGTATATTTTGATTATATGTTATAGCACGTCAAATTAGTTTTTATTCTTCCGTGCAGCAACAATTTGTAGCGACGTGAATTGACGTTTTGGCGGACAATAAAATTAAATCAACATTGTTCGCAGGTAAACCACCACCCACGGTTTCATGGTACCACAACGATAAGCTTGTAAATAATAAAAGTACCGTCATACGAAATGATTTGATACGGAGTGAAATTCGTATAATGAATTTGGACAGGAACGACGTGCATTCCAAACTGACTTGCAATGCAACGAATAACAATATGTCGATGCCGTTATCCTCGACCGTCCGTGTGGACATGAAATGTAAGTATTTACGGAAAATTTACGGGACCCAGAATTGTTGAAAATATTAAATTTCAAAAATAATATATATATATACCCGCTTTCAGCGCGCGACCACAGCTAGCCGGACTGGCCGACTCGCTGGCTCGTGGTTCCTCGCTCGATATTATATACCTGCTATATGATATATCTATATACAGGATTATTCAGGACGAAAACGCTTACCGAAGTTAACGCGTCCATTTGATTTCTATAGTAAAGCCAACTTCAGTCAGTCTATTTTTCCTGAATAATGTATGTGTGTGTGTATATATATATACATATATGTACATGGTATAGAACTTTCATTTATACGAATATAATGTGCTAAATATTTCTACTCAATTTTGGGAATCGACAACCTCTCCCGACTTCGTTGTGCAGGTTAACGCGCGATGTTCAAGCCGTCGCTTGCGAAAGGAGCAACGAGAAGTCAGCCGCATAAAATCCTATTCAGAACGCGAATTTCGCGTTCCACGTATATAAATTGGGTGTAGCACAGATCGCTAGCAATATTTTGTGTATTATTTTGTTTGCTCCTTTGTCCCCTTTGCCTCTTCCGGCCAACGTACATTCTTCTTCGAAGGGAAAATCGGTGAGCCGCAGTGCGGAAGTAACCGCAGACACGGACAGTCGTGTCCGTGACGAACGTAGAGATACCGCGAGCTGTGGCAGGTTGTTCGCGCAGTGAAATCAAGATGGACGATACAATTTAGAAAAGTTACGCTTCGGGGGAGGGTTTCGAAACATCTAACCCCTCCTTCGGGATCCTCTGCATTTTTCATGAACCTTAAACTTTCCCGACGCGTTATAAAAATAACTCTGGCTAAAAAAAAAACAGCCATGAAATTTCAAATACGCGATATCTCTCATTCTCTAGATCTCCCCTTGGCGAAAATTGATGATGAGCCGTAACGTCTGGTTATCCAACGTAGGAGATGGTGGTGCCAGCTCACAAATCCACTTTGAATTGAGAGACTGTTCGCTAATACACCCTATGGCCGTACCTTCGTAACCCTCCCGCCCTCGCCCTATGTAACACATTCGCATATACCAGATGCCCTGCCACCAGTCACGTGTATCAAACTTATATGAAAGGCACTATACGCACACGAGTGATTTCACTACTCTACCGTTGTGCCTTTTACCCTCGGCTCGCACTTTGAATTTCATTATCCACAGGGAAATTGGATCTACCGATCAATTACCTTATTCAGCGCTTCGACGCCATGCATACGAAATCCGCACGGACGATTAGCAATCGTCCCTAAGATCATCTTGAAAAAATCTTAGTGGACTCCTCATCTCCTTCGTACACATTCCTGACTATGTACAAGACGCAGAGATATACATATATACCTATCAAGTAACAATAGTAAATCGTTATCGTGTAAATTCTTATTCGAATTTAGCTTCAAGTCCCTTTCACCTTTGCATACGAACGATCGGCCACCTGCCTTGTATTCCCTGAGCGTCTATCAACGTATCACGTTAACATGGTAGTCTCTTGAGACTAAGGCGGATGTGACACGGGCCGAATATTCTCGTTAGAATGGCTTTTTAGCCCAACCACGTCGAGCTGTGCTCCACTCTCGAGATCGATAGTCCGACGTAGCCCTTTACGTCCCTGGACTCTCCCTACCTATCTATCTCTCTCTATCTCTCCTCTGACTCTTACTAACCTTATAATTTTCGAGGCAAATAATGGCACGAACGCTGCACCTTTAGTCACACTTTTCATCCAATTTCCTCTCATCTTGAAAGCCTTGACTTCTTATCTCAAAGTGAGGTACTTAGATTGAAGGACCCTTTCAAAGAGACTACTTTCCGTGCAAGGTAAGGCCTTACAGACTGACAGCGTTTATATGTCCGTTTAGCTGATAACCTAACCGAATTCTATACCCAACAGTAGACAGTGATTTTACTCTCGATAGGTTGTCTATTATGTCCCGTATCGATTGTCTGGCATATATCCGACAATCAGTTCGATGTGTCAAATCGTTTTTCGATGGGATCTAGCTGGTCCGGGAATCGATAGCGGACGAGCAACTTGTGCCGTAGACTTAACCGAGGTAGTTGAGGGCGAACATTTTCTGCGGTCTACTGCATTATGCATTTATGCACCCCCTGTGCACGGCAGAAGCCCTTCGTAACTTTTAAATTATTTAATACCTATTAGCACCTTAAAGAGAGCTGTTTACTCGTCCGCAGTCCTCGTTCAGCGAAACCCGATGAGATCGCTGCACGCCGGATATTTGATTTCATTCTTCATATTCGTTTTATTTCTCACATCCTTGTTTGCGTCTTTAGACAAATTAGGGTCGTTCCTTGAAATCGAGAGTTTTTAGCTTTTGTCTGCTTTTTTCCATAATGAAATTTTATTGCTTGATTCCCAAAGGAAGAAGGACGATGATAAATCGCTCTGTAACAAATCAAATTTGTCAGTGCCAATCGATGTTGTGTATGGCGTTATCGTCTTAATAAGAAAAGAGATAACGATTAAGCGTATGTCTATTTTTAGTGGACCCACTAGAAGTTAACATAATCGATTCCAATCAGCCACTGTCCGCTGGAAGGAAGTACGATCTGTTATGCAAAACGAGTGGATCTCGACCAGCAGCCACAGTCACTTGGTGGCGTAATGATCAGCGATTGTTGGACGCCAAGGAAACCGTAAGTGCGCTTTACTCATCTGACAAATGACAGAAAAAAAGGAAGCTATCATTCTCCACCTAAGCACCGATTCATTCCCATTCGTCTCACCCAGAGAAGATTCGAGTCTCCGCAAACACGGCCATTCTCGAACAGCCTAGGCCGATTTAGCCAGAACTAATTGTCCTCCCGTAAATAGTTCGGAAAGTAATTCAGCCTCGCTTCTGGCTCGCTCGTCAATTACATCTGCAAATGTGAAACGGCGGTGTCACGGAAACGTCCATAAGTGCGACTTCCGTCTTATGTTAAGCTCGTTTAATTGGAATTGGAAATTGCAATTTCGTCGCACCGGGCCTGCCTGCTAGGAACTTCACCGGCGGAAGTTCACCGGCGGAAAATGTAATAGAGAATTCCGGTTTTCACTGGCGCAGTTTTAGTCCGATCGATGTCCTGCTCTCGTTTGCTAGTCATTTTCTTTTTTCTTCTTATTCCTTTTTCTTCTTTTTTTTCATTTCATTTGTCCTCTCTTCCCTTCCTACGCCTTCTATGCTTTCCTTCCTTCTTTCCTTCCTGGCGCCGTTCCTCGCTTCCACTCGTCTCTTTTTCCTTTGCTTCCGCTTTCACCTTCCCCCTTTAACCCCACGACAACGAAAAGCCTTTTTGATGCGGCTCAGAGGAGACGCTAAAGACGGTTAATCGGACTTCCTGAACGTTCGTCTACCATGGGGTACTGTGTTTCCAGCGATCCAGCGACGGGAATACAACTACAAGCATTTTGTCATTCATGGCTACCGAAGCCGATGCCGGCAAAAACTTATCCTGCCGTGCGCAGAACCCGATTATGGGAACGGAACCAATAGAACACCGTTGGACATTAGAAATACAGTGTAAGCACACAAGATCCAAACAGTATATTTTTTCCTTGGCTTTATCTTTCTTTGGTAGATCCTTTCCGCTACACGTTCTACCACTTTGAGAACCTTCCGACTACTCCAGTTCTTTAACATCTCTCACGCACTTACAGACACACCTGAGACGCGAATACAGCTGGGCACGTCCCTCAATCCAGATGACATACGCGAAGGGGCAGACGTTTACTTCGATTGCCTAATACGAGCCGAACCACCCGTTTACAAAGTAGAATGGCGACAGCAGGTATGATCAATTACTATGAGTAGAGAATGCGTAAACGCTATGAGAAAAAGAAAGAAGAAAAGAATTTCAGATTATTCTTAGCCTGTCCAAAGTCTTTTTTTTTAATACAGTATGTTGCTCACCTTTTCCAAGAGCCGTCGTCTTTCTTCTAATTTCATTATAACCCAGCGGAGCATTTGCAAATCGCTCGAGGCCATTACTTCTGTTGCAGGGAAAAACTCTTAGCCATAATATTACACAAGGAATAATAATAAGCAACCAGAGTTTAGTACTGCAAGGCGTCGACAGAAAGAGTGCCGGGAATTATACATGTGTTGGCTACAATACCGAGGGCGACGGGGAGAGCGCCCCTTTTTATTTAAACGTTACGTGTGAGTATAACGTAGCAACCTATATCAGAACATTAATTAACGGAACCAACTGAGCGTAGCGCTGCACCGTCAGAGCTACATTTTATTAAAGTATCCTCAAATAGATGGTTTCACGTTAAAATTTACCATCCACATTGCCAACCCATGCTAATGCCATCGACATTTCATCCACGCAGTCGCACCTACTTGCAAATCAAATCAGACCAGGATCCACGGTGTGGCCAAGCAGGAGAAGGCCAATATAATGTGCAAGGTCGATGCAAATCCTTCCGAAGTGCAGTTTCGCTGGACCTTTAACAACTCGGCGGAAAGTATCGACGTTGCTGCCGGGCACATAGCGATGGCTGGCACTTCCTCAATCGTTTCCTACACCCCCATGACAGAATTGGATTACGGCACTCTTCTCTGCTGGGCGACAAATAGCATCGGACATCAGCGCGTTCCTTGCGTTTATCACATCATTCCCGCAGGTACGCTCAGAGCTGATATGAAACACGTTATTCTATCATTTGCCAATTATATACAACAAAATTAATATTATTGCTATTCGTCAGAACCAATGTTCTTACCTGAATTTACATATCGTTTATATTGATTTGTTCTAACCATGAGATATTTATATGACCTGAAACATAAAGCAAACACACGAAATACACGTCTTTGATAAAATGTAATTTGATTTTTTTTTTTTCATAGATGAACCTTTTTTTCATGTATATACGTTATACGTAGACTTACGTGATATCCAGATATATCACCGTTTGAAAATTATCCAGAGAAAATTCGTTTCTTATATATATGTAAACGTAATCCTATCATACAGTCCATACGATTTCTTTTCTGATACGTGATGCTCCCTATAAGAACATTATTTCCCATTCAGATATCTTATACATTATTCCTTATGACAATGGTATTCCCTATCCACTGAAAATTATAATACAAATACATTTATTTCCTCCTCGATCAATATATACCCCACTGAATTTCTAATATATCTAAAATGTCACCAGTTTCCAATATTTCGCCGAGCACAAGTAAAACAGCTCACGGCAGATATTACCAACAGCTACCAACGTGCCAACAACACGGCATACACAGAATACATTAAAAGCAACTAGAATCCTGCACTTAATAATTTCCCGCAGGTCGACCCGATATGGTTCACAACTGCACGACATCCAATACCTCCTCCAACTCCTTCTCGGTGCAGTGCACGGAGGGCTTTAACGGAGGCTTAACGCAGTCGTTCCTCCTCGAGGTGAGAGAAAGCAACAGCCAGGAACTACGAGCTAATCTGACGTCACCAGTTCCGCGATTCAGCGTGACTCATCTTGAATCGGGGGCGTTATATCAGGCGTGCATATACGCGTACAATGATAAAGGACGTAGCGAAGCAATGGTGGTGCAAGCAGGTACATTGCGTCAGCCAGAGAAACAACTAACATCCGAGTCAGGTAAATGCAATGGATGCAGTTTGTTGCAGGAGCATTAATGCACTTGCATTTCGATATCGGATATAACATTGACAACGTCACGATACACAATTACAGATCGTCCTCGTCAACACATGAAACTAACGCCAATGCTAAGCGTTATGATAGGAGTGTTCGCAGCTCTGGTTATAGTAGCTGTGATAGTAATGATAGTGCTGCGTATTCAACACACTCATGTCGATGACCAAGGCAAGTCCCACGTGGAGGATCTTGGGAAGCCGACGAAAGCCATTCCCATTCAGAGGGAATTGAGATTCCGTGAGAGCAGCAGCTTATTGACGGAGGAGAAGCTACCCGGCAGTCCGTTTAGGAAGCTGGACACGAGCGGAGATGCGAATGAGAGCGATGAGAAGAATCCGGACATCATACCGCAGCAAATCACTGCTGGTGCCTATAAACAGAATTCATATAGCTTTATCCCATTCCGATTATGACGATCGAATAACCTTCTCTCTCGTGTACAAAGACTTACCTACCGTAGCCATTCGATACACGAACCTAATTTTATACCTCGGGCATTTTTATTTGACAGGTGACGAGCCGTCCGAGTATCTTAGAAAAAGAAGACTTGTCTCGACAATAGAGACATCGCCCTCGAGAAATCTTTTAAAGCATCCGACTGTTACTGCCGTCGGCGGACATGGCAATTACGTCGGCTATTGCACCATTCGCAACGGGATGCCACTGCACGAGCTATCGAACTTAACGTCCAAGCATAAAAGCGTAAGTATCGCAATACCATAGCGCCACTAGACTGCTTCCTCGTTAATAGCCAGACATCTGATACATAACACTCTATATATGAAAAGTACATAAAGTCATTCTTAAGGTTATATATAGATATATAGTATACGTATACGCGCTATATACCTGACATATCATAATGTTTACATATATAGTGTATACCCGTGAACGCCATGGGCTCTCAGTTTCAACCGATGGTCAGTGAAGTGTACGACGGTGGAATTTGCACTTTACCTAGACAACACTGGCCGAATCAAAGTGTTCAGTCAATGACAATGACCCCGCCGATTTTGTACGCTGGATTGGGTGTGGTGAACAGGACTTGCCCTGGTGGTTCGGTCCTGCCAAAGGAAGTCGAGGCTAGACTGGCTGGTCAATGTTGCATTCAGTCGCATAAAGACACGACGATAGGTACGCCGCTTGTGACGGCCAAGAGGGAGAGTTCTGTGTGACGCTGTTATCCCTGACAGAACTATATGCTGCGACTACGTCGTCGTTGGTGTTAAGGATATTGATTTTCATTTTTTTTTTTAGAATATCGTCCGATTACGGGTGTATTACGGTAAGCCTCTGTCTCCTTTAGTGAATTCTTTTTTCACCCGATAATATATATATATATATATATGCCACAACAAGTTTAGTATATGTATATATTACTTCTCTATGTTCAATCAAGTGCCCTTTTATATTGAAGGAAACTTAAAAGCTACATTTAATATAAATGTGACGAGCTGTGCGTTAAACTGTGTGTACGAATGAATTACGTGCATAATCGATGTAATTGTAAATACCTTAAATATTGAGATATTTTATACAGATTGCTAGTATAATAATAACAATTATCTGACTTTTACGGACATTGTCAAATTTATAGGTGTACATGGGGATACAATATGTGCGTGCGTGTGTATATATAAGGGAGAACAATATTTCTATTGTATGGATATGTATACAGGATTGTGTATATATATACGTACGAGCGTATATGACGACCAGAATAAAGTACACTGAAGAAACGGCATTGTACCTGAATGGTATTATTGCAAATAAATGGGAACAAGAACAAATCTAGCGGTGAAGAGATAATTGGAAGTGCAAAATAAAGAGAGACATATCGTTCAGTTTTCCATCCTGGAAACCGAGTTCAACGACGAATGTTCAAAATCCCCATTACTTTTCAGTCTGCGATATTCTGGATTTTATTGTGAACGTTAAGTATATCTGTATAATGTGTAAAGTAAATCTTTCTTCGAGTAATCGTACCGAATATTAACGTTGTTTTAAAAAAGAAATCTTTATCTTAACTCTTAAACATGCTGATTACAGTTTCTAACTTGTGGTAAACATTATTGCGATAGTCCTTCTATTATTGCCTGTTTAACGCTTAAGAATCTCGTTGAAATTTCATCTAATGATCGTATAGATTTATTGACTCTTGTATAGCTTACGAGTTGATATAAGGAGAGAGAAAAAAAAATACAGCGTCATATCCACTCTGTGGGAAAAAAGTGCCATGGGAATAAAAAAAGGCTCCTTTCCGTAAGCGCGAATTGCGCAAAATTTAAAAAAAACTAGCGACAGCTATAGTGCATAGCTTTTCGTATTCTGAACCTCCTGGAATCGTACGTAAATTCGAGCGCTGAATTTCATTCTTTATCGAGAAAAAAAAATCACGGCGAGACGTACGCGACAGACGGCAAGAGGAAGAAAAAAAAGTACGTGTTCACTTGGAACAAATGTGTGAGTTTTGCATAATTATATTTTCTGCACAAGTCGAGCAACTACTTCTCGATATTTGAGAAGGTGAGATATGCTTATGAATTTTTTGGGGATTTCAAAATATCTGCACGGGTCTCCCACGTAGTATTTAAAAAGTATTTATTTATAGAAGTATTACATTTTTTTTTACTTTCACGTATTTAGTGTGTTTCCTGGTTTAACTATAGGGCTAAGGTTTACATTCGAATGATCCGAATATAATCTTTAACAAATAAATTGTTATTCATTGCCATTGATGGAATTGATGTGAGCACACGATATACCATTAACAAAATTAATGAGGGCTATACTATTGTTATGATGATTTGTGAGGTATAGCGATGCGAATTTAAGGTGTGTTAAACGATTATCTGCGATTGGACTAAATTATATATGAAATGACAAGGAAACAATGCTTATGATGATTAATTGCAGAATAAAAAATCGGACTACTATAAACTGCCAGAAATTTTTATCAATAGTTTCGAATTATCATGAGAGTCTGTTAAACTGACGTTATGAGTTGTGCGAAACTGCGATTACATAACATCCGCTGTATTTATTCCTGCCGATCAGCGTCCTGATATATGTTATATTCATGTCTAGTCCACGCGACACAATTATCTATTTTCAAAGACGTATTTAGTTACATTCGAGCATTGAAGTCAATTTCAATCACTCGAAAGACGAGCATGAGGAACTTATGCGACTATAGAGGTACTCTGCCATCATATGCATATGTTTTATAATAACTAAACTTACTAAAGATAGATTGCTATTTTCATGGGAAATTATATTCTCTAAAATAAGTGTTGTCAAATTGAATATAGTTGGGTGACTTTTACCACCCATTAACGCATGTCTTCAGAATACTTATGTTCAATCTTTGGTAAACGTATAAATTATATATAATTGTTTTGCACCACATGCCAAACAAAAACAGTCACTAATGGTGCCGTTGTTGCTGTTGACTTTGATGATTCGGCATTATTACATCTCTCCTTGGGACATTGCCGTCGAGTATATCGTAAGGCACAAAGTCGCACGTGGGTGGCCAAATTTTATCTGAAAAAATAATTTGAAAAATTTGTTAAAGTTTCTGGACACATCTATGCACAGTTACATTTCATGTCGCGATGATTTAATCCTCTCAACCGTATCACTATCGATTATAATGTTTCTATGGTGTGTAAGCATATAGCATATTATAAAAGAAAAACACTCTGTCATAATTGAAACTGCTACACTTTGCAGTCTGTTATGTGCAGTACTGTTCCAATCCCATCCTCCATATACAAAAGTAATACCAGTAATTTTGTAATAACGAAATAATGATGCAGACAAAGATGGGATAATTTAATTGAAACTGGATATCAAATTATTAATTTGGAGTTTCATTAAATTCATATAAACAACGAGTTTTCATTGATTGTTTTATACTCATCTTGTTTCCATTGTCACAATGCTGATAAACAAAATTGTCCAAACAGTGTTGCATGTTTTTATCAGGAATGAATGCGCGTTCGTGTAACTTTATATTTCATGCGTCCATAATAACTTTAATGAGACATAATTAAAATCTTTAAATCAAACATGAACAATTATTCACAGTGTATTGAAACTGGTATATCTTTCATAGACATTATAACTGTGAAGACCTCTCATAAAAGTGAATCTAACATTGAATGACTCGATCCTGTCATTGTTAAAATACATTTCTCAAATGTAACAGTAGTTTGAAATTTCTATTGTGAAATATAGTGATCGCTAAACTTAATGTACTGAATGGCAGTAGATATATCATCTCCCTTAGATTTCATGCAAACGGGCCTCAATGAAAGAAGAACAACGTAACTTAAGGATAATGAAAATTTTTAAACTAATGATCCTTTAAGAACATCATTGTATCTACAATAGTGCCCATACCTGGAGCATAAAGATCGTGTCTGAGGGGCTACTTTTTCTAGGAACCTTGAAATTTGTGTACCTAGTCTAGTAAAATTTAACTTAACTGTATGTAACCCAACAATACGAAAATGTTTTTTTGATATTGTAAATATTCTGAAATAAATAATCGTTTTTATTCATCCACGCTCTCACGCTTTCATCATGCACCGTGACCACTCTAATTTACGTGACATCATTAATTCATTTATTATCTCGTATAATTGCATATTTATTGTTTTCAAATTACCATTGTAAAAGTCAATCTGCGGTACTTTCATATACAACTCAAGATATTCTTCGACATCCTTCAATACAGGGGTATCGACTTTTAGTAAGAATTCCAATACCGTACTTTCTGGCAGACATTGTGGCACTTTTTCACCTAGGTGCGATAAAACTTCCTCCATTGGTACCGACTATTGGAATAAAATAAAAATAATGGTTTAGTATTTCATACGTATAAATATTTCATGACGCGTATGGCGGTAAGGATGATAATGAATTAAATTGAATTTACAGTGATACCGTATGAATCCAATATATACTCGCACAACGTATATAATTTGTATAGACAATTTGTGATTTGCTTTTCAATTTCACACAGTCCAGTTGTTTCCAACTTCTCCAGTAAAATTGGTGGTTTTGCAAATACCGCAAACCAACGGCGGAAAAATTTCTACAGCAGAAAACGCGTAAATTACAATAGATGCTAATATGCACGGTTTTTTTTTTTATCATATATACTGATAAATCGATATTTTATTGATTTATTTACTTTTTTACCGCAAGGTAGCGTATAGAAAGTTACAAAGCACATTCGTTATTAAAAAATCATTAAAACTAGTGAATTCATTGTTAATTTCTATTTAGAGGTTGATATCCGTTGATTTCAAATTACGCAAATTTGTTTACGGCCATGATAAAAATTCGGGCTATGGAGGGCTAAGTATTCTCGTACAGTATATTAGATATATTTTTTACTTGATATACATGATGATACGGGGGCAAGCAAATTACTCTTCCAAGATCAATTTGCATAGCTCCATCAGCATAGATAAGTCGAAAATGGCGAAAAATTATTTCCTCCGTTGCCTGCGGAAGTAAAGCAGAATAACGTTGCTTTGTATACGGAACTATTACACACTATAAGAATAATTAAGGTTTCCACGAAAGATACTTAAGGTACATAAAATTTTTAATAAACGAACTTATAAATATGAGCCGGATACTTAACTCCAGTATATGAATGAAATATTGCTGATAAACAAGTAATAATCCCGCTGCAGGAGAGTCACTATGATCATTTGCTAAATGATCCATAACATTTTTCATCTTCTACACGATTAATTATCAAATTAGAAATCTTGCATAAAGATTAATCAAAGAAACATACTTGACGTAATTCTTCCGACGTGCAACGATATTCGCCAATATATATTATTCTCGTAAGGAACATGACCTGCAAAAAAGCAGAAGGGAAAAGGCAATTTTGTTGGTCTTTTTCAGTAAACGGAACTCGCTTTATATGTATTTTCACAAAGTTATGAAAAGTAAAGGATCGCGAGCGTTCAGGCAATATACATTTTTATAAGGTTAATAATCAGTCCATTAATTTTGTTGACTTACCTGATCCGTTGCTTGGAGATTCCTCTTGACTAAATCTAAATAACTTTGTCTAACAGGCACGTTCATTATCACGTTAAACACAATGCAGTAAATTTATTTCTCAATTTACTTTAAAACTTTTAACTGCAGAAAACGTCAGATAACGGACATCACTATTTGACACTTGAAGAACGATACGAAAATTCGTAATTCGCTTGTCTTTGCTTAAATTTGCGTATAAACTGTTGTTTTCCTGACTAAACATACACTGACTTGTATGCTTTTAAGTTCTTCATAACGCAGTGGCGCGAAACACTTTCGTACAGTTTGGGAAACGTAAAAACTTTAACCGGAAACATTGTTTCACGCCATTACCTGCAAAGTATTACTTCCTCCCATACACTGTATAACAGTTAACAACTCCTGCAGAATTTCTACACAAAGTTATTGCCATTTTGGCTATGAGAAAACTATTTATATCATTTTTATACCAAAATCTACAGCACTTGCTTCATATTTCTCGTACTTCAATATTACAGTTATATCTTGTGTCACGTATTCCAAGCGATTAAATTTTCAAATCTTTCTCGTTTACCACACGTTATACTAATAGTCGGATATAATTTAAAGTAAAAAAAATAAGGTAAAAATTTAAAAATACACAAAGATGGATCTTGAAAACTGTACAAAGAATTCAGAAAATTCCTTAGAAGTGAAATCAGCAAGTAAATATGCTCCTAATTGTAACTTTCATGTTGGCAAATTTCAAACATTGTTAACTAATAAATTAAACGATATGGAACCCACCATGAATCGCTTAATTGAAAAGCATAACTGCTCATCGGAAATAGACATGAAAGGAAATGGAACGCTAAATATTAATGACGGCAAACTAGACCAAAACGTGAATGTGAATGGACCCTTAATTGGGGTAACTGCGCCTGACGTATTACACCCATACTTTGTTACTGTAAAGCACAATACGACGAAACTCCCAGTGGAACTCGATACTCCCAACGAATTCACAATTTCACGAAAACGATCAATTCAAGCATTATGCCTTGAAATTATACCTCTTAAACGTAAACGCTATATTCGTGATACGAATAGTTTAAGCAATAACTGCGAGAGACTATTAAAGGGTGACGCAGTCCTAAATTTAGAAAAAAATATGAATCAATTTAATATAAATGACGGTGAAGTAACAATGACGAACAATGAAATAGAGAATTTGGAAAATCGACAATTGAATACGGCATCGGTAGGAAAAAATTTATACACGTATAAATGCAAAAAAAATGTTATAGAAAATGGTTTGTAATTAATTCTTTGACAAGGTGATATTTATAATATTAGACATTGTTTCATCATTTTTTTCTAGAAAGCTTAGAGAAGACATCGGACACAATCCAGCAGAATAAAACGGAATTACCAAAAAGGACATCTAGAGTTTTAAGATTTGGCTTATCCAGAAAAATGAAAGTCAAACCGTTACACCCACAATTGCATAATATAATATAGTACTTCATAAGGAAAGTGCATTGAAAATTATAATTTCAATCTTATTAAATCAATTTCATTTTTATAATATTATAGAATATTGAACATTGTATTGCTCGAAATAAATTACACTATTTTGAGCCTAACTTAAAAAAATAATCATTCTTATCATATAGTCAAACTTATTATTAACAGCCAAACTTATTAGACTGTGATAATACAAATAATCTTAATAACAACTTATACTACTATTAGCAGGTTCAAACTTCTTATGAACTATAACAAAATTATCAATTCTTATGTAATACTGTGTTTATATCACCAAAAGAGATATCAGTGTATTCTTAAAAGTATTTCAAGTCAAATTTGTCATCGTTTCTATTCCTAAGTATTATTTGCCATCAGTAGAAAAATTATTGATAAAGAATATATAAATTTAAAAAAAGAGTAAATACCACATAGTAAATCTTACAAAATTAAAGCTCGTATACTGTCATTCTATGCAAATATTGCATAATATCAAGATGCTCTTTCATTTTACCAAAATCTAGAATACTATTCCAAAGCCAAAGGAATGACAACATATAAATTATACGTTTCCACATAAATGTCGTTAATAAGATTCATTAATATTTTAATGAAACTATAATAATTATTACTTTGATGTAAGCAACAATCAATGTTTTTCCTACTTCACGATTAAGTACACCCGTTATGTAACATATCATTATTGCTTCATCCTACTTACAACATTTGGTTCAAAAATATTTCATTATCACCTTCTTGATATATATGAGTAAAAATAAGTTGTAATAAATGTCAGAAAATAGATAAAGGGAAATAATAACGGTAGGAGTTTCATTTGATTCTTATCATGATTTTGTCCATGATCCATTATTCTTTGAAATTGTAAATCACGTTTTGTAATAAATGATATTCAATGCTTAAGCAGCGTCATTATTGAACTCTAATCTAGTTCAAAAAGAATATATCTTTTCACTTTTTCGATTTAGGTCGGTCTAATATTGGCGGCGGCAGTGGTGATGGTTCTGCTGGATTACCCAGCCACACGGATTTGCTAAAACGACCTTTTGTAACAGGTGCTTGCCATTTGCTCGTAGACATAATAGGAGCTGTAGGCTTTTCTGCTGTGACAGTTGCTATAGTTACATTCCTGAAATTAAATTAAATAGTCATAAAATAATCAATTGCATTATATCACTGTATCATAAAAGCTCAATGCGTACTTTTGTATTAATATGATACCATATAATATTTCAACACGCATTACCTACTACTTCTCGCCGACTGTCACTTGGCACATTTGATATTATATTTTATAAAAGATAAAGAGACATTTACATCAATAATAAATGTTATCCCTCTTACCCTTTTAATATTAAAAAACTTATCATGTGCTGTATCATAAAGGATGCGGGATAAAATAAAAAGGTGTTCGGGTATAGGAATAATATTTATTCATTGTAAAATACATTATACAAATCCGGAAGAAGTTGGTTTTACAATCTTCTAATGGTTATATCACTGTTTATTAACCTGTATCTTTTTTTTAATTTACTCGTTCAAGTATTTTCATCGGAAAATTGTATGAATGTTTAAAGAAGTTTCATCGAATTACTATTTCATAATAGATTACTTTCAATTGTAGTAGTTGATTTTTACATTATTTCGAAATGTCGTTACGTTTGTACAATAATTGTTATATTGGTACTGAAGTAGATATTGCAAGATGACAAAAGAAACATGATATAGTGTAAGATTAATATATATGAAAAATATAGACCAGAAGAACAAAGCGTATTCTCAGAGAATTTAATGTGTTACTATACAATTTTTAGCATATATTAACTTCGAATTAAATTTAAATTCAATGTTTGATGTTATATAGCTATTGAAGATGGCACAGTTAATTTATACTATTAAAGTCTCATTAAATAATTTCAAGCATTAAATGCTCTGAGACATAGGCCAATAATTATTTTCCCATTAATGCCAAGGTACTTGGTTCGGATGACTGATAGAACCCAATTTATAGTACCTGGTGGTGGAGAGTGGCTGTTGAACTCCAGTAGGATGATTTGGTGGTGTTGCTGTTAAGGGCATCTCCGTACTCTGAGCTGAAGTACCATCCCCTTTAAGAACGGCCACGCACTTCCAATTATTGATATAATTATCTTTCCACAATCGTACACAACCATCGTCACCAGAACTGGCTAAGATTGTGCCCATGATGTTCCAACATACACGCCATACTGTGCAGTAATGATCTTCGAATTTTGCGGTTGTTATTTCAAAACGTGACAATCCACTTTGTGCAGAATCCCTAAATAAAGTTATTGTTATATCAGAAATAGTTTACATTAAAGCTATTAATCTAGCAATATATATTTTATTACAGTTTAATATTTTACTCACTGTACAGGTTTTAAAGTTATGATCCGTACATCCTTCGTAGCAATAGCTAGAGTATGAAAACTTCTCCCCAGGTTAGGCGCAAATGCTATGTCATGTACTGGATCTACCACATTCGATAATGTTTCCGTCTTTGTCCAACGTCTACTATTTTCCGAATATTCATATATAAATACTTTTCCTCCGTTCGAAGTATTTGAGTCATCGCTTCCCACTGCTAACATTGGTGGATGTAATCTGAAGATAATGCCACGTTAAGAATTTGCAAATAAAATCTTTAGTGATAATGCTGTAAGTAAATACCTGGATAAAGATGGGTTCCACGTAAGACAACTGCAAGGAAGTTTGCAACTGATATCATGTTGCAACGTCCATTGACTTAGATTCATAACATCAGGAGCTTCGTATATTCTAATGACTCCATCTGCACTACACGTAGCTAACAGAAGTCCCAGTGTCTTTGGAGCAAATTTAACATCAGTAACTGATGTACGAGAATCTACTAAATTTGTTCGGCGCACCCAGTGTCTCATACCACGTTCACCAGGTCCTGAACCCTCACCAACTGTACAGATTATTATAAACATTAATATAGACACAATAAATGCTTAACATTACAATAATCTTTATTTTTAATATTTTAATAATAATTAATAAGAAAATTCATATACCAATTTCTTCCCAAACTGCAGCAGTTCTGTCAAAGGAACATGTTGCTAGTACTTGTCCAAATTCAGGATGTGCCCATGTGACTTTCCACACAGATCCACTGTGTACTTTCCAAGAGGCTGTTAAATGCCAATTTCCATGTTCATCTTCGTCCCAAACCTGATAACAATTTTTTATAGAATATGTCATAAAAATCGCACTTCAACGAATTTCCAATTCAAAACTCCAATTTTTAAATAAACCCAAGGAATTCGTATTCACAATTCACCTATATCGTAAATCTACGATTCCTTCATTAGTTTCGTTATTTTATACACAATTACCTTACCTTAACAAATTGATCACTGGAGCATGTTGCCATACGCTGCCCATAGAAATCATAGGCAATATCATGAATTAAATCTTTATGCTCGGCATTGATACTATGTGCCTCAAACATATTTTTTACAATTACAAATATTGTCCAAAACTTTTATTCACAAACACGATACAATATTAAATATGAAAAATTCGTTTAAAATTTGTAGGTTATGAATGCCCAAATACATCTGTTATTTATAAAGGAGCGCCTTACACTTTTCGCGCCGCCACCAGACGTCACCATACTCATAAGGCTGATTTAACTTCCATGATCGTATATTCAAGGTTCTATGCAAAAAATAACAATATTATTGTCTTACTTTTAAAATCTAAACAATACTAACCCGAATTGCTTGATAAATAGATAACTTGGATTAATCTAAACATGAACCATTTTATTGAAGATGATGCTCGCAAAGCTTCCTCCATCAAGAAATCTTAAGCGTACAACGTTACTGAAAATTAATGTAAATTAAAAATAGCTTAGTTTCATAGTTAAAATGAATTTTCGGTATACACTGAAAAGCTGAAAAGCCCGGATTATGATAAAAATGAGAAATTAAGAATTATCGATAATGTATGGCTTTTAGAATTAGGAAATGACTGGCACGACACACCTGATAGAATAATAGAGAAAGGATATTAAAAGATTGATATAACGGAGCATATTTTAGGGGTTTGTAATTAAAAATATGGACGTAGTATGTCTAGGAGTAGCGGGATTTTTATGGAGGGGTATAAGGATTATAACGGTACAGTAATAATTTCTGAATAGGAGACGAAGCGTGACCGCGATGACAAGGTCCCGCAGTGTTTGCTAATAATTTCACTCCCGGTGTAGCCAGTTTCAGGAACAGACGTAAAGTTTGAGTTAAAAATTTTTCTAGCCTAATATTTTGCTTTCGATTTTGTGGATGGTGATTTTATAGATATTGTGAATCTTCTACGACAGGTGGTGCAATTAATAAACTTGACCGTAAGTATTTAAAAACTACAATTTTTTAAACAGTCCTTTTGAATTGCAACCGGTTTTAATGTGCTGTCGTGCAATTGTAATAATTGCCACTGCATTCTCTATTAATATTCCGATTCGTTAACTGAATTCCTTGTGATTGTGGATTGAATATCACGTTCCCAACTTCACCTTCGTCAAAGACTTTCATCTTTTTATTGTTCATGATTTGTTAAAAGAAAACGAAATAAATCGTTTTTGTAAGTTTAAAATCTTTAAGCTTATCTATACACTGTAATTTCGCAATAGGAAAAGTTTAGACAATATTTGAATTTTGCATCAACCACGTCTGAGTCGTATTGACAACCCCCATGGGATTCACTTGTTATTTTAAAGTGTTAGATAATAGTTCTGCAGCATGTTGGACTCCAGTCATTGTTCATCCATCTTTGTGAAAAGTTTTGAATATTGTGCTTGTTTAAAATGAATGTTACGGGGAAATCATTTATTAAGGTAGGTGAATGATGAATCATCGATTTGATTTATCCATGCACGATTCCACTCTGTGTACGTACATCATTATGTTCCCCATAACAGTCATGTGTTGCTTCGGTTATAAGCTGTCATTAATCTATTGTAACAACAAGTTCAAAACAAAAAATATTAATTTGATAGTGTAAATTGCGCCGAGCTAATGCAAGAAATGGACGTCGTCATAATGGAAATGTGATTGAAGGAACTAATGCCCAACGTGTATTTTATAAACCATCAACGACGAACCACAGAGTCACGGGCGATTGTGTGCTGGTAAGGATTTAAAAATAATTTTATAAAATTTTGAACTTCCTCGTTTCATGTTAATATTGTAAAAAATTCGATATTCGGCTATTGTAGAAATTTCTAGTAATGCTACTGTTCCATAGTTCACTCCTTTCTCATGAGTGAAACACCCTGTAAACTTGTTATTATTATGACTATTTGCAGATACTCAAACTGACATTCATTATGTACAAAATTACATTAGACAGCAGCATGAATGAAGTACATAATTAAGAATCAGTTTACAAAGAGCGATACACAAATTATCGCGGGAAAGCATGTCTTGAATCGTCATGTAATAAGGCAATTCAATACATCGTTCCTCGATACGTCGCAATAGATGATTTGTAAGGATACTACAGATACTTAACATATGAGAGAAACTATTATTAACGATGACTCTAACGTTTCGAATTTTTTGCAAATGAGCATGGACTGTTAGCACCAGATTAATCCTTGCAAAAAAAGAAACGGAAATCGTATGGGTCGAAGAGAACGGAAGACCCAATTCTTATGAAATATATGATAAAGTGAATATCTGAAGAATCAAAGACTTATAAAAAATTCGAACAGTTCATTATGTCGAAAATTGCAAAGTGTGAGCGCAATTCAAACGCTCGGCCGTCAAAGAATTCACGCAATCGCCGTTCAAGGAGTGTGACTTCCACAAGAGGTCAACAAGTATCTGACAGTTCTTCATCGAATGACGATGAGAGACCCCAGTATGTGGCCCCATGGAAATTACGCCGTAACAAACAATTACAGAATTCTCAAACTTCCACAAAAGATCTGCTATCTTCACCTACTTACATAAAGGGCTTTGAACTTGGTAATGTAAAGTGGAGAGGACCACTGTGCACTGCCGTTTGCGAATCATCAAGAAAGGGAAATTTCGAATACGGTTACATTGACAGTCATACGTGGAAAGACAGCAAAACAAAGCAGGATTCAAAATTGAAATTAATAGCAGAATCAAAATTATTGAAAGTACAACAGAAGGATATAATTGTACCGCCGAAATTCAGAACGGAATTGAAAACCGTCGAAGCAATGACTGAAATAACATCTGGTTACGACAGCGTCACACTGGCTAATGAAAATCAATCTCAAGGCATCGCGGCGCCGATTAACCCATTGATTAAAGAACTGAAAAAGAATTTATCCTTACATATAAATTTGAAGAGCCAAGAAAATTATAGAGATCGCACTGTAAAAGGAAAGGAAGAAGTTTCAAGAGAAGTTTCTCAAAGAAATCATTCACCTACGACGCCGCTATCAGCAGCCATTAGGGATCTTAACGAAGAGATTGAACGTTTGAATTTTCGACCGAATTTGATGACTTCAAAGAATACGGAATCTCGTATGACACCGACTAGAATTTATCCTAATTTAAGTGAAATAAAATTCACTTCCACTGCTGATTCATCAAGAAAATTATATCAGTCTCCTAAGAGTCAATGGAGTAATGATACTCAATCACTGTCAAGTAGTAATATAAATGCACGTGTTAAAGAATGTTCCATAGATTCAAGTCCCAAATCAGATACATTTGTCATTAAAAATGTCGATCATTCCATTTCCATGCTAGATGTTTCATCAAAGAGCGACAAAAGTACATTGCTGTGCAACAAGGATGTCACAGAGAACAAAGAAAATCAAAATACATGTTTAGAGTTAAATTCAACAGGAATTGTCTATAATCATATGCCAACAGCTGATATTGTTTCGGAGAGTCCAAAAAAGACTTTCAAGGCTTTTACTGAACAAAATCAGAAAACAAGTTTGTTCTGTAAAACATCAGTATCAGAGAATACTATGTCAAATTTCGACACGTCAAGAAAATCTTCCAATATAAATTTAATGACGATAACTTCGCCATCCAATGCTGAAACTATTGCTTCGAGTATAAGTTTGCCGAACGCTTCTACTAATCTTTCGGAAAATGGAGAAACTTCAGAACAATCAAATTCAGGAAATACTACAATTAATTTTGAAGCTCAAAAATTCTTAGAAGAAGCTCTTGGCGATGAACTATACAACACCAGTGTCACTTATACACATTTTGGTACGCGAGACAGGACAGAATCTCGTATAAATGCAAGCGATTTGATATCTGAAGAGAAAACACCAGTTCCATCACAAAAAGTTTTGAACAATTCAAAATCATCAACAACTGAAACATCAGTAATCGAATTATCAGTAACCGAATCATCACCTCAACAAAATACTACTTTAAATAGGACACAAACGATTTATAAGTCGCTCACGCAAAGATTGAAAAAGGTAATCCGACGGCATAAAATTTAATAAAATGGAATTCTTAATTGATGCCTATTCTTAATACTGTTTATCTTAATATTACAGAAATTCAGAGCTGGTTTAAAAATTCCACCAAGTGCTTTTCCACCTGCACCATCTTTAGCTTCAACCGGTGTTGCACTTGAAGATGAAAGGACACAATGTTTATTACAGGAAATTATTACGCAACAAACGTTAATGTACCAAGCTAGCAAAGCTTTGACTCTATGTAAATCCATGAAAGAATTCATGGCAAGTACTGAACAGGTGGAATCTGAACGTGTCCTCCTGGTAGCATGTCTCAGGAAGAAGGCGGCTACTGATGAGATGAGAAAGATGAGTTTTGAACAGAATAACAATGAACTATCTTGTGAGCGAGGTGAAGTCACTGTAAAAGATATAAGTTTACCATTGCAAGAAAATAATCTTAAACTGGAAAAAGATTCTGCAGAATTTGTTCAGTGGTTTGTAATAGTCATTTCTCACGGGCTTACCGTGTGGGCAACAAATGCTATTACCTGCCCGATAAATACTTCAATAATTCATTTCCCAGGATATCTTACAATACCAAATCTCTGTCCAGATTTTAAGCTGAACATACAGATTTATACATTAAAATTGAGAAGAGTTACTTATAATCATGAAAAAAAGTATCATTTGAATAAAGATTATAGGCATACAACATGTCCATCGCCTAAGAATTTGTTCAAAAAGGCTGAGAGATCACCAATTTCTCCAAAAGAAAAGCAAAGCAAGTTTTCGGCAATCAAAGAAACCTCGTTTATTCCATGCGGATCTCTTACGTTGAATCTACACGATTTGACGTTACATTCGCCATGGCCTTTAGCAGATGTAAGTAAATTTAATAATGATATATATTCATGACCGTTTTGTTACCAGCTTTTACTATTTGAATAATAATATTTTGTTTACAGATATCCATTGATTCGGCTTTACGAGGTACAATCAATTTAAATCTCAGCTGCAAATTACATTTATCTGTTTCCCATGCGGGTTTCTTAACGCGCGGTGATCAAGTTGGAGGACTTGGAGTATGGAATCGACAATGGTGTATACTGGAAGGACATTACTTGATGTTTTGGAATTACCCACGTGATCAAGAGACAAAAAATCCTTTACTGACCATTGACTTAACGCAATGTATTTCTAACATGGTAACTACTGTGGATAGAACGCTTTGTGCGAGACCCAGGACGTTGTTGATTGAAACTGCTAGACCTAGAAGCACTACAGACAGAGACAATATGCTAGTAGAATGTAGACAATCATGTACAATTGTCAGGTAACTATTTCACATGATTGATTTTGTAACTGTAAAACTTGTAGATATATGTTTATTTAAACATTCTTTATATTACAGAAATATATTATCCTGTGACACCGCTGAAGATCTAGCAGAATGGTCATCAAAATTAAATCATGTAATTTCTGCATTACGGGACTGGAATGTTATAGCTGTAAGGCCGCAACCACAAGTGTCTGATTTATGAAATAGAATGAATATTACGTTGTGTCATTATATTTAAATACTATAATTATTAATATTGGACTGATGAATGTCATCAATAACTATACACCGATAAGGATATATTTTACTACACGAATAACTTCTACTAAATGTAAATAAAAAGCTCCTTTACAGTTTCATATTTTCTTTCTTTTATTATGAATGCTATGAATAAGCACTTGGAAAAGAATAAGTTCTATGAAATACAATGGTAAAGAGATTTTCAATGATCAGTTGGCAATAATTGTTAACTTTGTTTAATAAACTTATAAGATCTATCGAAGTAAGATTGAACAACAAAGTGATATTAATATTTCTTTTTTGAGAAGACATTTTGTATAATTCACATCTCAACTTTTGAACAATGTTTCATCAATAAGCTTTTTCAATAATCCAAGAGGAGTTCTATAGTTCCTGATAGGTTTGAACAATAGTTCTGTTACGTAAAATCGGCAAAATACCTATTAAAAATACTAGTCGCACCATACGTTTCAGTGCAGGTATGCATAAGGAGCTAGCTTTCAGTGTTGTTTTCAAATTGTATTTCAAACAGTTCCGGGATAATTCTCTCTAGTACTCAAAGTTGGGACCATAGTTCCTCTTGGAACTATTGTTAAATAGTGCTGGAAGCTAGCATCGCATCGCTGCACTTCTTAAAGCAGGCAGCCATGAGGTGCTTAATTCGAGCTTAAACTGTGCACTCGAATTTAAGATTCCAAAAAAATTTTTAAATATCTGATGAGCGGCCCCGTTCTAAAGGTTCCTCTGGAAAACAGCGGTAAGTTACGAAGAACCTCTGCCCGCCAAGCTACACGTTCGTGATCACGTTCAGCTCGGCTACGACGGGATATGCATTATCGACGGAGGCTATTATCACGAAATCCTACTCCCGGACTCGTCGCTCCGATTTAGCGCCATGTTTTTGGTATCGCCTAAAACCGTAGCGTTGTGCATCTCCCTACTCATCTCTGACACCAGGTTACACGTGTTGTTCTTAACCTCAAATTGCCTCAAATCGATGCGCGTGTTTTCTCAATGAAGTGAAGCAATGGGTGCTCCAAAGAAAGCTTTAAAAAGAAAGCAGGGAATATCCAAACTCAAACCAGACGCTGAAAATAGTAAAAATGAAGAAAGTAATTCCAATAACGCTGTGGTAAGATTATTTTAATTGATTCATTGTTGTACGTTTATTATAAGTTACTTAGATTGCCTTGCTTCCTGTTAAAATGTTATAGGATTTTAGTACAGAAGATTTACTAGCGGCTGAGTTAAACGGTGATGACGACAGTACTGATGAAGAAATTGAGGAGAATGAAGTTCCTAATTCTGATGCAGAACAAGATCCTACCATTTTTGATTCAGATGTTCCTGATGACAGTTTAATCGAATTTGAAACTGGATCTGAGGAAGATGAAGAAGATTTCGAAGTAAAGACTCGTTTGAATGAAGGCAGTGATTCTGAAGAGTTAGAATTTGAAGAGGACAGCGATGTTGATGATGATGATGATGAACAGGAAGAGGAGGATGAGGATGAGGACGAGAACGAAGAAGAAGAAAATGAAGATTCAGAATCAGAGGACAACACTCCACCACCAAAAACTAACAATAAATCATTAATAAAATCTAGCAGAGGAAAAGGAGAAAGCTCAAATAATTCCTTTTCAAGAAAGAATAACACAGTACTTGATAAGCTGACAGAAAAACTACATAAGTCAAAGAATCAGATACAGCAAAAATCAAGCAGTGTGAAAAATACAAGCAGGCAAACGGACTCACAGAAATCAGTAAATACAAAAATCAGTTCTGTTAAACCACATATTACTAACTTGTCTTCAGGTGCCGATGAGTATGAAAATGACACCTCCGATGAAGAAGATATTCGTAATACTGTCGGTAATATACCAATGAAGTGGTATGATGAATATCCTCACATTGGATACGATTGGGATGGTAAAAAAATTTTAAAACCACAAAAGGGAGATCAGTTGGATAATTTTCTCAAAAGAATGGAAGATCCTGATTTTTGGAGGACTATTAAAGACCCCCAGACAGGACAAGATGTTATTTTAAGTGAAGCAGATATTGACTTGATTACAAGAATTCAAAAACAAAAAATTCCAGATGCTCAATTTAATGAATATGCAGTAAGTTACATTCTAGTTTGACTAACATAATATAGCAAGTCATTTCTAATTTAACTGAATACATTTGAATTTTAATATTTTACAGCCTTGGGTGGAATGGTTTACATCTGAAGTAATGAAAATGCCTCTTCGCAAATTCCCAGAACACAAGCGTTCATTCTTACCATCAAAAGTGGAAGCTAAAAAAGTTTCGAAATTAGTTCATGCTCTTAAAATGGGTTGGATAAAATCTACTGCAGAAATGGAAAAGGAAAGAGCACAAAAGAACAAAGATCCACAATTTTATATGCTCTGGCAGACAGACGATCAACCTGAAGAAATGCGCAGAATTCACAAACATATACCAGCTCCAAAAAGACACCTTCCAGGTCACGCGGAAAGTTATAATCCACCACCAGAGTACTTGTTTGACAGTAAAGAACTTAAACAGTGGAACAAATTAAAATCCACACCATGGAAAAGGAAATTACATTTTGTTCCACAAAAATTCAACTCTTTAAGAGAGGTACCTGCCTATCCTAGATACATTAAGGAGAGATTCCAGAGATGTCTAGATTTGTATCTTTGCCCCAGAGCATTAAAAATGAGATTAACTATCGACCCAGAGGTATTAGTACCGCAGTTACCTAGTCCTAAAGATTTACAACCATTCCCAACCACAATGTCCATGGTATTTAAAGGCCATACCGATATGGTTAGGAGTATCACTGCTGAAACAAAGGGTCAATTTATAGCATCCGGTGGTGATGATATGACTTTGAAAAGTAAGTTCATTAAAATAGCAAATTAATGGTACAATTTGTTACGCTAATATCAAATTATTTTAGTATGGGAAGTGGCAACTGGTAGATGTCTAAAAACTGTGCAATGCGGTGGTGTCATAAGAAGTGTTGCGTGGTGTCCTAACCAAGCTATATCTCTTATTGCTGTGGCAGCTGATAAAAAGGTGCTCTTGATAAATCCTGGCGTTGGTGATCACTTGATCACGAGTAAAACAGATCAACTTTTAGAAATAATACCACAAAGTGACGTTATTGGTAAGCACATTTATAAAGCAAGCAGGTATAGATACTTATTCCAAAATATTGCTGTAAAAATTCATCATAATATAATCCTTTTAGTAAATGAAAGAGTAAAAGCAGCAGTCCAATGGGAACAAACAGAGGGTGAAAACTGGCAGAAGGGAATTCGTGGGATACTAAATCATTTCCAAACTGTCAAACAAGTAACGTGGCATGGCAAGGGTGACTATTTCGCCACAGTTATGCCAGAAGGTCAAAATAGATCTGTCTTAATAAATCAGTTATCAAAAAGACGGTCTCAGATACCATTCAGTAGATCTAAAGGTCTCATACAATGTGTTCTGTTCCATCCTATACGACCATTCTTATTTGTTGCAGTAAGTTTCTAACCCGTCTATAATTTACTATCAAATATATTCCTTACTTACGTAAACATTAATTATAGACACAAAGGAACGTACGAGTGTACGATTTGATGAAGCAGGAAATGGTGAAAAAATTACTCTCAAATTCACAATGGATATCAACAATGGCTATACATCCTGGTACTGTATTTTACTTTATAGTACAATATCATCTAACCTAGCAACAGTCACTCATAATAAATAATATTTCACTTAGGTGGTGATAATATTCTGGTCGGTACCTACGATCGCAAAATGCTTTGGTTTGATTTGGACTTGAGTACAAAACCGTACCAGACATTACGTTTACATGGAACGGGTGTTCGTGGTGTCGCCTTTCACAAACGTTATCCATTATTTGCATCTGGAGCTGATGACAGAGGACTTATCATTTCTCACGGAATGGTCTACAAGTAAGCAGATCTTGTCAAAATCAATCTTTATCGTTACAATTAATCGGTAGTCAATAACGAGTAATTAATAATATTCACAGTGATCTGTTACAAAATCCATTGATCGTGCCCCTCAAGAGATTATGTAATCACGAATCATACAATGATTTTGGAATATTGGACGTCATTTTTCATCCAATTCAGCCATGGGTATTCTCCGCTGGAGCAGATGCTACTATACGAATGTATACCTAATTACGATCAATCATTATTACTTCTTATGTAAAAACGTATTGTGTTATTCCTGACAATATAATTTTAATTGGTATTATTCACGCTCCACCAATTACATTGATCAATCTTTATTTCTATTTGGGTTTTCATTCTCTACAAAAGCAAGTTGACCAGGCTGCTTTTTATTTATACCTTTAATTATCATATAAAATTGTGCTTGTAACATAATTAAAATTACATTGCATTGTCTCTATAGATCAAACATATAGGAACTTCTAAGATACCATAATTTTATATCTGACTCTTTCTTAAACAGTATACAAAAAAAGCATAGGGTGATTTTACATTGTACAAAAGTAAAACTTATTAACCTTGATACTTAGTAATATTTTAAATAACCAAATTAATTGCCTTGTTAAGCCTAGATAATTTAGTTTCAAAATTGAAAGCTGTTATTCCCAATTTTAAGTATTCGCGTTTTCCTTTAATATACCACACCGTATATCATTCGCTGGTAGCGATTATCAACGAATATGACTACGACAAAGGCGAATGACCTAAACATTGCCATTCGGGTTCGCCACATTCACAGGTGCGACCTGCATGTCGAACCTGAAACACTGTAACAATACCTCTGTTGTCGTCAAATCGACAGCTGATGTGTAAGTCGTGAATTAAAAACGTATAAAACTGATTTCCCCAGCGTTGCCTCAAGTATACTGATCTGGGATCCTCTCGTAGTACGTTTTCAATTGCACGTTTTTGCTCATCTGTTTTATCCTCTAGAATTTCATTCAACTGTATTAGAGCTCGATCATTGAAGACAACGGACAATGTGGAGACCCTCGGACGGAATATCCAATCTGGAACTCTCACTTCGGCGGAGTTTATCTCAGCCCGTGTATGTTGTACAGCTCTTACTTCAGTATTTAAATTCATAGTAATACTATCAACGACATTGCTGTTTGAAGCCGAAGTTATACCTTGTATATTCGATACGGTCTGTGAAGAGGTAAGAGTTTGGGATGCAAAACCCTCTTCACCATCTGGTGCTTCACGAATACCCATTCTTACTGGAGAATTGTCAAGTCTTGGATTTATTGTTCGTCTACGAATCAAGTCTAAGTCTGTACCGTAAACAGTACTCGAGCCATCAGCTCCGTCTAGAAGTCTGGAATTTCTAGATCGCTGATCCTGTGTGTAATTTGCATCGTTGCTCCTTATTGCACGACTTGCATTTCTGGTATCGTGGGAATTTAAATTTATACTTTGCAATCTTTGGCCAGTTTCTCTTATTTCTGATTGGAAGTCTGTGTTTCTGGTAATAACAGTGTTTGTAGATTCTACTGTTGTGGCTTCTCGTCTGTTCGATGCATTGAAATCCGTATTCAATACGTCTGTTCTATCACGAATTATGTCAGGGTTGCGTGACGCAGCTGTTGCGTTACTTTCAAAACCGCTTGCATTCTCGAAATTATCTGGCATGCGGAAATAATTTCTGGACTCAGTAAAGTCCTCGTAGTTTGGTATGCCTTCGAATTCTTCTGCTTGTAATCTAAGAGCTATTTCTTCATCTCGTGAAATATCACTGGCTTGTGTGGCGTTGCTTATACTAATAGGAGAATTTCGTTCCTGTGATGCAGTTCTATTATATCCTTCATTAAAATCAAAGTCTATGTTGGCATTTACACTTATATCAACTTCTTCTGTCAACCTTTGGTCAATATTTTCTAAGATCTCACTATCATTTAAATTGTATTCTATTTGTCTACCATTTGACTTTTCGATATGTAATGGATTGTCATACTGTGGTATATATGGTTTTATATCTAACACTGGTGTTTGATCTACCATATCAACACCCTCGAAGAAAATTGTATTATTTTCAATTTTCACTATTTTCACAAGGCTTAAGCCTATTGGACATGGACGATGAGGAGATCGTGTAGAAAACACACCAGTTCTTGCACCGTTAAGTCTGGGTGGTGCAACCTTTGCCCGGACATGTGTTGAATCGTTTCTATGAAAATGAAAAAGGATCCTGAAAAAAAAAATGTTAATAGTGGCAACAATTGTGGGTGTGTTTCATAACTCTATGCAAATGTTGTAATCTTGTGTCTTTGTCTGACACATTATGGAAAATACAGATAGGACAATGTTTTCAATGCTTACAGTACTTGCAGTAGATGTCTGAAACACACTCTATATTACTTGAACAATGTTAAGTATTATATTTACCACATATGTGAAAAATCCTGTAATCCTTCCAAAGCATGTTCAGGGTTTGTAAATACAGAGTTGAACAGTGTTAATTTTCCTGGGGCTTTACCACATATACCCGGTTGTCTTGGAGTTCCTCTCTTACTTGGAAACCAAGTTGAAATTAATCCAATTGGTTTTAATTTTAAGGTATCATCCGTATCACTACTTGTGCTTGGCTGTGAGCCTCTTGTAAGAATAGAATTAGATGCAGGGAAGGCAATACCATCCATACTTAATCCTAAAAGTCGTTTTATATTATCTACATCTTTTTCATGGACGTATCGAAGACTTTTAATCTGCTGCCTGGAAATATGCAATTTTATTCAAGTTTCAATCATAAGATTATAAAAATATGTAACAGTTGCGTCATTTAGTGCTGAAAAATATGATAAAGTATTGTAAAGCACAACTTTTGCTGTTATTAACTTGACAATATGTATTACTTAAAAAAAAAGTAGTAATAATGTGCATTCAAAAAGTATATCGTGCAGTGATGAAGGAGGTTATATATAAATCATTTGTCAAACAAGTCACAGTACATAAATGTATCCATAAAAGTCCTACTATACGATATTGAATGAAATATAACTATACCTTAAATTATTAATTTCTTTTCTGGCCGTATTTAATTGGCCAAGCAAGTATTTTGGATCTAAATCCGAGTTTTGACATCCCGCATCCATGTCCAGACAGCAGTCAGTAAATGTTCTCAACTTCTATCACGACACCATCATCTATAACGATTTCCATGTAACCTTCGTTGATTTTTTCACGAATTGGGAAGCTGGGTTGGACCATCTGAGAGTGCATTTCCCAAGGAATCGCGCATGATCAAAAAGTATCAATTTTTTTAACATTATCCTACAATTTATAAGAATTGACCTTTTTCTTCGTTATCTATTAATAATTGACCCTTGTATGTACATACAGGGTTCCTTAATTTCATACCTATAACATGCGAGAGGTTGGATTAACGATATTTTACAAGTGATACAACTTAAATCTAACTGTACTTTAATAAGAATACATTCTGCTATGTATACATATATATGGAGTTCCATACTTTCTCTGTGTATGTACGTAATCAGCACAGCGAATAGCGAAGAAAATCGTTCATCCCAAACACCATTTTAAAGTGTCGGTACTACGGATAAGTTTACCGCTATTATTATTGTACTGTTATACAGTTTTGTCAACAGTCTTTTTTCCAAATAAGACAAGGCTGAGGTGCTTTAATAACACGGACCCTGTTCAAGTCTGAATATTAGATGAACCTTGCGCTATTGAAGCTATTCCCTTACTCGTTGTGTCATTGCGAATTTAGTATTCAAGTTTACTGGTAGGCGAGATAAGACCGGATGTTGAGAAAGTCCTACAGTTTGTACTGGTTTGTACGTACAACCGGACGATCAGTGAATGGCATAGTACTTGGCAGTTTTGTTTACTCTATTTTTCATTGCCTTCAGTGATTGCGAATTCCGTGTAATTATGGAGTAATGTGATTATCAGATTTCAACTTACTTTAGGAATTGTGAAGTGAGCTCTGATTTTATTCGAGTGTGTGATTATTACGGTCTGCTTCAGATTCCTTAGCGTTCATTTGCTTAGCGTTTGGATTATCTATTATTTTGTGCAATAGTGTCTGATAATTGTTACCTCTACGGTGTTTTTTATGGTGAAATAATGACTCGATTAATTAGAAGATGATGGTGTTGATGAGATTTTTTTGATTGCGAATGATATGTGAAAAATGCCGTCTTCAGAAATAGACGAACTCTTGTCGGGACCCTTGGTGACTTGGGTGAGTAAACATTAGTATTATTTTTTGTAGGATTAATTATACGCTTTTTTAGGCCACATATTTTTAGGAATAAATAAACCAGCTACTCTATTTGATCAATATAACCTAAAGTCAGAGGAATTCTGTTACAGATTGTTTGTATCTACTTTAATAGTGTCTCCTTAGAGAATTGAACTTTATTGTGTTTGTTTTGAGACTTATTTGTGTTCATGTAGCTTTTAGGATTTTTATAATAAACCTCTATGTTATTATCTCTTGATATTGTTATTACGTTCTTTGTTATTACCAAATGATTGAGATATTGACATTTAATGTAATCTGTTATCATTCTGTTTATGATGTTATGCATTTTATGTTTTTTTTTGTATAATAGTTTATCAGTTGCCTTGAGGATCCTGACTCTTTAACTAATTATGAAGATTTGGTCGACGGAGTTCTGTTACACAGTGTTTTTCTTCAAATGTAAGTCTCTCTTTGGATTTTAGTATTTTATGAAACTGTAATAAAAATTAGTATTAACAGTACAAAATGTGCATAAAATTTCTAGTGATCCAGAACCTGTGCATGATGGTGTGATTCCCAGTGGTGGAAATATTTCAATTCGAACAAAGAATCTGGAGCTAATTGTAGGAAATATGAAACAATTTTATGAAGAAGAATTGGGACATGTTATCCTAACATTACCAAATTATACAAGTTTAGGAAAAGAACCAGAATTGCACATAGGCGATATGAAGTTGATGTTACTTTTACTACTTGGATGTGCTGTACAATGCCCTAACAAGGAAACGTTTATTACAAGAATTAAAGAATTGGCTGTAGATACACAGCTTGCAATTGTGGATTGTATCAAGCAGGTGCGGCATCTTCCATATAATAGCTCGAATAAGGAAATTAGTGAATGATATTAAATATATATATTCTTGTCATTGATTCCAACAGGTTACCGACTATCAGGATATTGTCATAACACAAGATTCAATGGACAGTGTTAATATGGGAGTTCTATTTACGCAAATCAAAAAACTCGTCCAGGAACGAGATTTATATCGTGAAGTATGTGCTGTGCATTGACTAGTCTGCTATTAAATAAATATACAATTTTGAAATAAGTCTGGATTACATATGAAGAACTATATAATTTGTTTAATAGAAATGGAAAGGTGCAGCAATAAATGAGATCCCAGAAAGAAATGATTCTTCTGTTAGTGTAGAAATAGAAGAAATCAGTAAAGCCCAGCAATCTAATTCTATATCCAAATCAGAAAGAGAAGATAGTCATCATTATGCGGTTGAACTTGCTGATTGGAAATCAAAAGTGAGAAAACAACGACAAGAGTTGTAAGTATGCAAATTAGAGTATTCATTGTCAGTACTAGTACTACTTTATGATCATAATTTTCTATACTTCTAGAGAAGAAAAGACAGAAGCTTTGCTCGAATGCAAGGAGGAGCTTGAGCACAATAGAACAATAGTAACTAAATTGAAACAAGAGGTAAATTATTATTAACTAATCTATTCCACACCATTCCAAAGTATTCTAAGTATATCCCATTTTTTATAGAATCAAGAATTAATTCATGAAGCTCGTACAGCGAAATCCTACAGGGATGAGTTAGATGCTGTAATAGAAAAAGCAGAACGAGCCGATCGTTTAGAAATGGAAGTGGCACGATATAGAGAAAAATTAACTGACATCGAATTTTATAAAACGCGCATCGAAGAACTTCGTGAAGACAATAGGTATGTATTATTCTTATTGTAATAATAAACAGTGTATTTTTATCAAAAGAATTGGTAAATAGAACTAGGAGTTAGGAAATATAATTGACATTTATCAGTAGAATATTTAGCTTCAGAAACAAATGAAGCTTAATTTAAGACATTATTGTTGATAAAATGGATAATTGAATAGTATAGATCTATCAAACACTTTGATAAGTATATTCATTATGCCAAACCAACCGCCAGAGATAAAGATCTAAAAGATTATTCCACTTTACTAATTTCTTTATAATGATTATTTTTAATCAACATTATATTGTTTCATAATTTTTATATGGGTTAAATATAGAATATACGATTTTCGAATTACTATTTGACGTATTCTAGAGTACTGATGGAGACTAGAGAGATGTTAGAGGAGCAACTAAGTTCATCAAGAAGACGAGCTGATAAAGTTTTAGAACTTGAGTCTGAGATTATAAAATATAAACAACTTCTCAACGACGTGGCTTTGGTAAATATTAAAACATGCAGACTGCTTGACGTTTGAGTGAAAAAAATTAAAAATTCAAAAATGTGCAGGAGAGAGCAGCAGATAAAGAAAAGTATCAAGAATTATGCGATGAAAATTCTGAACTACATAGATTAACAAAAGCTGCAGCTAACGAGGCTGCATTATCAGAATCTATTAGCGATTCTGAAGAAGCAGGTATGCTTCTTATTATCAATATGAAATCAGCTAATAATTGTAGCTATACAGCTAATTGCTATACTAAAATAAAATTTGTTACCTACCTTTTAGTAACTACTGACAACAGACTATCCGAACAGTTAACGAATAATGCCCAGACACGAGCCTTAAAACTGGAGCTGGAGAATCGTCGTTTAATAACGTTGATTGATTCATTGAAGGAAAATTCGTTTCATGAAAGTTCATCACGAGTATTGGAACTCGAAAAGGAGAAGAAAAAACTATCACTCAAAGTTGATTCTTTAAATGACAACTGCGAGAGATTGTCGCAGCAGAATGCAGATTTGGAATTGGTGTGCAAGCAGGCTCTTGAGGAAAATAAGAAACTGCAAAATTCCCTTAAAAATCAACGAGTCTCGTCTGACAAGCAGCAACAAGAATTCCAGGTCTTTGTCAAAATTACTTCAATTAACGATTTTATTTTCTGATCGTTACTTTTTGCCAGGCCGAGCATGCAAAATCCATAGAATTAGAAAAATCTTACGAGACTGCTGTAAAAGAAAAGCAGAGAATACAGTCCCTACTGGAAAGTGCTCAAAGACGGGCGGACGATTTGGAACGCTCTTTGGAACTTGCAAATCAAAAGCTCGAAGAACTTAAAAGTGTTCGGAACGATGCGCATGATGCAAAATCGAGATGCTCCGATCTTGAATCAAAACTCGCTGCTTTAGAGAAAGAGAAGGAAATCGCTCAGCGCGATATACATAAATATCGTGAAACAATCGAGGTAAGAATCGGATCGGTCGTTTGCCTGTACTTGGCATGAGTCTGGACCGAGTGTCTTGGTGACTGAATATTACACTATTATTATTATAGGAAAAAGACGTGGCTCTAGACAAAGCAACGAATACGATAGAAGTTTTGGAGAGAAGAGTTACTCAGCTCGAACAGGAAGTTGGAAATTCAATTGCACAAATTTCAAGGTACGTTAACAATTGTTAATATATAAGTAGTATCTTTGTTATAAACTTTGTAAATTGCTATTGTTACCTGATACAGATTACAAGAGATAGAGAGATCTAGCAAAGAATTAGATTCACGTGCTGCGATCGATAGAGAGACATTGGAAACATTACAATCTAATCTTGTAGCCGAAAAATTGAACACTCAACAACTGCATACTGCATTAGAGAAATTTGGACTAAACGTCGGTACCTTATTGTCTCTTCCACCGGAAGATATTGTAGAAAGGTATTGAATTTAGTTGCATTGATATTCTATTTATTATCAATATTGATTAAATAATTTAATTAAAAATTGCGTAGAATTTCACAAGTTCCCGAAGTTGTAGACCGCATTAAGAAATCAATAGCTTTAGAAACCCAGTGCAATTGTAGCCAAGCGTCTACCGAATCTACAAATTCCATATCGAATGAAGACTCGAGGAAAAGTAACAGTTCACTGGAAACAGTGGAATTACTTAAGGTATCACTTATATGCGAATTAATTTTCATTATAACTTTCGAGCAATAAAAGTTAAATGTACTAATCCATTTATTATTTTTCCAGAAGGAGCAAGAAACCTTGCATCTTAAACTGGCAGATCTTCAAGCGGCATCCGAAAATTTGTTATCAGATAATGCAAGGCTTCAAGTATCTGTAACTACTTTGCAATCACAAAGTTCCTCTCTGGCGACACAACACACCGCTCTACAACTTGCTAATTCGCAGCTGGTAGCTGAAAAAGAAGAGGTAATCACTGCGTCCGTTTATTATTCAACGTTACTGATTTTGTATTGCTTATATATACCATCCTTATCAATTATATTTGTATAAAGAATCTATTTCTTTTCAGCTCTTGAAGGAACGTATTGCTCAGCAACGGGCACATACGCAACTTATACATGATCAAGTGACTCTCCAGTCGCTGCATGAACAATTGAATACAGAATATGAAAATTTACTAAGAGAACGGGAAGCTCTTAAGATAAATTCAAGGGATGTGAAGAATGAGACACGTGTTTTGCGTGAGACTATTGAAATGCTGGAGACAAAAACTAAAACGTTACAAACTGAAAGAGAAACTTTGACCAACAATGCAAAGTCTTTGAATAATTTGAGAGGAGAACATTCTAAGTTGAAAGTAATTAGTGAATTGTATTCTACTGGCATTGTGTGTAATTAGCTTGTAAATATTTAATTTGTTTTCTATCAACAGGAAGACTTTAGAAAGTTATATACTACGTTGGAGAAAGTTAAGGGAGAGTATAGAAACTTGCAGGAGGATTACAGGAAAAATAAAGTTGAATGTAATCGGCTGAGTCTTAAACTCACTGAGATGCAAGGTCAATTAAGCTCCAAGGATGAGCGATGTTCTACTTTGGAACTTCAGATCAGTAAATTAAATCAACGGTGCGAGGTATGATCTTTCTTTTATTACATATTATTTAAAGGTATAATAAACAATATGTCTAAATTAAATTACCTTGTCGGTGCTTTTTAGATGTTGCTGCAGATGTACTCTGGTTTAGATAATGACAGACGCTCGCTAATGGATCATATAAGTTTATTGTTTAACCAATACCACGAACTTTTGACGCACTCCCTAGAAGACAAAGAACAGTATCACATGGAAGAAAAAATGTTCACGTGAGTATAATGTAATCAGCGTTTTAAACGTTTTGCAATAATCTACAAATTCTAAGAGGTGATTCGAATAAATTGTGTTTTCTAGGGACAAGGTGAATCACTTGTACAGGCAAAAAGAAAAGCTCGAAGAAAAAATTATGGAGCACTACAGAAAACTTGAAAATTGTTCTACAAAAAAGTACGTGAACAACATATTATCTTTCGCAGTATCCTTCATCTGTATATATTTTTATTTCAGGAAAAGCTTTGGAGCAAGTTTTGTTAGAAAAGTAAAGAAAGCAGGTTCAGAATTACTTAGCAAGGTATTACATAAATTGCAATATTTAATATAGATATATCTAATAATTGATTCACTGAACTTTTTAGAATCGACGTTCCTGGGCTGAGGACATTAAGCCAGCCGAAGGTAAGACATACGAATCAGAATCTGGAGGAAATGATTCTGACGCAAGTGTCGACGAACATCATCTTACAGGTAGGAATTTCCATGCAATTAACATATCATTAGCACCATTCATCTATCATTTAATGCGAAAGTAATATGGTCTATGTTATCGTGACATTATTGATTAGATTCTCCAGAGACTAGCGGTCTCGCAAACGAATCCTTATCTCTTGGTCATCCAGGAACACGAAGAACAGTTTATTACACAGATGATTCCCCACCACCCAGTTCATCCTTAACAGTAAGTAACTTTTTTGATTTTACAGATGTAATCAATTTTATTCGATACTAAACTGTCGATCATTTAAAACGTAGTCGGATAAAAGGGTGAGTGACACACTACAACAGTCAGAGGAAGATGGTCGTGCGAATCCAGTCGAACAGAGTGGAAGAGCCGAACAGCAAAGTGAAGCAAGACCATTTTTAATATACAACAAAGTCTCCGCGGTAATAAACGAATCGAAAAATCTAAGCGCTACGGGAGTAAAAGATCCGGAACATGATGAGGTCCTCGTGGACACTCCTAGTGATAAAGATCCAAAAACAGGCAGCTCAGTTTGGTACGAATACGGCTGCGTCTGAAAAGTACAAGGCTTTATTAAAAATCTGCCCGTTACCCAGCTTTCAATTCTGAAAGATAAAAGAAAAATAAAAAAACTTTCCTAAACACTACCACGTATTATCTGAAGTAATAGCAAAGTATTATTTATACTAAAGACTTGCATTTTTCTAGAGGATAAGAACACTGATTTTTTAATAGTTCACATCTAGGTTTATTCGCAAACAAAAAATTTTCATAGAAAATGGCTGCTGTATCTATAAGTTCCTAAGCGAAGAGAAAAAAAACGTTTTTATCGATGCTAATGGCTCAGCTAAAATAATGACAAAGCCCAGCGTTAACCTACGGCTTACCTTACACTATTAGAACGTATAATAATTTCACCATCGTCCTTACACATCCTTTTTTTGTATTTTTATAAAACAATTTTGCATAATGGATATATCTCCATTAACACCTCATCTAAACATGTACTTAATTTTGTGTTTTAACATTTTCAGCTCTAAGAACTTTCGAATGTAATGAGCCGTAACAGGAACTGAACACGTTAATCATAAATGTATCTTAAGTTTTAATCGCGTAATGCTACAATTTTGTTTGGCCCTTGTAATATTAAATATAAATTTGCAAGAATTATATTGTCCTGTAAATTCTTTAAAACTCTTACTATTCATAATGAGAATAATAATGAAAATATATCCCCTTCATTGAGTTAAAAAATAACTGTCGTGATAAAACATTGAGCATTGAATCGTCGTATTGCTTGAACTGTGATACGAACTCATTAGCATACAAGAGAGTGGCATAACAGCAAACGTAAAAGTTTTTTCATTGCATATAAAAAATTGCAGAAGGCAAAATAAGGTTACGTGCAAGGCGCCATCTGCCACAGACGGTTCACTATTAGCATCACAAAAAAATGTAATAGGTTGAGAATCGCCGACGAAGCATCCACTAAGAAATCTTATACCGTGTATATTTAAGATGTGGGACACGATCGTTGGAAAATGGTTCATTTGCTTGGTTCATGTGTATTATCTTTTTATTTCCTTAAGCAATCATCCCGGTAATGTAATTTCAAGAATACTGCTTATTTATCATGTGATCTATATAATTTTGAAATTTTTTTTAAACCCGTTACTGTCATAACGACTACAAATTTTGTTGAAAGAAGTAAAGACTTGGGTAAAACAGTAAAATACCTTATTTCTTTTTAAATAAAAATACTAATTCCTATATGATTTACATATCGTACGTGGTATTTGCGTTATACCGGAAAAAGTTTATCATTATTCGTATGACAATGTACTTATCTATTTTACTTTTGTTTTATCGTAATTTGATTTTGAACACCCGTCTTTTTTGTTTTCACTTAACCGGAAATCGTATACCCGGAATTAGATGCCTTAACAAGGTACTATCACATGATGTATTAGCATAATAGCATTCGACCCCTTTGAAGGATGGTTCACATGAGTCCTTCCATGGGGTAGGGCTTCAATTTTTTATCGCTTTTCCTTCTCACGAGAAAGTACTGTGGTCAAAAAACTGGCCACCGTGTGCAACCCCTTTCGGAAGTTCTCAGGCCTTGGGGAAATTTGCATACCTGACTCTGACCCAAGGAATATTGTATCTCCCCTTAATCCCGACTTTTGTTTTTTGCCTGGTCGCAACTGCAGATTTGGATTCTGCGTGAGAATGAATACACAGACATAGATTATAAGCTATAATGAGTCTTCTGAATCCTCATCGTCTGAGTGCAACCCTTGCACCGAGATAACGGATCCATTTTTTTTCTTCTAATTCCCATTCCCATTCGACAGTCACAACTTACTGAACCGAACGAAGAAAAAGAGGATTTTCTCTTAGAAAAGTGTTGAAACAAATAACGGTGAGACGGCTTTTTTTCAATACTGCTGATAATTCGATAAATCAAGATGAGCGTAGCACAATATTCTTAGATTTCTCAAATTCGCCATCGACGTTACCTTTATTTCAAGAGCCATAATAAAACCGAATGACGATACGTAAATAAATTGTTTTTTACAACTGCCGAAATTTTCACCGACCGACACTTTCACTTGACGATTACACGCGATAATCATTGAGAAATCAATTTAGTTACCCGTAAGATGACCGAAAGCGTTCGGCTACCAACGTTATTCCCTTTTATGCAAATACTTACAAACAAGAGAACGCTCTCCGATGGTTTTCCAGTCGTGGCACACAAAAAACTTCTTGTGCAGTAACGGTCCAACGGCAAGAACCCTTTCCTGCAGTTTTTTCGCATGAAAAATAAAAGTCTTTCCGCAAGGGGGTTGAACGTGGAAGAGGTATAATGGAGGAAGGAGGAGACGAGCCCGCGCGCGAAAATAAGAGTAATAAAATTAAAGGGATGAAAAGAGAAATACATCTATAGACAGTGACGGTGAGAGAGAAAGACGGGGTTGAACGAATCACAAGAGCACGGCGGTGCAGCAAGGAGGGAATCGAGAAGAGGAGAATTTTAAAGGGGGATTCAGTAAAGTAGAAGCCTGCAAAAATGTCGGTTCCTCCCGACGTGGCTTTGGTACCAGTGACGCTAGTATCGGTGACACGGTAGGACTACGGTGGTAGTGGCGTAGATGGTGGTGGTAAAGGGGTCGTACGGTCGTACAGGGGTTTTACGGGATATAAGGGTGGGGTAGCCAAAGAGAGGGAAGCTACTTTTTATGTAATCACATCTCACTCGCACCCACTTTCTATCTCTCCTTCCGTCAGGGGTGGGGGGCTGCTTTTTATGTGGTTGCAAGGGCAGGGTGGAGCGTAGCGAGGACAGGAAAGAGTAGTGGGGACCCATGGTGGAGGGTACGGGGGGAGGAGGTGGCCCGTACTATATACTACAGGGAGGGAGTCCGAACACGAGGGTGGGGTGATGCACGCCGACATTCTGGGGTGGGAGGAGGAGGAGGAGACGATAGAGGGGGATCAGGGAATGGGGCAGATATTCTCTCCGACAGCCACAGACTCACTCCCTGACAAACAATGTGCAGCACGCTATCGTTCGGATCGTTTCGTTGTTTCTCATCACTAAATATTTTCGTGAATTGTCGAGCAGTGCTTTGAGAGAGAACGTGAGTGCGGACGCGCTCTGTCGATCGTTGTGACAATTATTACCGTGAATAAACAAACACGCCCGCTCCAACGCTGCCGGTTATTCTTACCACGATCCGCGCACATTAGAAATCACTTTTTTATCGCTGGTCTTGCGAAGAGTCGCTTGTCTTCCCTCCTTTATTCTCGAAAACATCTTCGCTGTGAATTACTCGTTTATTCATTTCTTGGGGTGGATTGGTTTCTTCTTCTTACTGTACTTCCAAGAACCTTATCTGCAGTTTCTCCTTAAATGTGTTTTACCATGTGTTAATTTCAAAACAACAGCTTGAACGGTGTATAGTTTGAACGTAGAAAAGATTATTCTGTCTGGGTATGCCATAGATTTATTGTGTTACGATTCTCCTTCTTATTCTTGTTTTTTTTCAACTTTCCGCCTTTGGATTTATCTTGGACAACTTCCTGTATATTTGTTCGACCTGTCACTCCCTCACGAGTCTGCTAATTCTCTATACTTGCGTCATTAAGTCGCAGGTATCTGTCTCCGTGTATTCGTTACCTGTGGGGATTGAAAATTGACAGAATTAGTGCGCGCCGGCATCGTAAACGGAATCACAGTAACCTCGTGGCGCGAAGTGCAGTAGTATAGTAAGCGACACGAGGATAGAGTGCGTTAGTAGGAGGGAGAGAGAGAGAGAGAGAGAGAGGAGGAGAATAGAGTATAGTAAGAGAGAGCGAGTGAGAGGAAAAGACCGTTTGCGTTGAGAGTCAGTAGAGTTAGAGTATATAGCGTACCGGTAACGTATAGTAGACGCGTGGCACGCGAATGTCTGTAGTTGGATGGGATTTTGCGTTCTGGACTGGTCGTCCAGGAGTAGGACAGTGAGGTCAGGGATGGAGACTCGAGTCGGAGTGTGCACCGGGTCAACCGAGGAGGCGCCACGAGGCGTTGGGACGCCCTCCCCCGTGCCTGCTCCTATATCCTCGGTCTCCGGTAACATCCTCACGGCCGGTATCGCGACGCAAAGCGTCGTCGTTTCCAGCCCACCGTCCTCCCAATCCTCTGGACATCAACAGCCACCTACCGTACCCAGGATATTCAGCAGGAACGCCAACGGCACCCGTAAGTTACTATGCATATATTATAATATAATTAATTACACTAATTGATGAGTTTACACGTGATCGTACACGTGTATGTACAATCTCAGGCTACCTTGGATTCATTTGTAATACTTACAAATCAGACTTCTGTCATTCGGTTCTATTGTTTCTGCATTGCCAATATAGACATTTGAATATTGCACGAAAGATGCGTTTATATGCATCGAAATATTGTGAAAATTGATATTTAAAATAATCTTAGTATTTCTCATGGGATTATGTAAGGTAGATTTTTTCTGTAATTACGAAAATATATGCTTTTCTAGAATATTCATAAATATGAGCCATGTAAATTAAACAATTGTCAGTGATCTCGAATTCAATGATTCGAGTAACAAAACGACGCGGGCATTCTAGCGATTCAGCTCGGTTGGCGTCTCTCGCGAAATGAGATGACTCACCCTATGTGAAAAAAGCGCGGACCCAAGCAAAAAGCAACTTTTTCTTCCGCTTTCGGCACTAGTATTGCGAGAATCGTTTTTGCGCTTTCTTACGAGACAAACATCGTCAGGAGCCGTACACAACGATCCGGCTGGTTGTGCGGCGAGGGAAAAAAAAAAGTATTCCATGGTTTTGCTCCATTCCGTGGCCCGTTTCTCCGTATTCGAAATTTGTCGGTGAGAAACACAGACAGTGACGTAGGAAATATAGTAGACATAATTAGACATAGTACATATACGTGTACACAGGATCCACCTGGATAAACGGGGTCCCCTTTTGCACAGTTTTTTTTAACTTTTTCTTTTTCGTTCTGCGTCAGTCAGTCAAAATCGTTCCAGACCACTAAAAAAACCTATGCGCCATGACTACGTCACACTCGAGGCATCCGAGAAATTCGTCAGACAAACATGGCGACTCCAGAATCGAATCGTTCTTGAAATCGGCTCGATGCGGATAACCTGAAAAATGTTATACGATTTCCGACACTTTTTTATCGTTGCTACGCACTTTTTATATTCATTTTTTGTTACCTTAACTCATAACGGACTAGTACATACATATATCGCGAACTACAGAAGAAAAGTAATCGCGAGAGTGGCCGCTTTGGATTTCCTAGGCAGATCCGCTCGGTTTCTTTATAGATACAGCTGCTTATACTAACGAGGTCTTTCGTTCCTTTTCGTCTGTACAGCCTGCGTCCCTTCTTATATTAAATGTCGACGCAGAAAATACCTCTGAATATAATCTGAATGCCATCAAATCGTTTCATCGGTGGGTGGCTGCACTCGAATGCTTCTTAATTCGAACGGGCAACGGAAAAAGGGGTACCTACTACGTGAATCGTTTGAGGGACTTGAAAAGACCTCTGTCATGTTTACTGGCATACATATGTTCAGCATAGAAATCATACGGACGTATAAAAATATCTAGCCAGAAAATCTTATTCAATGAACATTTAATTTAAGAGATCAGACACTAAACTTCAAGATGCGTAATAATAAATACATATATTCGTGTAACGTAAGAGAGAATGGAGGGAGAGAGAAAAAGAAGTGTACTGTGATCATTAGAGAAATCTGTCATGTTGTTTTTAAAATATAAATGAATCCGTGTTACTTTTTGCTAAGCGCAATGATGAAGAGAGAGAGAGAGAGAGAGAGAGGGAGGGAGGGCGAAGAGAGCAAGGTGACAAGAGATACGCATTCAAGTTTCGCGCGCGAGTGCTCTGTGGAAAATGACGCGTAGCCTCGACTGCACTCGCACTACTCATCTCGCCACGGGCTGACGAGTCCCAGGAAAATAAATCGAATAAATAGAAAAGTCCAGAGGTCGCGTTAAGGATATCTGGCTGCGAAAATATTTTGACGCAAATAAAAAAGTCGTGTACGGTCAACAATGCGTAAAAAAAATAATAAACGAAGGTTGAGAAAGAAAGAGAGAGACAGGTTAGAGCGCGCACCAGACGGCTGACAAACATATTTAAATTAGGACAGTGGATATATGAAATGATAAGGGTAATAGAAGAGAGGTCGAGAAAGAAAATACGAAAGGCACTAAGGGAACTCGTATCGGAGTGTAGTCTGATTGTGAGAGCGCGGGTGAGAGGATAGAAAGAAAAGGAGAAAGTAGAACATTTGATTGGAATGACAAGGAGGAAACTGTAGGGTTAGGCGATGAAGAGATTGAAAAAAAAAAGTAGATTTCCCACAGGCTTTTTGTGTGAATAAATGAATTTTTTCGACAGTTCTAACCTTTTTTTTTTGCATCTCTTATAGGAGAGACAAGAAAGGGTTGCTCGTTGCTAGGGCGTCGTTTTTGTCGAGGGGGGAGAAAAACTATTCTGGACGATCGATCCTGCGACTCACGATCCTCCTTTGCCCTCGATCTTGCCGTGGGGTCTGCGATGACCCTGTCTCACGCCCACTCATATACACCTCCTTCGTGCTATACAAGAATGTCTGCGTTTGCCTTGTTTCATTTGTAATACGTCACCATTGTCAACCTCAGCCTATCACACATGGTCGATATTAGACCCTCGTGAAAATTTTACCGACTTGCAATAAAAAAACTGGACGTGAGTGAATCACAAAATTTATTGAATTTTAACCCAGGGAGGTTTGGGGTTGCTGATAAATCGTTATTGTCATCGTTTTAGATCGATGTTAATGTCTCTTGCAAAATTGGAATGCTAGCCTCTTCCTGGCTTGTCCGTCCAAGCGCGTCGAATCGAGAGCAGTCCGAGGCGAAGCGGCCAATGAAATGAAGGTTGGAAAAAAAGTCTTTCTCATCGCGGGATTCTCAGCGAGGAGCGTGGAGCGACGCAAAAAGTGAGGAGGGAAAAAAGTGTTTCGTAACGAGAGGCAAAAAAGGCCTGAGAAAGAAGCGCGGCCCTTTCGGACCTTTTTTTGTTTTTTCGCTGGCTCCTTCGATATACCTTCTCTATCTCTCTCTCACGTTTTTTTTACTTCATCTCTTTTTCGTCCTCCGTTTATCCTCCTCGTGAATTCGCGCTGAGGGGTGAAAGAGTCTCGATATGCATATGCGTGGAAGGGTGAGAAGACAACAGGGGTCGCCAAGATGGACCCCGTCGTAATTTCCCCCCTCAAAATTCGGACAGGTAGGACGCGCGGGCGCTCCGTTGCATCGCCCTTTGGGATTATCGCTTAGAACAAAAAAAATTGTGCCTTCACCCCTTTTCCTCGTGAGGGGTTTATAAGAAAAAAAGCTTGAACTTAGGGCCTTCTAATTTATTCGTAGACTCTCCTGTGGGAACCTCCTTTATATTCAGCGAGGTGATTATGTATGGAGTGAAAACCTTATAGTTAAAAAAAAAAATTGGAAAGAGAAGTCCACTCTGACATATCGAACGTAGCAGTCAGATCCTGTGGGATTGCCGGAAATCCTCTGTCCTTCGGGATCTGTTTCTTTTGCGAAAAATCATTGAGCCGAATCGAGTATAGATATATTTATAAATTATTCAAGTTTTTCGTTTTAACTGAGAATCGGATGCTGCGGTTCGATCAAATATTTTAGACGTAGTTGGGTGTAGGAATAGGTTTTTAATAAAGGCAACTTTTCATAAGAGCTTTTTCCGGGGCAACTGGCACTTACGGTTGAACTTGTTATGGACATGTTTAACCATTTTGTACTTAATCCTGTATTAGGAGAAAATGTCATTTATCGATTATTATGTACATGATATATATATATTTATATTATTTTGCGCAATTTTTTTTTTATAATTTTAGATATAATCACGTGTGGAATACATTGTACAATCGATACGTTTAATCAAATCATATGACCCATTTCTCCATGTTCATTTGTCGCGTATAAATTTTCAACGAATTTGCATTGCAAAATTCGGTCAAGGATTATTGCTGAATTATTCTAAAAAGTAAGTATAGAAAGTATATGGCAAGAGAAGCATCGGCCATTTTTCCTGAGCAGAAATTGAAAGAGGGGGTAGAAACTTGAAAATTTAATAGGAAGGAGTGGCACAGGGGTTACTTTTAAGGGAGAAGAACTGTGGGCCGTACCCGCCTCAGACCCTTAGGGCCCCAGCCTATGGGTGGTAGTAACCAACCCTTACGCTCAATAGCATACAAGCAGTATACACCCTTCCAGAAGTACCATTAAAAAAATGAGTCACCCTTAGAAATAATTCAACGTATCTATAATTAAAAAAATTATCTAACGAAATATTCAGTATTACACTATTAAAGCTGAATCGTTATATAAAGTCCGGTAATACGTGCGTCAACCGACTCACTTCCTGCTAATTTTTTTTAAAAGGTCTGGCATCGAACCTTTCGCGCGTAAGATTTTGGATAATTTTTCTTAAGGGATGAGTAGCGTAGAGATGGGGCCGAGCTGCTCGCCGAGAGGGTGGAAGAACGTTGGAAGAGCGAAGAGAAGGCAGAGCCAGCGGCGACTCAGTCCATCTGCCCGGTGTTTTGTCCGGGCGGGAGTACAGGGCAAAAACTCACCTAACCCTTCCTTGATTACAATGCCGGCAAAAAGCGAAATACTAACCGCCGCCGCGCGAACGGGCGCTCCTAAGAAACTAGACCCGTTTTTGTGATCGAGCGCCCGCTCCGTGAAGTATCGGACAAAGAACGCGGTACCTCCTCGAGCTCCCTTGCCAGGGAAAAATGCGTGGCCAGTGGATAAAAATTGCGATCGTGCATGCGGCCCTGCACTTTTACGAATTGAAACAAACCAATGTGGGCGTAACGCTTGATGGTTTATGGTAAAAGCACACGAAAGGGTTGTACGTCGCAAAATTCATAACGGAATCCCTGACCCATGGTAGTGTCACAGACGCGAAGACGGTAAGAAGAATAGAAAGGAATTTTAATAATTTTTTAAAAAGTAATAAATTTTTATAACAAAAAAATAATTGTTACATCGTGGAAGCAACGTTCTCGTGTAAATAATTGACTTTGATTTTTGCTAGAATTTTTGTAATTCCTTTATCGGGTTTGTTCAGCCAGGCATCTGCATTCCATAATCTGCAAGAGGGGTGCCCGGAGTAAATATCTCACGAAGAAGAGATAGATTAGGATTCCGAGTAGATGGATTCTTTGGAAAGTTCACTTTTAAATGTACCCTCTTCCTTCCTCCCCGTGGAAGAGCACCTGCGAGAGCGTACGGAGACGTCAGCGATCATCGCCTATATCTCTGGCTCCATGGTATACGTATAGGAAACGATGCCGCCAGGTTCCCAGGGAGCCAGGGGATCAGGTTTTCTCCCCACGTCGCGTACTGGCGTGCCTGACCGCAAGAGCGGGAGACGCTCCGGCTCGCATCACGTTCCCGTGCGATAAAAACGACACCTAGTGCCAAAAAAGTCGTTATGTAAATGACAGGCTAGCGGACGGCCAGCACGGTCAGGTACGCATGGTAAATCCAAGTGGGAATAGGGAAAATAAGAGAAGAGGATGATACAGTCATAATTCGGGGAGAGCAGAAAGTGGCTATGACCATCGGTCAGTCATTAGTCGATTAATTCGTGAAATAATCGCAACGAGCCATCGCCATGCTTCCTTGACTCTTCTATGTAAAACAATAAAAAGCAATTCGCATCCGACGCTCGAACGGAGAGTTCCGGTGATTCAGTATGAAAAATCGTGCCTACGGGATACGTTCTTTATAGCTCTATTTCCTCCGTGACTCTAGTCACAATTGCATCCAGGTCTGCGGCGGCCGTAAGAATCTCGCGAAGCGAGTCACCGTGTGCTGGGATGTTGGAGCGCGTATAGCGTGAGACCGGCCCCAGCTCGTAATAAGACCCGACGGCCAGTTTTTTCATTTTCTCCTTCTCGACTCCTCTCCCCCAGTATTAATTTATACGCGGTACGTGTGTGCACGCCGGCAACGCGCCACTTTTTCTTGCAGTTCCTCGAAATTTGCAAGAAACTAGTTGGACACCCTGACCGCGCGTTCGCCTCCTCTGTAACTACCGAGTGAGATGAGTGGGGAGGTCCAGAGGAGAAGTCGAGTATATAGAGTAAAAGTGATGCGATGAGGGTTGACGGGTTGAAGGCTGAGAATAGGAGCAAAACTGTGAAGCCCAGGTAAAGGTCATGTTTAAACGTAGAAAAAAAAAGGGAACCGATGATTCCTGTAGACACGCTCTGGTAAATCGGTAAGAAGTCAAATGTCCTGGTTACTCTTCTTGTTGCACTTCGATATTGACCTTGCCTTCGTACCTCAAGTTATACTTCGTGCAGCAAGGTTTTAATGATTATATGATTAATTAATGTTGGATCGGGTGTCAATTAATTCTTGAGAAGATGTACATCGAGAACCTGCAAATCAATGATTGAATTAAAATATCAATTTTGACTGGTAACGGATAAACTGTGAAAATAATTTTATGATTAATTTTATTTTACCGTCTACTTATTTCTGCGGGTTCTCGAATGACTTTCTTTCAATTATTTATACTTTACGAGCAGCTAATTGCACTGTAATTAATTGTCGGATCGTAAAGATGATTATCGTGATTATCGACTGACACGGTATTCATGTTTTACAGTGGTGCAAACGTCGGTGCCTCAAAACGAAGCGGAACTACAATTATACAGGGTGATGCAGCGGGCGTCTCTTCTAGGATATTATGACACTCTCCTGCAAATGGGTAAGTTCGTATTATTTATATTGACATTGGACGTAAAATAACTATATTTATCTATACTTTCAAAAGGTGGCGATGACGTTCAGCAATTATGCGATGCCGGCGAAGAGGAGTTCCTGGAAATAATGGCGTTGGTCAATATGGCGAGCAAACCGCTTCACGTTAGAAGGCTTCAGAAAGCTCTTCAAGAGTGGCTCACCAATCCTGGTATCATATACATCTCGATTCTCTTCTATATATGCATTTTAATCGCGTAATTACCACTGAAATTATTACTCTCTATGTTATTTCAGCCTTGTTCCAGACACCGGTCGTTCCCCCAAATGCATCCTGCAAAACATCAGTGGTTGGATTCCCCTGCGTGAGTCCAAGACCGCAAGGAAATCCCACAGGATTCACAACGACGTCCCAGACGCCGACGCCATATGTCGCGACGCATGTACCACTCACCCCTTTACCTTGTCGTAGCGCTAGCCCAGTCGTACCACCTACGACTGTCAACGCACCGGCGGCTTCATCTACTTTTCGTCACAGTCCCAGCCCTAACGCGCCCTTGCCTTATACCGCTTCGAATAGTCCTGGTGTATTACAGGTAATGTAGCAAACGCGATAAATCGTACACTCCATACAAATAGTGTTATTCAATTACATGATAAAACGTTGGGTATAGTCTATAAATTGAAAACTTGCATGCCCATTTTGAACGTGCACATCAATTACTATCTAATTGGACGTTTATCTATTGGTCCGGCACTTTCTACCTGCATACAAGCGTTCTCATACAAATTCATAAGAAACCAGCCGATTTTAAGGTAGCCGTCAGCTCCATTACGCTTAAAATGGCTCAGGTTAGTTTTTATTCTTCGATAGGTATAGCCGTTTCGATTGGCTGGTTGGTGCTTTACGCGCGGCACGGCTGTAGAGACTCGTTCATAGAAAAAGCATATACTTATACCGTGCATTTTGCAACGTGTAGGAATTACGATTGAAATCGATGTCAACCGTACACGCCGATATCCGAATGTAAATAGGACGTTAATTAAAGCTGTACTGAGGTAGTTTTTTTTCATACTAAGCGAAGTCTAATTGTCAATTGAATACTGGAAATATAGGTGGGTACGTGCGAATCTTCTTGTGGAAGTGGAACTACCCCTAGTCCAAGTGGTGGCGGTGCACCAGCCAGTCCTACTCAGCCTACGCCAACTCTACTGCAGTCCCAAGTTCAACGTCTTGCAGAAGCTGCCGAACGTCTTGCAGCCACTCTTCGACCTCTGGATCCTAAGCCTCATAATGTCAAGAAGAAGATCTGCAAGAATCTTGAGGTCAGGATCATGACTTTTCTTGTATGAACTTGCATTGATTGCCTTCGTAAACTTTTGATTCTACAGATGGTGATGGCCATGCCTGACAGTGATCCACGAAGAATGGAGGAAATAAGGAAGTATGCAGCGATCTACGGGAGATTCGATTGCAAGAGGAAACCTGAGAAGCCATTGACACTTCACGAGGTATCCGTGAACGAAGCTGCTGCACAGATTTGCAGATTTGTACCTGCACTTCTAACTAGACGGGACGAGCTCTTCCCTCTGGCACGACGCGTTGTCCGGGATTCTGGATATCACTACTCGAAAAGCCAGTAGTAAGTCTTCTTCTTGGTCTCTACGGGGAGATTGAAGTATTGCTCTTGCGCGATATCCGCTCATGTGGATTGATTGGCCTTGCAGCTTGTCGATGACGAGGCCACGTGAAAATGGCGACGAGAATGATGCCGAAAGAACGAAACGACGGCGTCTCGAGCTGGAGGGTGAGGGTGAGGACTCGACGCAGGTTAGCTTACCGGGTCCACAGAATAAAAAATGCACCTCGACCACAGACCTGATGCACTTGACGCATGGTCATGCTAACTAACTGTACGCCGAGCACGTAGCAACACTAATCGCCACTCACATTTCTTCAAAAACTGCAACTCAAAAGGTCAAGTATAGAACCGCGATTCGAGTTTGCCTTTGGACATTTGAGATTGAATTTTAAATCCTGCATGGAATACGATACAGTTTCCTCTTTGGATCTTTGGGAGGAGTACTGTATTCATTACGATTCTGGTTTCTGTCGTCTGGAATTATGATAAACACATTTAAATCTAATTGACTGTTCTGGTCGAGTGATTTTAATGGAGATGATTGTGAGAATATTTACCAAGTAATGGAGTTGGCGAGGCATTTGTGCATGCGCTTGCTTTTGCATGTATCACACATAGTTATAAAATTTACCACTTATTTATTTACTTATTTATTTACTCAGATTATAACTTTTAACGTACCTTCGAGATTTAACAGTGCTACGGCCTGTTACAATCTTAATATAACATAAACATCTATGTCTTCAATTGATACGACACCTTCAAACTTTACGTTGATTTTCCTACAGTTCGAAGGTGTCGCTTTTATATTGTATTTGTGTATTCAATTTTAACTTCGAACTCATCCTAGTGGGGATTCTTCCTTTGTTATTCCTACTGTCTGTAGCAGTTCACTGTTCTAGGCGGAGTTGGACCTTCGCTGTTCCGGCACGGACATTAATAGTTCCAGTATAAGGAGACACGAAAGTTCAAGGTGATTATTCTGTGTTCCATATTACTTAAACATATCGTTTTTCAAAGTCATACACTTTCAGGGAAATAATACAACGAAGTAAAACTAGTAATTTATATAGCTCCTCTTCTTGTGCGGTAACTTGTTTAATTTCACCACGCTGAAATTTTTTCTTCAGTTATATTTTTATTAAGAGGCAACAAGTAGGATGATCTCCATTGATAAATCATTACAATGGAAAGTATGAAAATATTGAATATATTCCTATAGAATTAATAGTTCATACGGTTTGGCGTTAAGCGGTTACTATCGACCTTCAAACGTTCTCCACTCTATACGTAAATATTAGAAACTATAGAATTATCAGACACGTATGCAAGTATATATTGATGTTCAGATATTCGCAATGTTTCAGTCCAGTTTGGCGGAAGAATAGTAATGGTATATTCAGCACCAGCGTCGAGGAGATCAGCGATTCGGATAGTCAGTTTTCATTTTCAAACGAGGAATCCTCGTCACTGCATGTGAGTACCGATCCAATTTTTTAGTTAAAATCTGTTTGGACTATCTACGGCTATACGAAAACAGGCATTTATCTTTCAGGACACAAATGAGGCTGAGGCTGACAATACTGATAAGGAAAGTGATTTCAATCTAAAGGTAATAGATCATGTAATGATATTATTTCTCATTCTCTGCAAAAAAAATATTATATATATATTTTGTAAATTTTTTTAACTTTGAAAAATTGTAATTTCATCCTTTGTATTTGGTAATCGTGGTAATACGTTGATTATTTATCAGGTTATCGCGTCCCGCGGTGATAACATCATTGCCGTTGCGAATCCTGCATTGATGGAGTGTAACGCAACTCTACCAATCAAGGAAGAACCTACGGACGAGAAGCCTACACTGTGATACTACTACTAGAATTGTTAATGATACAATTACGCATGTTGCTATAATTGTTAGAACTATGATCGTCTTCTGTATCATTCTCATTATCATCTTCAGTATGGGCGTCTTAATGGCCGTAGTAGTCGCCCTTATAGAGATCGTATGTGTTATGGAATCGATTCGCTGCTAAAATTTGCTCATTTACATGTCCTTTATTTTACAAAGTTTAACCAAGGAAGCGAGATGCAATGTCATCGCAATCTGTTATCTAGTTTTAGTGAAATCTTGATACGTAATCGCGCTATGATTCCATGTAAAGTATATATTATATTAGGTATCGATAGGAAATAAAAAAAGAGAATGCAGCTAAATCAAAAGATCCATTGACCGCGGATGGAGGCAATGCATGTTTTAAACATAAGATGATTGTATATACAAAATGAAGGTCTTTTTTACTTAGGTTAGATAGATATTTTATTCAAAATACCCTCTTTGACGTATTATTTGTATCAAAATAATTATTATGTTTCGTTGATTATTTTAATTGTTTTCTTAACCATCACACGACGAATATAATGTAACAATAATTAATTTTAAGTTTCTCTCAGGCAAAACAAATATACAATATAAGTACTTACCGATATGGGACATAAAAATACAATTATCCAGGAATATATTAAATGTTCTGCTATATCCTAGTTCAAAACTTTGCTGCTGGGTGGCGTTTTCAAAGTATAAAGCTCCCATCCCTGCCGACAATCCGACAAGGATCAGCTGTTGTACTTTTAGTGAGGTTATGTTTATACTACACGTGTTCTCAGTATTGTCGTGAAGTTTGTGCATTTAATATAAAATATGTCGTCTAAAAAGAAAACGACGAGTTTGGCCGATAAAATAAGTAGTTTAGTAACAGCTGCACCAACGAATTTTGGTTCTGACGATGAAGTTGAAGATACAACAGCAAAAGTCGTAGAACAATTTGAAGACAGTGACAACTCTGATGGTGATTTTCGAGATTCCAGTATAAGGAAACGGAATATAGATCTTTTAGATCAAATTGATGAAAGGTATGATTTATACAACACCAATATATCAACTCAAATATTTTATTGCTGCTAGAAATGTTGAAAATTATTTACTATGTAATTTGATCAACATTTTTTTTTATTCTTAGGTATAAAGGTAAAAAAGTATCGAGGAAGGACATTTACGAGGAAGAAGTAAAAGCTGAATCTAGTGATGAGTTGGAAGAGGATCTGTCGGAAAATAATTTTAGTGAAGCTGATAGTATACAAGATTCGGATGCTGCTGAACAGAAGAGTAATATTGAAGATGAGGATGGTGATGATGATGATGATGATTCGGAAAGAGATGTAGCAGATTCTGATAATAACCAAGATTCTAATGGAGACAGTAATGAATCAAATTCAGATAATGAAGTAGATTCTGAAATCGATGAGGATAATCCATTACGTAGAAAAACCAAGTCAGATCTCGATTTCCAACACATCTCAACTACAAACGTACGTTCAGAAGTAGAAAAAGGAAATTCTGTAAGAAATCAATTGAAAGTCTGGGAAAATCTTTTGGAAATGCGAATAAAATTACAAAAGTGCCTAATTACTAGTAATAAAATGCCACAATATGATACATATAAAGACTTCAAAAAAGATAATACATTCACAGCGACTACAAACGATGCAAAGAACAAGTTAACACATCTTTTAGATAGTATGTTAAAGTTGCAATCCACACTTCTAAAAAATTATCCTGAAACAAAAAATCTAAATACATTGGGAAAGAAAAGAAAGGCAGACAATAACGAAAGTGCGGAAGAAGAGAAAGATGGATATGATGATCCAATGGATGAAGAAATCCCATCAGACACTGAAGATGAAAATGAGAAAAATGAAGATGCATCAGATTCCAAAGACGAAGGCAAAGAAAAAGAAAATATCCAAGAAACACCTAAAAAGAAATTAAAACTCATTGATTATGAGAGGATTCTTGCAGAAAATCATAAATCCTATGCAGCCTATAGAAATAGCGTAATACAAAAATGGAACGACAAAACTCGGATCGCTACAGGAACCTTAACCAAAGGAACGAGTCAGCCAGTCGTCAAGCAAATCGAATACATTCTAAATGATAAAATGAAGTTATTAAAGAGGACACAATTAAAACGCTCAGAGTACGAGATAGTCGGAAAAACAATAGAGGAAGATCAAGATGGCCGAAGAGTGCAGGAACACGATACAGAAATTTATGATGATGATGACTTTTATCATCAGTTACTAAGGGAATTGATTGAATATAAATCTTCAGACGTAACCGATCCCATACAATTAAGTAAACAATGGATACAATTACAAAATATGAGGAGTAAAATGAAACGAAAAATAGATACAAGAGCGACAAAAGGAAGAAGGATACGATACAACGTTCATACGAAGTTAGTCAATTTCATGGCCCCAATTACGGTTAACGATACATGGACAGAATTAGCAAAAAACGAATTGTACAGTTCCTTATTTGGAAAAATAAAACCAATGCCAAACGACGTGGGAAATTAGATTATGTGATTATTATTTAAACAATACTGTCAACGTGTAATTATAATGAATTTTCACGAATGTATATAGGACTTAATTTTTATTTCTTACTAAATGTCAAATCGCAATTTAACGTCCATTTGCAAAATGTAATTCCGAATTAAGAACGTTAAAAGGAACGAATTCATCTCCTCTTTGACTTTATGTTGACAAGTTTGTTATTTGAATTGACAATTCACTTATATCAATTTCCTCATGCTTTATCTGCATTCAAATCAACGTCCTTCCCGACAAATGTATACAATAATTATTCATATTTTCTAGAAGAAGCAATGTTCAGCGAATTTATGCTGCTTGCTGGATAAATTGTTACAAACCTGGTCATTATTACACAAGTAACCAATTTACAGCATAACGATGTTCGTCCATGTCATTAATTCTCCATAAATTCCTAAAATAATTGCTTGTGTAAACATTGTATAAACTTCCTTCAGCATGTATAAATGATGTTAAATTTTAAAGATGAATGATCCACAATGACCTACGACGGAATTGAAACTGTATTTTGAACTTTAGCGTTATATTTCCTTTCCTACTCTCTAATATTCTTTTGTCTCTACACGAATTTGTAACATCTATTAATGGGATAAGCAACTTTAATTATAATACTGTGGTATAAAGAAGAGTAAAGTCTCTTATCTCATAACAGCTTGTTTTCGCGTAGAAGCTTCGTGTTTAGCACGAGGAAGATTCGTGCATTATAAAATATGTCTGTAAACAAAATGTCGAATTCAACTGGTCATTAAAATCTTGTGTATCCGGATAGAAAAAAATTCTATTATGACTAGTCAAATTGATATATATATATATACATACATATATACTGCGCTAGGGCACGTACCTCAAGCTGGTACAAAATTCCTACATGGCCATGAACTTAACAAGATTTGATTATTCCAAAAAATGCGAATGTACTTCCTCTACCATAATTAACTCCCCCCTTTTATTCGATTCACAGTTTCATTTCGTTTGTCTTACTCAGTGAAATATACGATTTTCATAGTACCTGGACAAAACTATCCCATTGTTTAAGTTCAGTCGAAAAGTCATACTAGCTGTCACACATTAATCGGAATATGAAAAATGTGTTTTTCACACAATAATGAAAATCATCGAGTTCATGTAAGATAAAATTACACTCTTATTTCCATCAGAATGATTCGACCGTCCTTGTCTGCTCTTTGCTCTGTTGTGTTTTCAATGTTAGTTAACGCGATGATGAACCTGCCACTATATATTCTGTACTGCAGGCCATTACGGGTTATCACAGACACAGACAACCTTGTCGCTCCGAAATCATTTACTTATTACGTATACATAGAGTAAAAGATCGTTTGAATTACCCCTATTAGAAAGCTAGTACATCATAGGAAATACAGAAAGCACCATAACCTATCAAGTCTGACAAATAGAAATTTACACAAGATGATCTACTAGATTTATGAAAACAATACGTATCTACACGCATTGATGTCAATACTTACAGCTACGATAACTTACCCGAATTCTTATCAACGGATAATTTACGGCTATCGTTAAATTAATGATCGCACAATACGTCCGGGTCCACATGACTGAGGTAAGAAGAAAATAGAATATCTTACGCAAAATCAATTGAAACTTCAAAGAAGGAATTCAATCTTATTACCCGATGAATCAACGTATTCGAACTATCAGTCACTGCGTATATATCACTCGGAAAATTAAGAATAATAAATCATGCGAATGTCACAACGGCATATCTCTGTAATATAGCTTCCATAGATCGTCAATATCGAGAAGTATCGATCCTTTATTGAGTTTCCTAGTAATTAGTTACACCTAATAACTTTAGTCGGGCTTTGCAATTTATAAAATAATTCTCACCTTGCAGGATTTTTCCTGAATATTTTTTGCTTTATGAACCTCTCATATGTCTCATAGTATAAAAGAATCGATTATACTTTAATTACTTCTAATATAGCGATAGGCAGGTTTATTGAACGATACTTTAGGTAGACGTCAGGCGGTCGGGTTGTATTTCTTCCCTCGTGTGACACATAGTTCAACCAGTAAATATATAAAGATATCAGAGACCATTTGACACTTGACCTATGAAGCTGGCCTAAGTGTCCGCCAGCGTGTAATAGTCTGCTTGAATAAGAATCTGCAGTTGCGTGTCGATCTTTGTCCACTTAATCGACTGCTTATATAGAGTGCCAGATTCTAAGGCTGAATGGCCAAGTATATAGTTGAAAATTACTTTTGTTCTAAGGTACAAAAAATAATATATAATATTTAAGAAAAACGATCACGCGATTTATAATCTATGGTGGCAAAAGAAGAGACTTGGAAATTGATCGGACTTCGAAAATGGATTGACGCTTGTTTTCGTAAACAAGTCATCATTGGGCTCGTTCACGTACAATGTTTGTGAAGGCAGAAATCATAATACTTTATATGCGAAAATTTATAAAAATGAAAGTGCTTCCGTGTTAACACGGATATAGAGATTTGTTTTATTTTAATTTAAGTTGGGTTGCGACTCACAAATTTTCAAGAAGTTAATACCGAACGAAAGTCACGTACTTGAGTTCAAGTCTGGATAGACATTTCTGTGGATACTGCTAAAAGAAATTAGGAAGAGTCATCACCAAGAGCGATTTGGATTTTATACGCGTGAGTATGAAGTTTAGTATTTACGAAGTTTCTCTTCAAGTTTAAGGCCTTGGAGGTTCATAGGGCATTAAGTCAAATACGAATAACGATTCGTGTATTCTAACACGTAATTTTGATTCACATGACATGTGGAATTTCCCATGATAAATATATACAGTGACGTTTAATTAGTGTGGACTAGTAATGGTTGTCTTAAACTTGATACGAGTTATATTTGATTTAACTTAATTTTTTTAAGGGACAGTAGCCGTAGACTTTGGTGGTTAGAGACATTTTTTATGACACTGTACCTTGACGGTCTTATGGAAGAAAAGTCGGGTTGGAAAATTTTCTACTCCTTTGTAATGACTAATCCTAACAAATTGGTCGTATATTCGAAGACCTGTAACTCGTGTAAAATTTGTTTGCTTCTGTAACGATCCGCGACTTATACCGATGTGGACAAAGTTGTTATGGTAACATGAAACAAAATAAGGGAGAAAAATAAAAAAGCGGATTGTGCGCGTCCGGTTCGGTTATTTCAAAGAAGATTTAAGAAATAAGTAATTTTATATTTTTGTTTGGTAATCCGAAAGTAACGATGTTGAAATTTTGTAAATTTATGTCTGTTTTTTTTTTATAACTTCCATCCCTATAACTGTACACGCATCTCAAATGGTACAAATGAAGAAGGTGCCGCAAGATGCCATGGACGGTCTCGTGTCTTTGGTTTTCACGTCTTGTAGACATCTTATGTCAAAAAACAATATAAATTTGATTGTTGTATTTTATGTTGGGGTGCTCGAATTCTTAACCGTCGCGCATTAACTCGCCCTCTGTCAATAAATAAGGGTGGACTATCTGAGAATTTTCCTTTCGTTATTGACAGTGGTGCTAACAAGGTGATCCCCAACGGAGATACTGTATCCATGTCATCATTCAGTATCCGGTATACTTACTGCTGATCTTACATGCGGCTTGTGTTATTGGTAGCACTGTAATATTTCAAGATGTCCAACGGAAACCTCTTTGATAGATTTAGATGGAAAGTCGAAATTGTTAAAGATAAAATTAGTCAAATTTATTCGATAAGGATTGAGAATGGGACGTCATAACGTTTCGTTAAAATAAAATGTGAAACAATAACTCGTTATAAATGCCGTTAATTTTATTGAAGTAAGTCATAGATTTTCGATCAATGAAAATTGGATTTTTATCGACACATCCATTAGGATGATGTATGAATATTTTCAATAGGAATTATATTTTTTATCTTTTTAACTGCGACGGATGCTATGTCTATGCTATGTAGGTTGTATGATCAGGAAGTATCAGGAATATTAAAAGGGGATGTTTTGATGTTGAGAAAAAATGGTTTTTGAAGAAAAATGAAAAAACTTCATTTTTGAGTTCGGGAATAATTTATTACTGAAATTTGTCAAATAAGCGTGCCATTTTTTGGGGTAACGATAAACCGCAAGTAATAGAAACAGTAGGCGATGGTGAAAGCGTGATAAATTCAAGGCTACTCGATAACGAGGATCGTGATAAGGGACGATGGCGATTATCGAGGTTGAATATGAGAACAAAAAATACTAAGCCGTTTGTCGCACGCGCTATGTATTATCACATTTTTTTGAATATTTCCACACATGCATAAAAATTCAAGATTTATGGGGATGATTTTGTATCTTGATGATTTTGAGAATCTTTTGTATGTATTTATTCTCTGTAACTGTTTGTAGTCTGTCCGAACTTCATCCCCTTTGGATATTACATGTTTCCTACATAGCCTTTTAGGAGTAAAAAATTCAAAATGATTTCAGATTTTTTAAAAAATCAAAAATCTTGAATAAAAATTGTGCGTTAACGTTACTTAAAAATATCATTAATGCCCATTAACTCACTTTCGATATCTCGATCTTTTCAACAATTTCAGAATAGAACTCAAGTGTCAAAAAGTGAATAAAAATAACTTTCAATAAGAAAGCTTTCATTCGAATGGGGAATAAATAATTTATAACGTGATATAACGTGATATGAATACTCTTTAACAACAAAGCCACGTTAGACTTTACATTCTTTCTTGGACAAAACAAATATTTTTGTATAATTTTATAATGACTAAGAAATATAAAAATACTTTCTAAGTCTATACGCCATGCTTCGGTAACTCTTTTATATCAGTTTGACTTATGAACCGCCCAATAAAATTGATGACCGATCGAGTTACGTCGCGCGCAAGGTCAACTAATTTCAATCCCTCTGAAGCAATTAGATGTTTTTTTACGATGAAGAAAAAACATGAAGCCACGAGATATATAGGAGAGGAGCAAGAAGTAGAACGCTGTCAGAAAATCACGTGCCACACTTTATCCATTAATAACCATCGAATTGACATAAAGCTCGAATCTTGGTTGTCAAATCTGTGCATAATGCAAAAGTATATTATTATCTAGTGGAAATAGACAGCAGATAGACAGACTTGAAATTAATAAAAAGTTCATATGTTTAAGGATTTTTAATGCACTCTTGAAATTGATTGGATTGATATACCACGTATGTATGTATTTATGTACGTATACACGCATCCACAGCATCCTATTCTTGTATGCCACTAAAGTATCGACACAGATTATATTACCACGTCTAGTAAGCGCATGCGTCATTAATACATTAAATTCCACGATAAGCGAATAGTATGGATTTCATTTAAGCTACAATAAAATAAAACTCAAAATATATTCGCGTTTGTATTTGTATTGCGCGGGTATTTAATTACCCCGCGTGACTAACCCCGTTTGAAAACAGCAAGTGACCAGAACCGGGCTAATTATTCTCTCATTGCAGTGCCAGCCTGCATAATTAAAGATGTTATTAATGCATCATGAATCCATTTGTCGTTAATTTCGTGACAGATGGAATAATATACTACGTTTTAATATTTCATAGCTTCCCTTGCGCGTGAATTTAATATTGAAAACTACATAGGAGTGATTATCTGGTATTTATGTAATAACAACATATTCGATAATTTATATGAAAATGGTGAAAAAATTTATTATTAACAGCATACATCTATTAATAGTTTGATCTTATATTTAATAAGGGATTTCATGAAATTATGTTAGGGAGAAAAAAGGAAAATTTTTTTTCATACAAAAAACTTTTTCATTTGCATTATTCATTCAGGGATTTAATTTACGAGTGTAAATTGTCAAATTTTCCGATTATCAACTTAAGGATTATGTGTTAATATATATAAATACAATACTTGTAACCCACGATTTTATATGTTGACATTCACCCTCTGCGCTGGCGCCGTTTCTAACGTAGAATCCTAGCGCGAAAATATTTCAGTATCGTCTGGCACCCCAATGCGTTCAGGTTCTATGTGAAAATTTGTCCAAAGTACGGAGTGTTATTAAAAATCATAAATTATATAATAGAACCATGCACAGGATGAATTAAAGAATCGTTATTATAATTTATCAAATTCTACGTTTTATTTGTCATTGCAAATTTAGTGATTAAATAAAATTTCGACAATTGCATGAAAAGTACAAGTGATATATATTTATATTTAACTATCATCAAGTAAACGATAGTATTTCCCTCTGGACCACTTTCCGGGCTAATAGCAAAGAAAATTAAAACATTCAACAGTCGAAGAAATTAGATCAGTTTTCAACGGTTGCCGTAAGTAACTTCTGACAAATAATTGGATTAATATTTAGTATAAATATTTTTACTAAACAATGTTTGGTATTCGGCAACGAGAGATGTAATATTTTAATTATCTTCTTAGAAGCAGACAAAGAAGATATTATCCTTTATTTCTATCATTCTTGGGATTGATAACGTAGTGAAGAAAAGTAATAAATATAATTGTCAAGTCAACTGGTATTTTTTTCAAAACAAACATTTAACAATATGTCTGAAATATAAAATGCGTTATACTGTGTAGTCAGCAATGTGATATATGAATAACATGGGAATTGATTTTAGCAGCGTTCACGTCCTTGCGAATATCCCTATTTAATATCCATACAAAGATCTTCTGTATATCATTGTACAATAATCCATTGTATAATACTAGTATTCGATAATTAATCAAGGAACTGATATTTACGTTCCTGAATGTACATAGTAAACAAATACAACGTGCTTGTGACAATTTAATTTCGGAACTTATACAGAATTCATTGACAACTCTGATATAATAGGTAATTAAAATAAAGTTTTCAAAACATAATGAGAACTGAAAGTAGACGCGTTTTTTTAAATGTTCAATTATATCTTATAAACGTGACTGGATTAGCAATGTAAACGCATTGTAATCTTCGCTGGCAACCGATAGGGTGGACTTATAACTGAGCTTGAAAACGTGTATTTTGTTATATTCAAAAACTCATTAAATATCACAGATATTCTTATACCGATTGTAATTAGTAATTATCACATATATTTCAAAAGAAATATTTTTCCTGATTGCTCCATCAATACATTGACGACCTTAATTACTGTGTCAGGCTCAAATACTATTGAAAAAAAATATATTGATTAAGAACTCTTACCGAGGTAATAGTGACGATAAAAATTGTAGCGAGAAAAGAAAATGGTATATAATGAAAAATTGATAATTACCAAAGACGTGCCAGGTAGACAATTATATTAATCTCGACGAATGATTACACTGAATTATTGTCTGTTGGTCTCAGTTGGATCTGTTACGTCTATAATATCTAATGAATCATGAATCATAATAATTTTAATATATAATCGATCTGACCTATTTCACGATAATAATAACATTAAAAAATTCTACTCATAACTCGTCCAATTGATAGTAATAATATTTTTTAATATGTTACTAAAAAAAGTCAAATTAAAAAAATTGGTATTCCCACAAATTTGACTTATTTAGTAACTTTCTCTTCTCGTGATCGAATACCACAAATTTTTTACCCTGTAGAAAATACTGTTCAAGCTCCAGCTTGTTTACAAAATTCCAAAAAGGCCTCTGGGTACGGATTCTTGTTTATCCACAAGGAGAACAATTATCGTTTCTCTCTTGTAATGTAGGAGGTACAACGATCTAGTTGTTTTCGATATCAAATAGACTGGCGTCTGTTTACCGTTCAAGTAGGGTATGCGCAGAAGTCTACGTGACGAAATTAACTGGGGGTCTTAGATTTTACGTGTTACGCCATTATTCTCAGTGTACGAGATATTAATTGCTAAATCTTGTCCACTCCAGTGTCCTGGCGATAAAAGACTCAGAATGCCTGACGCGTACGAAAGTTTTATCATGAATGCTTTTTTGTTTAATACGTTTTTCACTACGAATACCACGTGGGCAACTCACGAAAAAGCTATCACGATTAATAAGTAACGCTGCGGGAAATGTTATATCCTATGATCCGATCAATTTGTCAAAGGCGGCCAATGTTTTTTTATCCTATTGAGACGTCATTCATTACATGTAATTTATCGATATCTCTTTCCTCTCGTGCTAAGCATATTTAATCGAGCATGGCGTGACAATGGGTATTGTAACGTGTTACGAATCTTGTTTATGCATTGTTATTGTGAATTACGATCTAGACATAGGAACTACGTACCATTCTCTAGGAAATTGAATTTAATTTATTATTCTAATTGTAATTAATGAATCTGTGAAAAAAAATATAAATTATTTCTTATCGCTTGCAGGTTTTTTTAGTGGATAAAATGGCATATTTAGAACACGCAACGCAATATCCTTTAAGGACGAATGACAACTATACAAATGACACTGAACTTCCGATTGATATGCGATTCAATGAAGGGCACGTTGTCAGCATTATCACTTATAGTGTACTTATGGTTATATCTGCCGTGGGCAATACAACTGTTTTGGTCCTGATATTACGAAGGAGACGAGCGACAAGATCAAGAATTAATACAATGCTGATGCATCTGGCTATAGCGGATTTGTTGGTAAGTTCGTATTTGAAAATATAATTAATACGGATCCATTCAGAATAATTAACTAATTAATTCACAATTAAAGTTCAAAATTATTCAAGAGTTTCACGTTGCATTATTATGGTAAGATAGGAAGGGTTTATAAAAAAAAATTGTAATTTATTGGACATTTCTTTTTATTTTGAAATTTTTTATCTTTGCCGCGTATCTATTTACCTACGAGTAATGGGTACTTTATTAATAGGGTATACGTTATCGTTGCAGGTGACATTTCTAATGATGCCTATGGAAATTGGATGGGCTGTAACAGTTTCTTGGAAGGCTGGCGACGCTGCTTGTAGAATAATGGCATTCTTTCGTGTTTTTGGACTTTACCTCTCGTCCTTCGTATTAGTCTGTATCAGCATTGACAGGTAAGAAAATGGGTAAAACATATCACTCGGAATCTCAGCATGGATTATTAACTTGATTTCAGAGTAACTAAACGTAATTAAAGGTACCGAGAGATTAGGGAAGGGTAACGAAATATTGTATTTAAGCCTAAAATTTACGTCAATCTTGACAATTACCTATATGCTTTTCATAAACGTATTCAAACAGTGGAAACTCAATTTCACACAGTCCTCGGTGTTCGTTTAATCCATTTAACAGTGAATTCCCAATATTCCACAGAAATACCGTACAACTTCTGACAAGCAATTTCATTGGAATACAAAACATATCCTTTCGATCAGTTACTACATGTACGTATATTATATTCCTCAGATATTTTGCTGTTTTACGACCGTTACAACTGACGGATGTCGATAGAAGAGGCAAAGTAATGTTAACTTTAGCCTGGACAGGCTCAATATTTTGTTCGATGCCACAGGTGAGTAGTGACAAATACATGAGATTTGTAAATCTTTTATTTTCATTTGGCGATCACGTCGGACGAAAGTGTTGAAATAAATTTGAGAAATACCTCTAGATTTTGCAATAATAAATCTTTTCTTTGTATCAGCCATCGCTTATCGCCCATGATATATTATGCATTTGCTACCTGATACAATCCTCTCGTTCGGGAAGTCTCATTTGATTAATCGAATTCGTAATAACCCTTTACCTAACCTAAAGTGCTGTAATAAAACCTTCAACTAAATATGCGTATACTTATATAAAAAATAATTCGAAATAATTCGAAATCTAATTTTTTTTCTTCTACTTTATCTTTAGCTGGTAGTTTTTCACGTGGAAAGCCATCCAAAATATACGTGGTACGAGCAGTGCATCACTTATAATTTTTTTCCAAGCGACGCTCACGAACTCACGTATTCTTTGTTCGGAATGGTCATGATGTATGGATTTCCTCTCACTGTGATAATATATACCTACTCCAGCATCCTCGTGGAGATATACAAAAGATCCAGAGAATCGGTTTCCGGTAAGTGACCCAAGTATATTTGCAGCTACTCCTAACGTCTACTTTGAGATTCTTTTATCTCCAGGCGTCTTTTTGATACAAAGAAACTATAGTGTATTTGGGTTGAAAAGATACATACACGTCGTCGATTAATCTAATTGAATAAATGCTCCTGGCAATGATAAACAACCCATGAGATATAACGTAAATTTTTCTATTACAAATTACGTAAAATTATTAACCTTGTCTTTCTGAATATTGAGTTACCTTACATACATATATGTACGTATCACACAATATTTTTTTATTAATTCAGGACATAATATTTGACTGATACCAAAATTTATATTCAATCGTTCGTGTGAAATAAATTTTCCACAACGAAGATTTAGTACCGGTTGGAGCTTATATAACTATACATATATATATATATATATATATATATATATATATCTAATATAAATCCGATTACAGGAAAATGTTTCTGTGAAAATTCTTTTATTTATTATTTTCATTAAAATTTGTCTCGTACGGCAGTAAGAGCTCCCAAATTCCCTTAATAACAGTACCGGGATTAATAGTACCTGTGATTCAAATTCCAGACCGCATACGAAGATCCTCATTAGGATTCCTGGGACGTGCCAGGATTCGCACCCTAAAAATGACAATAATAATTGTCGTGGTTTTCTTCGTATGTTGGACCCCATATCACATTATGAGCCTGTGGTGAGTATACGATTATCAGATCATACAAAAGCCACTGTCATCACATTGTTATTCGAAAACATATATTGAAATACAAAAATATTAGTTTTGAATGTTTGAAATCCTTATGTTTTTTTAGGTATTATATAGACCGTCCATCAGCTATCGCGGTTGATCAACGAATACAGAAAGGGTTGTTTTTATTTGCCTGTACAAACTCTTGCATGAACCCCATCGTCTACGGTGCATTTAACATTCGGAGTAAAAAAAAAGTGAGTACCTATGTAAAATTTTGAATAATAATAAAAAAAAATTCCTTCCGATTGCTAAGTGATTTTGACCAATTTCAACTAAATGGTAATAAGGATCGGTTCGGGCTCGAATGATTTTTAATTATAGGACGATAATCATTCGATATTTATTGATAATGTGTTTAGGGAGAATCGAACGAATTTTTATAACGATATAAGAGGACAATTATAATTTTATTATAGGCACCTGTACGGGCACCTACCATAGAGACACGAGTGACGCCATTATCCCTCTCAGTAAGACTTCTCGATTGACAATCAGAAAAATGAATGGATTTCAATATACTCAGTCATACCATCCACGTATAGGGACACGAGCAAGCAATCAAATCAGGGAATAAAATACTGATTAGCTTAGAATAATTAATTGATAGCACGATATAACGTGCCGATGTACTCTAGAGACATCTGGCTGAAGGAATTTATGACCTTTTATATTTTATAATTATTATTGTAAATGAGATTTTCTTCGTTTGAAACACGTAGCTCATTTAAGAGCAATTCTTTTATATTCTCAATCAAGATAATCCTAAGCAAGAGCAATGTGACATACACGTTTGATATCATTAGATAAGATATGGAGAGATCATACGAAAGTAGGCTAACGTAATTCCGGACCTTGATTAAGCCGCAATAATCTGAAAACAATAAATAATCAATAATCTTGATAATAAACAAATTCAAGGTCGTCAATAATAATTGGAAATTGCAGTGAAAATATATTTAAGCCCCATTTCACTAAATATCTTAACAGTCGGTCGATCATTGGGATAATTTATTTAATTATTTTAATAATAAACGTTCCAACCAAAAATCGACCTCGATCGTCTGAGTTATCGATCACTCATCAGATAAAAACTTATTCAATGTACTATCTTCCTTGTAAGCCCTATAGAATAGGGTATTAGGTACTTCCCCCCCTCCCCCCCCCCTCGCCACCAAACACTACTTAACAATAATCGATAATCCTTCTCTTTGTTGACATCGTCGTGTTTCATCCCCATTGATATTACTCCCTCTTAATTTTATCTGTATTTATTTATTAACATCAATATGTATATACACCAACATACCAATTTGTTAATTATTACTGTATTTTATTGATTGATAAATTAAACTTTTTATTTCCGGTATGCCTGGATTCTTTTGTAAGTTTCAACCGTCATTACCCGTCATTCCTTTACATATATGTACGAATCAAGAGACCACCAGACCAATACTTAATTTAGTCACGGGCACGTGTACACAGGGTGGGAAAAACAAAACAAAAAAGTAAAAAAAGAACACAACAAAGGTTCGATAAGAAAAAGAATAAAAGAGTACAATGCACATGATATTGATTCACAGGATATGACAGCATCTCAAAGAGTCGCATCCTGTGCGAGTAAGGCTCACGCGGGAGATGTAGTCTGTCGGGTGTCATGGCGGCGAAATCTTAGCGGATCTAATCGTCAGCATCCTCAAGTACTTGCCCAAAATTCTTTGGGTCCTTTCACTAACTTTAACATGACGAACCCATCGAGCAACGTCCAGAGGATCACAGAAAGTAAGCTCTGTTAATTCCATCGTGATCCACATGATATATTAATGAAATATATTAGACCCGTTTGCACTGAAATTTGCATACACGGTGAAAACTTGATATTTAACATGATAGAGTTATGTATAAAACTCCATAGGTATTTTTAGTCGTAATTGTATTCGTGAAAAAACAACACGTTGACAAGTATTTTTCAGATTGTTCATTTTCTTTTCAGAGTCTACTAAGGATTGCCTGACTTAATTGTAAATCGCTTAGAACGACGTGCAATTAGGCTTTGAAAAGGATCAGTCTTATACTGGATATTAGAAATTTTTATTTAACAAAAATACGACGCATCCATTTACTCGGGTACCTACGTGTTAAAGATCAATTTATTAATTGACGAATCAATTCGATCGGATCGATCGATTTGATCGGAATTTCATGATTGATATAGTAGTATCGTTTTAGTATCTTTTTTCCTATTGTATGGATTGAAAAATATCTTAATGTTACGATATCAGTATTTACGACTCAATTAAGTCGTATCGTTTTATTAAGCAATCGTTATGCGATATAATATATGAAATATATTCAGAAGAAAATAGAGATTATGATAATTCGATTGTAAGTATCTATAGGCGCGTCTTATTCAGCGAAACGATTGTGTGTCTGGTCGTGGCACGGGTGTGAATATTTTTGGAGAGATTGATGACCGTCGCACATTTCTAGAGGTGAGATTGTCAATTCTTTTATGGTTATTTTTATATTTAATCGTAAGGAAATATATATACCTATATATTGCTAATAAATGAATTTCATGGACACTCGCTGCTAGTGTATTGAAATTTTATTGCAGCGAGAGTACAAAGAGATTCTTTAAGTAAATATGCATTAAAAAGTTTGATTAATTCCAAAATGGTACCCGAGCTCGGGTTTGCCTTCTTGGTTGAAATTTATGGAAATTCTATAACAACCCAAAGGTTACAAGTTGTTGAAGTTCGTCGACTCTTCATTAAGGGCTTTTTTTCAAAAATTAATTTAAAAACTAATAGTTCGTGAACTGAATTTAATTATACTAGGACCAAATAACTATTATATATATAGTACTCGGTCATATCATTGCCTTAATTATTATGCCATTAATAATATACTTCTTTTTATGGAAAATGACATACTTCATTTCGTGTATGGATAATGGATTATAGAAAATATTAAAAAAATTAACTTTTCACAGATGTCTTCAAGAGATTCCCAAGTACTCGAGATAAATCTTCATTATATTGTATATTATTTAGTGTCGAAGAAAAAAATTAATAAGATCCACGTTATTCGATCAAGCCAACCAAAAAATTTGTCGTAGGTGGAGTAGCTTCCAACTCAATAATCAATATACCGTGTGTAACTTACAAAAGGATTACAAAGGAATTATAACGAGCTGAAAACACGTTTTGAAGGAACTTCTTATGAACAATATATCTGATGGCTGTGTAGAATATACTATAAACTTTCAAATTTGCATGGAAGCAGATGTGCTCGATATTTGATTCAGAGATGAATCTAACGCTATTTAGAATTCTAGTTTCAATTCTAGTTTCCTCCCTTATGAATAAAGATTATTCCCTTATTTTATAATAATCCTTATGCAAAGTATTAAGAATAACGGCAAACTACTGAGGCAGAACAAATTATTGTACTAATGATTATATGTATTGTCGTGGTATAACATGTGTGTGTGTATGTATATATATCCTTTAAGTTATTCGAAAGACCTGTGTTCAATAACTCAAAAGTCCCTGAATTTTGTAAAATCAATTTTCATGAAAAACAAAACTTGCTAGGGTAATTTCTTGTGAATTTTCAAAATCATTCATCACCTATCCATTAAAAGTCAATTTAACAGGTGATCCTTAATATAGGAAAAGCCGTATAATGTAATGAAATAACACACATTACTCTTCATTACGTTAACAAACCCAAAAACAAAACTGTCACCCGTTATATACGCTTCGTTCATCATTAAAAAGCGTGGAATCAAATTGCCCTAATCTATTCTCAAGCCACCATGTGATGATGGATTAAATAATTTCACAGTACATCTAGACAGAAAAAGAATATTTCTCCTAATAAATAACAGTCAATGAATATTTGATATAAAAAAATTTACTACACAAATAAATCCTGACGTTTCTTCCTTTTTTGAATATAAAAAAAAACAAAGATTTTTGCTCTTTTCTTTTTGCAAAAGAATATTTTTCCCGACTCAAAAAGTATCTCATACCTCTGATACAGTCGAATCGCGTTATAAGACCGCTAGTTTCCCCTTATCAAAGGCCGAGCGTTCCCCGTATTATACTGGCTTGGAGACAAACGTGAGAGAAATCAGCGAAAGCGCGTAAAAGAATAAACACGGATGCAGCAGATATGAACGTATCGCGAGAAAACACGCCACGACACAAAAATACCGTAAAATACATAAGTTTTGCTTGAAATGGTGGGGGAGTCCGATTTCTCAGAATTTCTTTTCCCTACAGCCCCGTGAGCGATTCTTATAACGCGAATCAGCTACGTGCACGTGTACAATCCATATAATAAATGCCCAAGCCGTATCACGAGTCTATCGTATAGGAGACATAAACGTAACCCTGGCTGAGTAATCGTAAAACGGGAAAAAGATCGAAAGAACAGTTGTTACGCGTCTCGAAATTGTTCGTCTTTTCCATTCCGGTAGATCGGTTAGGCGTGCTGCTGTGAACGCCCCGTAAAGGACTTTAGAGTCCGTGGGCGCCGTATAAAACTGCGTCCAAGCGGTTTCCGCGGTCCAGTGTTGATGCTGGCCGTCTCTCTGTCTCAGTGTCTTATCGTCTAGTACAACTTAGTATATATACATTTATAGTACGACAGTCAATCGAAAACTCGGGTGTATTTGAGTAGCCAGTGTTTTGCATTAGGTTAGTTAAAGCACCTATGGTGTGCTTTAAACTGTGACTTGTACACTGTTACCGTTATATATACGCTATTGCTGTATATAAAAGTTTGTCCCTAAGTGACCAGTCCTTCGAAAGAGCTACAAGATGCGCTCCGATGGGGTCGTGGCGCTGGTCGTCTTCTTCGCGGCGACGGCCACGTTCTCCGTGATGGCTGTTACGCCAGACGAAGGTACGCCTGATCTCTCCTAATATGGAGCAGCTTCTCTTAATAACTGATCCGTGTGTTATCTCTCTATTTATCCCTAGGGGAATTCTTCGCTCGCCTCCTCATATACGTACTATGTATGTTGATTTTAGAAATTAGTAACTAGATTCTCTATTTATACGCTGTAGATTCGCATGAATTTCAAAAATGACGGATATTGTACGAAAATATCGTATAGGCTACCGAAAAGGCGAATATGGATTGCATTTATTAATATTTATATAGCAAAATATTTGTTCGTAACTTAAAAAAAAACGTTTACCTTATGTTATATATAACTGAAGGAATACAAGGTGTGAGTTGTTATACTACGGCTTCTCTTTTATCATAAAATATTCCATTGTCTTCTTATCTTCGAATTCTCTGAATTCTGGTTGAATTTTTCTTACAGTATTAAGCATTCCTATTGAATTCCGATGCTTTCCTTTAGCCCCTCCCGAATCTAAGTTATTTTTTACGCTTGAGGGACAGGATCTCCGAATACTGATAAAATCAGAAAGTATTTGCAAATAATGGAATTGAATAAAGAAGAATGCTACAGGGGCGGGGGGTTTACATTAAATATTATTACCTTTGAGAATATTATCTCAAGGCAGTTACAGTGCCAATGTAAATAACCATATTGATTATCATTTGATATCGATCTATCGATTATCAGTAATGCAACGTCTTTATGATTTTTCAATTAATTATTTAAGCAAATAGTCAACGCTAATCGATCTTATTTCTTTCTTTCTTATCAGTCGATCGATAATCTTCCAGTACAGATTTAATACTGAAATCAACTATTTGCACGTCTCGCTTCTCAAACCAGTCCTGTAACAAAGCAAAAAACCCGGTAGTATCAGCCGCTGGTACTCCGGGGTCAGTCAACTCGAATACTCCGTATTGTTTTACTAAATTCCCCTAGGGGTGGAATAATGAAAATAAATAAATGGAAAAGCTCAGGAGTACTTTTCACGTGACTGGAAATGATTGAACCAAAAAGTTTAAAGGATTATTTAATATCGTGACTAATTAGAGTATACATCAATTACAAACTAAATATATATATAACTGTAACCATAAACCTCCTATAAAAAATGTTAATTCACAAGCATTTAATATTTCCCAGTTAAAAATTTCAGGAAATCTCATTTTTACAACGATGTTATTAAACTTAATGCATTACGAGGGGCCAAAGGGGTTATCGCGTCTAACTTAAGATTAATACTGTTGCTTTAAAGGAATTGCTTAAAAAATGTCAAACAGTAATTCCATCACGAAGGAAATGCGTATTTATTGATTGGGGACAATCGTTCTGAGTCAATTGCTACGAATTGATCTCAATTGTCTTTTAACTCGATTTACCTCGAACTGTACGTTCATTTACACCAGCCACTTGCTTAATTTTTTTTACGGACGATATAGGATATACTAGTAACAGTCTATACAAAAAGGTAACATCACTTGTTGCGTTATATATTGGAAACGTGCGATCTGATTACGTTTCACAAATGTGGAGAAAAAGACAATAGATTGTTATTTTCAAAAAAGTTACTTTTTCGTAACACTACATGTATAACATACGTTCGGTCACGAGTAGATTGTATGGAGTTAATAATAAAAATATTTATTTTTAATGAAAAATCATAATCAAGCACGTCACGTTCTATATGATACATTGATTTATTTCATTTGGGTATAACATTTATTATTAAAACTTATATATAAAACTTTATTAACGGGCTGCATAAGTGTTCAGGATTTTTTTGAAAATATATTTGCGCGTTCGGCCATTCCCGAGTTTCTATTGGACCTCATGGTTTTCAGGGGAAATATCACAGTTCGTTTTCACGATAATGAAACTTCACGATATTTGTATCGCTGAAAATAAAGATAATCTATTCTCGGTTGTAGCAATTCAGTGTAGGAGTAATTTACGGCACACCCTGAAATAAAATAAATTAAATCGTTTCCCGACGTGTTTCTCCTGAATGTGATATTTATTGTTCCACAATTTAAAGCTTACAAATATATATGTATATATACATAGATAAACTTTGACTTTACGTTAATTTCTCACTGACACACATTTCCAAAACCACGAGGATAAATAAGCGGTAAAAAAAATAGAGACGTGGGTGGTAATTCCGTTTGTGTTTTATTTATGACATCGTTACAAAAAATGACATAATATTATTATCTACTAAGATCATCGATTTATTTCGATATAGTGCAATTTTTTGTCTTTAATTATTTACAATTTTTTTTTTCATTATATTCAAGCACTTTGAAACAAATTATTGTACGATTCTATTTCGATGCACGTTTTAGAACTCATGTTCTTCTTAAAGAATTTGCTCGGTGCTAAAGTCTTGTGTTAAGTTCATTAGCTGACATGACGTCGTGATGTACTTTAACTAGGTTTACTGTGTAGCTTTTATTAATTGACACCCACACTCTAAGGAAATTGGATATTATAGTTTTAGAACCGGTTATGCAAAAGACGTGACGAAAAGTCGGTTTGTTTATTTCATTTAAGTAACAATTTAATTTAGTAGTCGGTTAACTGAATTAGTAATGATAAAGATGATATATTTAAATAATCTAACTATGACTCGTTATTTGCGATGGGGAAGAAAATAGTAAAAATAATATAATTATATATAGGTGAGTAATCCGTATACGAAATTCTTAATCAGCATCATCCGAGCCGAGTGTACATAAAAGCAATTAATTTAAAACATATGTGATTGCGTAACTTCGAAATGAAATATTTCATTTGATATTGTTCCAGGAAAGTTCATGGTTTATACTGTCCGTTATAGTATCGGAGAGATGAAAATTTTTCAAAATATTTATCGCGTTATATTATTATTATTTTATATATATAATAATATATATAATATATTTTGTCTATATCAATTCTCACAGGATTAATTCAAAAATTTTTGATTTTACTCTTCGAAATAAAAATTGGACTTTATTTCTAGGCTTATCAAAGGGTCTCAAAGAAGCGCTGCACGAAGACGAATTTGCGATTGTGGTAAAACACGTGAAGCCCAGGAAGAAACAAACCGATCGACTGGAAACGCTTCTGAGGGCAGACTTTTCAAAAGCAAAGGAACAATTTGTTCTAAAACTCGACAGACTCGAAAAACGAAGTAAGTACAAATTATTAATTAATTAATGTAACTTTCGCGTCGGACTATCTAGTGGGAAAAATATGTTGCTTGCTTAGACAATAATTAATTAGTGGAACGAAAAGTTTGTGTTTCTACATTCTGTATGAACGATGATTTTCAAGCGTGTAAAATACAATCGCGAAACAACAATCACATTATTTGCAACAAAAGCGTGTAACACTAAAATATTATTGAATATTTAAAAGATAAGTATTGTTTATTGAATATTGTTACTCGAAATGCACAATTATTCCAACGGATATCATGTCACACGTATATACGTATACATGTGATACGATAATTAACAAAATAACTGAAAACAGCCTTCTCCGTTATAAGGAGATAAAATCTTATTCTAAATAGACTATGATGTTAACATGCAGATATACCTGCATTAAAATAGGACGGGTCTCAAGATGCCTAAAATATAAATAGCATTATTAAGACTATAATCACGAAATTCAGTTCATACGTAGACGTATTGATTTACTAACGTATGTAATATATACTTGTATATGACGCATATAAAATTGCATATATAAATCAAATTGATAAATTATGACATTCGCTGCTTAAAACACTAGATGTCTCTGTTTATCTTCTTTTTTTTCATATAAAATATATCTGCACGTGAAATAAGTGACATTAAAGATACAGAAAACATAAATGACTGTTTCCTCTTGGCATGTTAAAATTATTTTAAAAGGTTCATATTTTTTATTGACTTTAAACCATTCGAAGACCTTTTGCTTCATCCAACGCATTAATCGTTGGTATGAATGTTTTTTATAATAGTCATGTGTCAATAAGCATTGTTATATAATGATTGTTTACACCAATGATGCATAATCACTGGATAATATTTTCTAAATATAAAAATTCTACACTCTCAATGCAGGTCAAGGAGTGTCGTGCTAAATCATGTAGAAATACTCATATCAGTATTATAAAGTGCAATATAAAAACTATATTGGAGAGCTTGAACAAATGTGACAGAATAAATTGAAGATTAATCGGGAATATAAAATATTTAACGTAACATTATCAATGTCTGGTTCAAACCGAAATATAATACTTATTTAAACCTGCGTTCGACTATGGTTTATAAGCTTGACGTAAATTCCCTAGAAAGTAACTAGTAATTTAAATAGGTACCGGAGACTGGTATTTATTGAAACACAATGTTCTTGTGAAATTTTGGTCATGTTTTTCCTTAAAACAACAGCACGCCTCATCAGGCAATTATAATTTATTCACTACCAGTAGATGACATATTAAACGATTTTATTTCATTCGACACCGGTCTTCCGTACTAATTGTAAGCAACAGCTGTTCTAATGTATTTTTATACACACATATCAACAAACGACTTAGGTAATATTAATTTGAGTGAATTCAGACAGTTTTAAAAATTCTACTTTACATATTTAAATAACCTGTATCTACTCACCTTGCAGTTATATTGGAAACCATGGAAAATGGTCATACGCATTTTGACACTTTTCTGGTTGAAAGTCTGGACGAGTCGACGCCAATTAAAAATTTGATTCTCCACGTACGTCAAGAGCCACATCACTCACTGGTCGATCTCTACGTGGACTGTGTGTACCAGGGTGAAATCCGTACAAAGAGGAGTTTCCACAAAGTAACCGAAGACACTGCGACACTACATCTTGAAGTGGTGAGTGTCTGCCACGTTTGTTAGCACAAAGTTTCTCGCAAGATTTTCTTTTGAATCTTGCACCATGCTTCACGAATAAATTTACTAACCAGATTGCACACAATTCACTTGGAAAGAGTGGTGAATTTATGATGAAGGATCACTCAAGTTGTGACTTGGACGTCAAAAAGAATGATTGGTCGTTTGATTTGAAAGGGAAACCCGATACATTCTTTTCTTACCAGAAAAGACCGCGAACCGATAAAAAGGCAAAATCGTCACTCAATTCCTGTCATTTTTCGTCGGGGAAAAAATAATCTAAGAATCCACAGACACATACAGATATATTACTTTATAAACTCTATTTAACTTCTAGAATATGCGAATCCTGAGATCGATATGCACTCTCAAACTAGTAAAGTGCATTACCTTAAAGTATTACTCTGATACATAAACTTGAGCAATACACTTTAGTTGTGGACTGATTATTTCGCACTTTGCCACCTAGCGGACATACTTCCGACTACATAATTCACAATCCGTCTGGCAAGATTGATATTAATTATAGTCGCTAGTGCGAACATAAGCTAATTTCGTGTTGCATATATTTTATGAACGTATATAACACATTCATTGTAATTTCGGAAAGTGCAAAAAATTTCAAATATACCATCGACGTCCCAGAAATACTATAAATAGAAATTCCTCTGCAAATGACTTATTCTAATGGCGCCGACTTTTTCGCTGCTTGTCGTACGTAGATTGCGACTTGAGAGAGTGTAGCTTTTTCTAACATCGCAAATATCTCAGCGAAGTCGCAGGTTTAGTCGGTCTCATCGTGTGGGATAAGTATTACATAAGGGTAACGTCAAGCATGTGTATATATATATATTGCACTACGTATATACTAAGCATAAACATGCACCAGGATTCGCAGCGAATCCTAATGCAGTCCATTACGTCCTATGCTGATACCTACGTGAAATTCCACGTAAACTATCCTGGTCCATTGACAATACTTTTCTCGCTGTATTCTCACTCACCTATGGATAGAATCTCCATTTAATTAAACAGATAAGAAAATGGATGTTTCACCATACGTATTCCATAAGGACGCATACCTATGTTACTATGATAATCTATGCCAACGTGGTATATTTTCATTTTTTTTCTCACGAACGGTACGATTTTATTTATACCCACCGTCGCCCAGAGCATATCGTGGGACGACGTCTTTCCAAATATGGCTGGCAAAACCTACGCCACTCGCATTTAACATGTTTATACTTGCCCAACCTGTTACCCAGTGTCTCTAATGCTTTGATTTGTTACCAATATGGTGGTCGCATTTATTTTATTTTTTTAATTTTTTAACGATCTACTTCCTGTCGCTTTCTCTTGCCCCATTTTCTGCTGCAAACTTTCGGGAGGAAGTTCGATGACAATTATGCACTTAGGACTGATTGCCTGTAATGAACATATTTTATTATCGAAACTTTTGAATGTTTCAGTACAAAGAAAGAAAGTATCACACGAAGATATATAAGACGTCGGGAATAGACGCCATTTTACGGCAAGAGAATTGCCCTTTGGACCTTTTGGATTTCGACGAAATGCAAGCCGTTCAGCCGTCACCATCAAATAATAATGAAATACCGAGACGTGGTGACATGGGAATATTACACGATTTGGATGATCAACGTATTGAATCTTGTTTAAATTTAATTTTTACATTTAGATATGATTCCTGTTATATATATATATAAATGTTATTTGTAGCGTGCTTAACGGAAATCATGAGGAAGACAACCAATGAATTAATAGCAGCTATTCGAAATTTGCAGAATGAAGTTAAGTCAAATGTGAGTATATTAACTTTGATAATTTGAGCGTGCTAAATTTAAAGTCAATTTGGAGTTACGTTTCATTAAATATGTCAAATGCTTTTAAATGATGCTCCAACTTTTTCAATATTAACATTTTTTAATACGGTTATCTCTTCTGCACCTTCCGGCATTCCTATTCATCGTAATACAGGCATTTAACAGAACCAAATAATTCAGTATACCGACTTCACTTTTTATTTTTAGAGATTGGAAACGCAACGTCTTCAACAGCTCATTGAGAATTGTGCCGGATGCAAGCTAGGTACGAAACTAAAAAACAAATAAGCAAAGGAAATGCCAAATCCTTCATGTATTATTTTAAATAATAGTAAGTAATAAACGAAGACTTTTGGATACCCCTATATTCTAGCACTCCGATGCAACTATTCCTCGATGAATGAGAATCTATGCAAATTTCCGCTCATTTTACATATGAAAATACTGTAGGTAGAAACGTTGCTTGTTCTTAGATTATAATCGCCTGGAATTTCTCTACAGAGATCAAACCACAGCCCTCGTGCACGGTTAACTCACCATGCTATCCTGGAGCTCAATGTCGTGACACCTCACGTGGCCCGGAATGCGGCTTATGTCCACGTGGCCTAGTAGGAGATGGACGCACCTGCAAACCAGGTATCACCTGCGCAGATGAACCCTGTTTTCGACCAGAAATGTGTCACGATACCTATAACGGATATAGGTATACCATATAGCTATCATAATTCTCTGCACTCTCCTCATGTCAAAATTAAATAAAAATAATTCTTTATCATCAACAGATGTGATCCGTGTCCTGAGGGTTACATCGGTAACGGGAAGACGTGTACTATGCGTCCAAATGGATGTGAATCCAATCCTTGCTATCCAGCAGCAGAGTGTATTCCTACGAATAATTACCCCTTTTACGAATGTGGTCCATGCAGGGAAGGTTATACCAAAAATGGAACCACCTGTCATGATATAAATGAATGTGAGGTAGCAAGACCATGTGATCCTCGAGTACGTTGTGTGAATTTGGTACATGGATACATATGCGATGCTTGTCCAGTTGGATTTAGCGGAAATAGAGTCCAGGGTGTCGGTCTAACTGAAGCCAGAAGAAATCGACAAATTTGTATCGATATTGATGAATGTGCAGATAGAAATGGTGGTTGCGTACCGAACTCGAAGTGCATCAACACCGAAGTAAATTTCAAACGAAAGATTAAAAAAAAATATGTCGTATTATCAAAATCCCTAATAAAGTTTCTTACAGGGTTCATATGTATGCGGTCCATGTGAAAGTGGTTTCGTGGGAAATCAGGAATCTGGATGCATAGCCGATGCAGGTCTGTGCCCTGATGGTATAACATCATGCGGTGAACATGCAGATTGCATCCGTATTGGATGCAATCAGTATTCGTGCAAGGTATATATCTAATTGATTTAAATTGAATACAAGTGAAAATAATATAGAATTTTCTGTTTTAATGATAATTTTGTAATCTAGTGTCAATACGGATGGGCGGGCAATGGAAATATTTGCGGACCAGACTCCGACAGCGATGGATATCCTGATTTAGACTTGCAGTGCAACGACCGTCATTGTCGTGCTGATAATTGCCAGTTTATTCCAAATAGTGGACAAGAGGATGCCGATAATGACGGTATAGGAGACTCTTGTGACGTTGATGCCGACAATGACCGCGTTTTAAATGAAGTTGACAATTGTCCGTTGAAATATAATCCTGATCAGAAAGATTCCGATCTTGGTGGCGGTGACATGCACGGTGACGCTTGCGATAATTGTCCCAAAATCGGAAATCCTGATCAAAAAGATATTGACGGAGACGGTTATGGAGACGCTTGCGACAACGATATGGACAATGACGGTAATTTATAGATGAATCCCAGTATATTATTCATTTTTAAATTCTCAATTGTAACTTGATCATGAATTCTATACACCTTATAGGCATTATCGATCATTTGGATAATTGTCCCAAGAAGGCAAACAAGGATCAAAGTGATCGGGATCATGACGGCATTGGTGATGCTTGCGATAATTGTCCCGATATACAGAATTTCGACCAAGTTGATGCAGACAATGATAACGTCGGTGATGTCTGTAACAATAACATTGATACAGATCAAGATGGTATTCAAGACAATTTCGATAACTGTCCCAGAATACCAAATTCCGAGCAAACTGATACTGATGGCGATAACATAGGCGATGCCTGCGACAAAGATGCTGATGGTGACGGATATGAAAACTATGCGGACAATTGTCCATTTGTTTATAATCCTGATCAAAAGGATCTTAATAGTGAGTAAATGCATGCATCTTGTGTTAAATAATAAGAATACGTGTCTGAATACTGATACAGTGAATTTGTTCATTTTTAAGATGACAAAATAGGGGATGCCTGCTGGAACGATAACGATGGCGATCGTATATTAAATAAATATGATCCTTGTCCAAATAACAGTCTTATCTGGGCAACGGATTTCCGTGAATATGTGACTATAAATTTGGACCCTGAAGGAGAAGCTCAAATCGATCCCTACTGGAAAATCTTGAGTGACGGTTCTGAAATTACTCAAACCAAAAACAGTGATCCTGGCATGGCAGTTGGTAAGCCGTTACATTGGTTCCGCTATACAGACCAATTATAAGATATTTATTTACATACTATTTTTCTTAAAGGTTATCACAGATTCAGCGGCGTCGACTTCGAAGGAACATTTTATATCAACACAGATATCGATGATGACTATGTAGGCTTTATTTTCTCTTATCAGAATAACCACAAATTCTACACAGTAATGTGGAAGAAGAAGTCGCAAACTTATTGGCAACCAACGCCATTCCGCGCATTTGCCGAGCCCGGTATTCAAATAAAATTAATTGACTCAGAGACTGGTCCAGGAGAGATACTCAGAAACAGTCTCTGGCATACTGGTAATACCACTAATCAAGTCAAGCTTCTCTGGAAGGATCCAATGAACGAGGGATGGAAAGAGAAGACAGCTTACAGATGGCTACTTTTGCACAGACCACAGATCGGTTTGATAAGATTGCGAATTTATGATGGATCCCAAATGATTACGGATTCTGGAAATATATTCGACTCGACATTAAGGGGCGGACGTCTTGGTGTCTTCTGTTTTTCCCAAGAAAACATAATCTGGTCCGATTTGGTTTACAGATGTAACGGTAAGTGATTAAGGAACATTTAATTTCATGTATATGTAAATATTGATTATCATTAATTTTATTCGCAGAGAATATTCCCGAGGAGGTATATCGTGAATTACCACAATCACTTCGAAATAAAGTTAGCGTAGATTGGAGCAAAAAGTACTCGACGTAAACAGCCCCATCGAACAAGGGATAAATCACCTTCGATGACTTTTACCAGAGAAAATTAAACCAATAACTTTAATTACACGTTAGACTTTGCAGTGATTTGATTTGTTTATATAGGCTGAACGACAAAGTTCGAACTTTATGCACGATAATATCCAACATTTCAAAAAATAAATTATGTGTCTCTAATTGAGTCAATCATAACTTCCTACAAAGTGACAAGGATGCACACTTCAGATTCAAGAAAACTTTGCAAGAAGTAGTGCGACAATGTTTTCGAAATCTTTCGAAGGCATGCACTCGCATATAATATTTGTCGAAAAGATAATAGATAACCACAGTTAACTGAATAAACAAATATTTTTCTAATAAATAGAATATACGAAAGAACATGCGAATATGTAAATCAAAATAAATGAACCATCATAAAAGGTATCTATTGAGTATAAGTGTAAATCAAAGTCACCAATCAGCTAATCTGCGGCCTGCTCACTACGTTTTGAATGATTTGGCAAACATCAGGCTACTTCACTGATGTGGCACGATTAAGTAATTCATAGGATGAACTACTTCATTTCCTGAACGTCGTTGAACATGATTTTAATTATTTTAATACAAATACAATAGAATGACTCGAACTTACGATACACAACGGGTTCTTTCGAAGCAATGGGTTTCGTGTTTTACCCACAGATTAACGAACTGTACTTTTACCATTTTTTAAGTTTCAGTACGCTTTATTACACGAGTAATAAATTCCGTAAAATGAAATAAACATTTTGAAATGACATTTTCCTACAAGGAAGATAGAGAACAGTTTTTTGTTTAAAAATTATCTAACTTACTGAGTCGTTAATTTAATCTACAAATTTAGGACTTGAAATTTGTAAATAAAAAATAATTCATAAATCTTTCATGAGCTCAAGTCGGCGCGATTGGCGCGCGCAGTGAGCCTCGAGTATAATTTATAAAAGTCATTGACCAATAAGAGAAACTTAGTCATACACGTGGTATTAAAGTGAATTTATTGTTGCCATTAATTAATGAATTATTATAATTTGCTTTTTAATATTTTCTTATTGAAATTGACGTAAACAGTCTTCTTACAATGCTTGCTCCCTTGCAGCTTTACAATATTGAAATAATGTAATGAATCAGTCGTCCTATCTTTAGGTATTATAATCCGTAGTTTATAACTACTATCTCTCAAATTCATTTTAAATCGTGTTCTACAATTTCCGTAAATCTCCTAGCCTATTCGTTTATCGTATTATTCACGTGATATATAAATACGGCCTACCTACAATAAATTAATAGTTTTTAATCTGCTTAATTCCTACTTAACTATATACACTAAGCGTGTAGTCGCTCGAATATTTGGGATGTTGTACTAACGTCTGATGCCAACTGTCATTATACTAGAGTTACCGTGGTGTGGCAGTGGTTGCTCAGAATTCAGTTTAAGGCAGTTGGGCACCCTCCGTCTCAAAGTGTCAATCGGAGCACAGAGGCAATTCGCAGTACCTACTTATACTGAGCACGTGAAAAAAAAAATAAAAAAAAATGGAAAAGAAAGTAAACGAACCACAAATCCCTCGCGAATATTACGATAATGTTCTACGTGGAATATAATCACCGTTGGATAATGGAAATTTTACTGACAAGTAATAAGTGAAGAAGTCATTACCGGTATCGAACTACACCATCGAAAGTCAAACCTATCCGATATGAATACGCGAGAGAAATGAGCTCCACCCACTGAGGATATAAATTTACATCATGATACGTTAAGCTCGCTTGATAGCGATCCTGACTATGAGTATGCAACCGCCTTAATGTTGTCCCTTCGTCGTCGCGTCAAAGAGCCTGACGACGTCACATCCGTCAACGAGAAGGGTCACCAAGCCTCCGTATATCGAACGTCAAATTCTTGCAGGGCGGGTAATCTCTTCTTCAACGATTCAAATGTCTGAGCCGAGAGTTTCGTGCTGTTCAGGTTCAATTTTCTTAGGCTGGTGAGTGCTGGGATAAAAGTTAATTAATTTCATCTGATAACAATTACAGTAAATGTACTATCAATGACAGCGATAAGAACTTACAGGCCAGAGTAGATATTCCTTTGTCAGAAACCGGCGTTTCACAGAGATTTAAAACCTGCAGCTTCTGCAGGTGTTCGCTTATCATCTGTAGGCCGGTATCGCCGAATTGTGTGGCCCAAAGATTTAAGTATCTCAGAGCGGGCAGCTTAATGAGCTGCTCAGCACAGGCGGAAGTCACGGACGTAAAAGCCAGACTGAGACATTCTAAATTTCCAAGTGCACCGCCACCCAGGAGCAGAGCGACATCGGCGTCCGTCGCACGTACTGGCACAGTCAACTTCCTGGGTCCACCTTTCTGTTGCTGGAAGGAATTCATAAAATCAATATACAATCAATTTTAGTATCTTCCTTCAGTCCTAGATAACTCACTAGCTCTTGTAAGTTTCTCTGTCTTTGACAGAGGTCGGCGTAACGATTGCGTCCGGATGGCGTAGACTGAAGAGCCGAGACAACCTGGAGTCGAGCCTCCTCGTTCGGCAAGAGACGCCACTCAAGCATTAGACAAAGTGCTTCTTGAGCAGCATCACAATCCCTGACTCCCAAAAGTACACAAGCTCCGCCAGCTTGCTTCATCAAGGAGCCAATGAAGCTCTTCCTCCGGCAGCAGCACGCCAAAAGAGTCGTAAGCTAGAAAAACCATAAACACTTGCATCATTGATCTGTTCAATTTGATAAAGTCTATTAGCAGTCAGAGAAGATCAAGATGTATTTCTATATTATAATAGAATTCGATATGCTTGCTAGTCAAAAAGCTGCATATACAGTTTCCATACCACCATTAACCAGCACTTTACTTAATGATTGACATGCTAATTACACGTTAAGGTTAACGCGTTTATAGGTCAACGTTCCACAATTATTAGATAGTGAAGCTTGTCCGTCATTGCCTACTTACGCTATTAGAATATTCTATAGTAAACCCTGTTTTAACTATACGCTTATACGCGGGTCTTGCATATGTAGATGCATTCGCGAAGCAGGCAGGAAACCAGCGCTGGTATCATTAGATAAACAAAGTAGGTCCGTATAAAATAAAAAATAAAAAAAGTTAAAATATGTTGATAAGCAATTCGTACCATCTCGCCAAAGAGTTCACCCTGATCAGGACAGGCTGGACTGGAAGGCGCTACTATATGAATCCAGCCAGGTCGTGGCTCTCTAACTGGCAACAAGACCATATGAACGGAACATCTGGGGTCCTTAGCCAAACGCTGCATGACACATAACAGTATAGTTTCCTGAACTTCCTTATCAGCCAACGCCTTCTCTGGGAATGGTACTGGTTGAAGCAAAGCACCCAGTCCTGGCCTCCAGTCTGCGTATTCGGAACTGAAAAGATCATCTTCCTGTTTATATTGTTACAAAATTGTATAATCTTACATAAATGTTATACATACGCGACATTTAAAACTAAAAGATAACATCGCAATGGCGGCAAACTCGTAGGCTGATCCTCGCTAGGCGGTGTACGATTGGACGGTTCGAATCTAGGAACAATGAACATTGTATAAGAAACAAATAATTTATCATTAATACCTAAGTTAATCTCATTGAAAAATATTATTAAAAGACCCTGATAAAAATGTACCTATGAAATATGGCTGCTACGCATATGGACACAAGATTAGGTAACACTCTCGGGTGTGGACAATCGCTGCCTGGTCCATGTACGGAAGCAATGTAATCCCTGATTGCTTGCTCGCCGTCATTATTCTCATACAAAGCAGCAATGAAGACCTGAAGGAGTTTCCTCATGTCCGGCGACTTTCCAAAGTCAACGGTGTGCTTGAGGCACCTAGTGATCGCTGGGCATTGAGCCAAGACCAGGGGAGACTTCGGATGTCTTTGAGCTAGTCGTGCCAAGGCTCTGGCCAGGGCGGGAGGTGGTGCTGCTTTTTCCAATAGAGGCGCTGCTACCGCGAGAACAGCTTCTGCCCAGCTTCTATCCTCTGTTTCACGTTCCTCGTTACTGATTTTACTTGATTCACCATCCGGTGCCGGATCCTCCAGAAGCTTTGCCACCGCTTCCAAAGGTGCTCCAGCCACTCGCTCATCTTGCAAGGGCGTCCACAGTGCAAAGTCTACCATTGTCTTTAATTCTCTCAAAACAACCTCGTCTCTGGTGTTGGATGATACCAGATGTTGATACTTGAAGATGCTCTTCTGTATTTGGATTAAAAAAAAATTATTTCAATTACTCTTAAAATTTCTCTATACAAGGATCATTATTTTACTCGCCTTCCATAATATAGAATGGTACCACTGATCTCTCGTGTAGGCATTGCTGGCTTGGAGAAGTAGAGAACCATCCGGTAGAACAATCCTTAAACAATACTTGTATGTAGGGTCCCATCTTGCTACAGTATACACCTCGGACATACTACTGTACGGTACAGGCTGTTGAAGAAATCCTGTAAGCTGAAAATATATACCTAAATGATATTAATGACTAGCATAGCTAATTTAAAATACATATTCTATTTTTAAAAAAATTAAGTTTTTCGTATCTCCCATCACTCATTACATACAAATACCAGAAAATTAACACGTTCTTATTTTTCTCAACAGCAACATCTCTTATCTTGGTACCAAAGCGGCTGTTATTATTCGCCTTGCAAACAAATCGAACAACGAAAGCTGAGTGACGTACGAAGAAATTTCCAAATAGATACAAGAAGAAGAGTTTGATTAATAAATTGAAACGAGATTTATAATTGGTGGCTCGACAATTTTTTCTTTTTAATTGACGTTATTAGCACTGCGATAAGAAGTCTGTATAGAAATTACACGTAATTCGTAACCCCCCCAAAAAAAATGCAACCGATCAATTTCATTGTCTAAGATATAAGAAACGGTAGGTACAAACCACAAATGCTTCCAGCGGTAGTAAACAATATCCGGAAGTATAGCGACTTAGCTTAAAGATTTTATTAATACACGCAAGTGATTACACTATACATTTTACTATAGATTATATACTATAATAGCAGACAATATCCCTATGGGTCCTAAAAACGTATATTTCTATGCGATGAAAGAAGCAGCATAAAAGGACTGGCAAAAGCATCCTCATTAATCTTCGTTAATACTGATATTTCGTAATGGCCGCGACGACTGACTCTATTCACGGAGAAAAAAACTATGTGACGTATCTTCATTACGAGATCGATTACTCAAGCGGTGAGTGACGAGGGCACCGGATCGTTCGCGCAATTGTAATAATCACAAAATATCAGCAACGAGCGTACTTGATATTCAATTATACACAAAGATACTACGTATCTCAGAGTGGCGTCTTTAAAAACCAGTGAAACGGGGAAAGCTAAAAATTGTATCAATAAATCATCAGACTCGAATATATTTAATATCGGTTAGCCGAAGCCTTGTCAGTCCCATTCTCGTTTTACAAATAGTTTCGCGTCACGCCAAAAATAATTCTTAATTAAACAATCATTGACATTCTCGTAGCGGCCTTTGAGGCAAATAAAAACTAATTGCATATCAGAAGACGATATTTAACGGCATTTGGAGGAAAGTCTTAACGACGTGACAGACTTTTTTTTTAATTTCCCTTTAAAATTTCTCTATAACCTACAAGTATCAATTCTCCAAACTCAATCGTGACTAAGTTCAATCAGACTAGTGTATATATGTATACACATACCTAAGGTATTCATATGCCAATAAAAAATACACGCGCCTGGTTAAAGACTCACGGCGAATAACGAGGATCATGAAAAAAAAGTCATTATTCCAGCATCCTCCGTAAAAAGAAACGCTAATAAGAAAATTGCAAGAATAAAAGTCACGAGAAAAAGGAGAAGAGAAAAGAAAAAACCTCACGAGAATTTCCAAACGATTCTCCACATTGTCAACCGGTATCCAAGTTCTCGGTAAACAATGATCGTTCATCGGAATCGTTATTCACCTTTACATCCCACGGACGGATGGCACCACGGAGTAAGGACACGATTCGAAAGGAAGAGGAATGACCAGGAAGAATTAAAAAAAAGTAGAGGGAAAAAACTGGAATAAACGTATGTTGCATAATACGTGCAGGTGCCGAGGACAATGCGCTCTGGTTCATGTGTACACAACGGTAGCCCGACTCTCGTGAACGTCGAGAACGGACACAAGCATAACCGGTAACGCACGTATACGAGAGGCGCTTGCGTATGGAAGAGTGAATGACGTCAGAGATGAATCTAGGCCGAGGGTTGAACGACTGTTGAAGCAGGCTCGACCGAATCTAGAACGCTGCATCCCCTCAATGAACGGAGTCAGAAGCCAGCCCAGATATATATATATATATACACACACACGTACATAATGGACAGAGAAACTATGCAATAACTAATAAAATTCCTATATAACCTCAAAGTTACGTCATCGTATCCGTACGCCACGGTATCTTACAAAGATAACAGTTTATATGGCAACAATCATTTCGTCTAAAATGATAATAATCCCAGAGGGATGATTTTGTGAAATTGCATATATTCGATAGTGCTTTGATTCTAATAATTAATAATCATAATCAAACCACGTGCCTTATTTAGTCTACTGTGATACGTCAACAAATCGTTCACAGCACGTCAGCTGATAGACGCGCATTCAGTCTGCGGAACGAATTCGCAACGTCAGCATACGTGGGTATATATATATATACACACGTTGTGTCTGCATCGCAAACTTCTTCCTTATTAAATTCGCGTGACCACGAGAGGTCTATCGTGTCAGTGTAAGAAGATGGTGTGGGCGTCTATACGAAATAATGGGACGTTTATTTCCACGCTTGGTTATCTCTGGAGTTGCCTCAAGCTAGAACGTATAAATAAGAACGGAGGATACAGAGATAGTGCGGTTACATTAGAGTAAGTAGATGATTCCGTATACTGGTCCGACGTTGCTGCAGCGTAGATGCGTATACTGTGATTGCGTTTATGTTTTACAATATTGCGCGATACTACCCTCCGTAATGAAATACCATTGTATCCATGAATATTGTTATTTTATGACTTTTTGTGTATGATTCTTTTAATGAAATTGCATAAAGTTACCAGCACCGATCCGATCCGAGCGTTCCTTCAATGGATTCGATTTTACCGGACAACCGAGCGTCGGAGTAGCACGACTACAGAACATATATCCAGGGTCAGCTTTGACGTCAGTCAACTCACGCACAGGGCACACACTCTTGCATTTCCATGATATTGTCCCCCCAGATCCCGAAACCGATACGCCACGAGCGCACGGCAACGCGAAACCGAACCCACGACAATCTATACGACGATATCAACTTCCGTTCGCATATGAGATCGTAAGGATTGAAATCGATAGGGATACTGAGATGAATCGAGATGAATTAGTTATTATGAGTTACCACTTTTTTTGTGTGGTCTCGGGGGAGATACAATCTATTTCGAGAGGTTCAGCATTATTTTCACACTTCGCAGCAGTTACGTCACGGCGACGCGTGACGAAAGCGTTCTGAGACGAAGACGTCACTGGTAAATTTTTTTCCTTCTCTTTTTCTATCTTGTTACTTTTTTCTGTTTTTTCCTCTAACTGCCTTTAACGCTAAGAAAATGAAAGTGACATTTTTTTGAATGGCGGAACAGAAATTTCCCTTGACGTTTCCCAAAGGACCCGTCGATACAATATTTTTCTTGGTAACGACGTGCTCGAGCGTGACTAAAAAATATGATAAATAAAAAAATTACTCTAACGATCATAAGCGAATTATTGACCCAATGACTGTACGAAAAGGTGTCATGAATTTTTTTTTAGTATACACATTAATTATCTATGGAAACAGATGTACCGATCGCGGTATTTTATTTGATATGGAGGATTGCGTCTTTTGAGAACCTTGAACGCACCTTTTTTCTTTTTCATTGACGATAAAGTCTTATCTTTAATTTCGCTACTTTTATCCATCGTCCTCCTTGTCTCTCTACCCTCTTTGTATCCCTCTCTTAATCGCTTCGTGAAAATCGGACGATCACGATTCGGACATGCATGGTTCAGCTATCGTACATGAACGAGTTTCAATCTTCCAGTAATACGCGAAATTTCACTGGGACCCACGCTTATCACGGTAATATATCTACTATCAGTTGACTAATAACGGGACGTACGTATTATCACTAATACTGTATGATTATATCCTATGCAAAAGTATGATGTAAGTCGAGACCAAAAAAATGAGTACATTACAATTATTACCAGCATTTGCGTCTATATTACGCCATCATTACTCGCTGCTGACTCATGTACAACTTTAAAGTACTATTAGCCAGACACATTCTTTCCTTAAATATTGATCAACATTTCGAATTTACCTCAGAGCGATCGTTATCCGAGCACCGCGAATCGACTTACACTGCAAGTATCTCTGGTTCGTTCGACGTCATTTGCACCAACGAAATTATATTGACGTCATACGAATGCGTGATTTAATAATTTATACACGTATCACTCGAAATCACTACCCCATCGTATTCTCTGAAATTCATGCTCCTAGCAATTAATAATTTCGGTTCCAAATTCAATGACGTTGATCAATATATTTTCCGACGCCATGACGATCGACACTCGTTCCCGGCGCACTTCAGGGCAGTACCTAGAACGACTGGAATAAATCTCGATTGGCATTCGATACATCGAATTTGAAAATCGCTTGAGATCAACAAGACGATTGCAATCATCGTGCGCACAATCAAGGACGTAGTGATTGTACGATAAATCGGAATTATGTTAATCTGACATGAACGTGATAAAATGCCTTTTTTTTATTCAATCGACATACTGGTTTTGATATATCGCCAATATGAAATCACGCGCGAAATTTTTTTTGACTTTTGAATAGATCAAAGTGTATGTGTGTATATATATATATATATATTTATTACATACATTACTGCTATCCGACTGTGAATGTATTATATGCATTACTTAAAAAAAAAATATGTGTGATTTTCCTTGGAATAACGTATTGTTTGAAATTTGATGCAGTGTATCGTCGACGCAATGAGGTACGTAGATATTTATTGCACTTGAGAAGTATACATTAGTGGATGCAGAAATTCCTATTTTTTTTTTTTCATTGGATTTACACTGCGTAGGAAATCAATCTTCCATGTTCCTTCGTCTCCTCTCCACTTCCCTTTGTAATACATACGTTTGCTGTAATACTTTATAACGTAACATTTTTTCAAGACGAGCAATTGACCTTTTCTCATGGAAGCACATGCGAGGCGTTTAACGATAAGCTGAAGTAAAAAATATTCACGTTTTATTTTGCGGTCTGACAAAAATAATACCATCCAATTACCTTGTGGTATATTACAGGGGTGCGGTAATGATTCACCAGCCTGGCAGACATTGTCCGAGTGACACGCATAAATGGGTGAAAAGCAAAAGAGAAAAATGTAAATTGGAACGATGCAATAATATACGATATGCATATATGCATGTGTAAGGTGCGATAAATAGTATTATAATCAACGATTCCATAACGTATTGCGCCATGCTGTGGTCAGGTGAAATTTCGCGTGATGCAACGTCAAAATATTATAGATGGAACCAGTCAATTTGCATTTACGATGTCAAAATTCGAAATAAGGTTAGTGTTATAAAATAAATCAAATTTCGATTTATGGCAATTAATTTTTTTTATAAATTTTGCTTGATACTTTTCTGATAGAATAAATTATAATTCATTGATAGATTAAAATTTCTGTTTTCTGGTTACTAGGATCTATTTGTGGATTTTAATTCTAATGGAACCTCAGGCCGCGATGACACGTGTAATTTGTAATTTTAATTGCTATATGCAGAATACCCTTTCGCATGTACCAGAATTATATACTTACCCTTGGCTATGCTTGTATTATATAAGCCTCTGACAATAGAGCGAAATACGATTCTGGGGAATACATGGAATATAGATTGTACAGTTATACGTATTAGGACTTATAGTCAATCCACAACTTAAGTGTGAAATCCAGGGGACTTCTCTGCATTGAATTTCGTAAGGAGATGGCCCTTCAAAACACATTTTACTGACGGATGGGATATACGCTCGAATGAATTCGGTTGATTGAATATAGAGTATTATTAGTAAACAATGTAAATCAGAAATATTTTATCTATAAACGATTCCTCTGACTGTGGAAAATTCCCATAAGGGATGCCAATGAACCTGAAACCCGATCACGGATAATATCAGAGTCCACAACTGGATCTGTTCACAGAAGTGATTAACGAGAAGTATAATTGAATACTAAAGACGTTTAGGATTGTCAAATATAAATACCCGAATTTGAATATAACAAAAGTATAAACACATTGAAGTTGAATATGAAATTAGCAATATGAGAGGTACCAACCGTCTTAGAGGATAGGCAGGCATCGTTGAGATACAAATGATGTGTCTCCCAACGTCTGAGAAATTTGCTGGAGAGGATCTTGCTGACAAGAGTCCTCGTGTGATTGAGATAGCAGACCTGAATGTCACCTTCTTCGAGAGGTTTGAATCTAGGTCCAGCTGGTCCTGGACTTGGACTTGGACTAGAGGATCCACTAGCTGATGAACACCCGGCACTTTGACGTTCTAGGTTGGGACATGATCTGGCAGCAGGTAGACATGTCGTTTCCAATGGCTGAGGTTGTAGATTTATATTAGCCGGTGTATCTTCGGCAAAGGAACCCGCCTCAGGTTCCGGCGGAGACTCAGCACTGGATCTAGGACTGGTGCCGGAGGACAGCTGCGGCGAGCTCGTACTAGTGGTCTCCTGACGCATGGATCCGTTAGCGGAAAGGAATCCGTAATAGGGAACACTTGGTACAAGGCCAACAGCGGCTGCTGGACTCGAAGGTAAGGAACCTTCCTCGGTCTCCGTTTCCTGATTAGGATCTTCGTCAAGATCGCTAAATCCGTTCTCGAACGAAGGGATGTCGTTGACCGAGGCGAAGACCTCGCGCGACTGAGCTTCCAGCACGTCGCCACTATCGGCTGGTTCCCCCTGCTGCAGCGCGAGCGGCGAAACAAACGGCGCGAAAGAGGCGGTACCGTGTCGATGTGGACCGTTCTGATTCCTGGCGGAAGAGGGCGTCGAATCGCTAGCCGGCGAAGGTGACGGGGACGAAGTTTCTCCGGTGCTAGATGCGGATGAGTCTGTCGATCTCAATTTGAGGAGAAGCTTTCGTCGCCACCTGGAGGCTGGTGGTTTTTGTGACGGTGACATCTGCGTGCGGGAAGCAACGTCTAGTTTGTTATCAATAGTCGATAGCGTGATACCATCGATAGTAATATTAGAGACACCGTTCACAAGAATGCAGGCATCGTTCGCAGAGGGCGTTTCTGGTATGATTAAATCTGGACCAGGTGATAACGGATCTGTCTCCAGATAATCTGCACGGATACCAGGTAGAGTGTCAGTGCTACTACCCCCAGACATGGAGAGTTCCTGATCGATAAATCTGATGGAGGAAGATCCGGATCCCTCACTAGTGGCTTCGGAGCCTCTTCTCCTCAGGTCTGATGAGGTCGTGGTAGCCTGAGTCGTAAGAGGCGGGGGTGGTACTACTCCTCTAGATGCGCGTGTAAAAGGACTTTGGAAGCAAAACATTTTCATGGATTTTCAACCCTCTTTAGATAATTCCCTTTCTCCTTCTCCCCGTAGACGAGTTCAGTCCTTTCAGAGATTCCTTCTAGCTCATGGAGGCTACCAGGAAAGTCCTGATGTCGAGGACGTTTAAAATTTAAGATAATTCCAATAAGAAGTTCAATGCGGACGATTCCTCCAGCCGACGGCGTCGTTTGCAAAGAATTTTTCTACCGCGGAAGACACTATCACTGGATCTTCTCTTATCCTCCTTTCAACTACCGATGATCTCACAAACAGCACCTTGTATTTCACCATATCATTTTTTGCGAACCCTCTGCGTCGTGTCGCGACACATTTTCGACGTCGCCGCCTCGACTGGCGATTAGACGAATTTACATGACGATGGGCACGGCACAATTTACACGTACGGCCGCGTATTCAACGCGTATGGCCTGATGACGTCGAGGGTACAGAGACGTTTGTAACTTCACTACAATTTCCCGGCACGTTTCTCAATTTCTTTGTTCCGTTCCTCCCCACTAGTAACTAAACCAATGACGATGACGTCGTAAAGTCCAGAGTGAGTGTCGTACCTTAAGGACGGATAAAGACACCTCGGTCGTTGCGGTGGTGGCAAAGAAACGCCGAACTCGAATTCGAGAATATTTCGAGGTGTGTTTCTGACGTGACGCGTAATAGTCTGACAAGCAGGTGGAGCGAGGAGAGGGCGTCGCGGCGCTTGGCGTCCGTCCGATCGATGCGAGTCGCGAACGTATTCGTTGGTCGGGATTATTACACGCGAGAGTCACGGTTATATATGTGTATGTATATATAAACACGCACGCGCGCATACACCAAACACTACGTATATATGTATATATATACTCATATATCAGCAGTGCACAGCAAAGAACCAATTGAAATCTACTAGCGAATACTCAACGGTAAGATCTTTAGAATTAAGCCGCGTCCCTTGGTATCAAAATTCTCCTTGGCGAAATCCACGACGACCAGGATGAGAATAATTGAGGCGTCGGTACACCAACCGCAACGACCACCCACAATAACAATCCTGAGAAGAATTCTCGCCCTTGATAACCAGAAGGATATTCTTCATACGACCGGCGTACCTTCATGCTTAGATTAAGAACCAAACAAACAGAGTCTTATTGGATTTAATATTATTAAGGTTGTTCCTCCTCAAGTTTCTTCACCAATCTCCAATGTTTCTTCTCCCTTTATTACCCTTCAGTTATTAAACTTTTCTCCAATTTAGAGCCAGCAAGTTCAAAAGAGCCATTCTCATAGCTTCTTCGATGGTAGGGATAGCCAAGAAATGACAGGTAAACTCAGGGCAAATGAAATCCCTATTGAAAAACAAGAGATGTTCTCAGTTATCAATACAAGAGTCTAATACGATCTTGCGTTATCGCGTGCACGGCAAATAACAATAACGTGAGTGAATGCGCATGCGCAGTCCGTCGACGTGCATTCCCGCGTACAATACAATAGTCATGGATAATTACATCGACAAGCAGCTGGAGCACCGTTCGACGACGCTATCCTAATTGTAATATTTAAATGAGGCAGTGAGTTGTTTTCACCGCATCGTTGAATTTACGTCAAACGACGATGCCAGTCCGCGCTTAAAGATGTGGCTACGACGATATTTATAAATGTGCGTTAAATTTTTGGGATTGCTGCGGGGTAACAAGAGGGACTCAGAGTCTCAAGAAGGCGGAGGCACCAGAACGTTACCTACTATCGATTCTATATATAAACGAGTTCGTGGTCATTATAATTGGCGTAGCCCCACGGTAAGACATTCGACTACGACTTTTAACCCGTACTGACCGGCAAATCGTGCGCAACCTACCTAAATATACGTACTGGCCAATTAACTTTGGCCACTTTCACCACGTCGTTTATTAATGTCTCTTTCTATTCCTTTAACTCTGACACTCTCGCGGGGAGTTAAACGTTTCACAAATGAAATTCGCACTCACTTATTTACTATTTAAAATCCTTCTTTTACCATCTTTTACACATTCAACCTCTTGTACGTTACATTTCAGGTACATAACTTACTGATGCACGCACCATATGAACACCACGCTCCAGTAACATTCAACCCCTGTATTATACGTTCTTACGTAATTTTACGATTCCCCACTCATCTCCTTACACTAATCCTTTATTCTTTCGGTTTCCAATTCCGAGATACACTCAGGACACTGGATGCCTTTTATCGACGAAGTAGACAGTCGCGCTTTTCTGAGCTTTCATCCAAGGTAGGAGTACCGCTCGCTAACACGCCAGACGCGCAACTGTAACCGCGAGACTCGCGCACGGCAATAACGCGGTTAGTTCTCGCTGCTTAGATACGAGATACGCCGGCACTACGATCGCTTTGCACTAACTTCTGTCCTGCCTGACGGCTTACATGACTTTACGGTGTTTTCCGTCATGGCATTGAACGTAGACTTACCTGTTGCTTCTCTAATGCGGCATAGTGACGTTAATCCTATATCGACGTCTGTAACGCTTGTAATATTAATTTTTTTTTTCTTTGATTTATGGAAAAACAACCTTGTGTAAATTGCCGGAGAGACTTGGTACGGTGCATTTTTTACTCAAGATTTATTCGAATCTAATTATATGGTAGAAAAACAAAATGTACGTTTATATTTATGATAATATAACGTATTAACGGATTATTGAAATCGTCGTTTGTATATTTATTTTCGAGTATGGCAATAATTAAGGCGCGTTTTATTTGCGTGATAATCTTTGTTGTTGATTAACATGATTTTCAATAGCTTATAGGTTTTTTAATTTTATAGATATTTCTAAATAGAGCTACACTGGGCGCCCGTTTGTTTTTCAGTGATACGTGTTGACGAAAAATATATAAATGTCACGGCGCACTTAATTCCTTGACATTATCTTAGGTTACATTTGTTTAGTCATTCAACGGTACATCTTCTTTCCTGGGGTAATTTTATTTGATCCCTTCCAACGGCCATCCAAGCTTCTATCTCTTCAACACTGCAAATCCAATAAAATTATGAGAAATATGTATCGGTTAACTGGAAGAGTATTTTTTTCAAACTTAGAATTGCCAATGACATTACACAGTTTCAAAGATTAGTGTTAGCGATTCTCTGTGGCGTCATATACGACTTACGCAACTATGTACACTACTAGTACAAAATTACTTCGGTACGAGCAAGAATAAATCGTAAAATAAAAACTGAAGGTCTTACGTGCGAGGAACGCAAGTCATGTTTTCCACTCCAGATTCCGTGATCAAAATATCATCTTCGATCCTAACTCCACCCCAACCACGGAAATCTCTCAAACGTTCAGGAACGATGAATTTGGATTGTTCAGGATTGGCTAACGCCGCATCCAGCAGCTATAATTAATTCATGAAATGTTACTTCTTGTAAACAGTATTTAATATCATGAATATTTCTTGGTAATAACTTACGCAATCAATAAAATAACATCCTGGCTCTACCGTAAGGACCATCCCTGCTGATAAGGTGCGAGCAGTCCTCAATTTCCTGATACCAGGAGCCACTGGACGTTCTGGACATCCTGGCAAGTATCCACCCACATCGTGAACATCCAAGCCCATCAAATGGCCAAGTCCATGGGGTTGGAAGACTTCGCCCAATCCAGCTTTAATCATGTCATCCACGTCGCCAATTAATATTCCACCCTTCTTCAGTGAACTTAATAGAACCTTGTTGGAGAGGAGGTGCATGTCGACCCAGGATACCCCTGGTTTAACCGACTGTAAAACAGCATTGCAGGCATCCAAAACAGCATTGTAGATCATCTTCTGATCCTCGGTGAATTTCCCATTAGCCGGAAAGCTGCAGGTGATGTCCGCCGCATAACCACAATAATTGGCACCCATGTCGAAGAGGCTATACCGCGATAACAAACAGTACATAATTAAGAGTCATCAAGAAAATCCAAACATATTGACGCGAGTTTTACGCAAATCCTAAGACGCGCGAGAGGTTTGTAATTATCATGAAGATCAAAGTCCATTAATTTTACAGAAAGCGATTTTAAAAATACGGCAGAGCGTGATGAATATAATGCGCAAGAATGATAGCCAACGATAAAAAAGTCTCATTCTTAGTATACATACGAATTTTACGATGGAATTAACTATTTTTACGATTTACTACTAACTACAAGTTATTCATTTATTTCATAAATATTTACGCGGACCTTAAACTTACCAAATATCACCATCTTGTATAAGTCTGTTATTAGGTACTCCAGCGTGACCATAATGCAAAATGGAGGCATTGTGTCCGGAACCGCAGATGCAGGTATAAGAAACATTTCTACATCCGCCAACGGAATATGCATAGTGCAAGAATGCTGATTCTCCTTGGTACTCCATTAAACCCGGCTTTACAGCTCTCATGACCGCCTTGTGTGCCTCTGAACTTATCTTGACGACGTAGCGCAGCACCTCTATCTCTTGCGAAGACTTTATTACACGGCTGTGACATTCAAACAATATGACGATTAAACATTGCCTATGAAATTACATTTCGGAGAAATCTTTACGCAGCTACTCTTTTATTTTCGATCAACCGAATAACCGACTTTAAGCATCGAAGCATCGCGAGTCCTTGCAGTTATACAAAGTGCATAAATTATGTGGGAACAAAAAGTGAACCTTGGTTACCTAGAGGACACGTTTACAATATTGTGTGTTAATTATTAAAAACAAATTATTTACTTGCATACATTTTTATTCGAAGAATGGTACAAGGTTTTTCGTATTTTTGTTTGTATTGCTTCCAACGATCGTTCCAGCATTGGAAACCACGTAAATAATTTTGCTTTTGGCAAGCAAATACTTTTGAACAACACACGAGACTTGTAATTCAATATCAGAAAGCATCTTGAGCAGCTGCCAATCTCTGTGATAAATAATCCATCAACTCGTTTGGATGAACTCTAAGCTTTAACAAAGTCTGGAAGTCTAGTGTCATGACACGTAGGCCTAATTTTCTAAAATGTCTAATCCTCATGACTTGGTAACCTATTAATTGTTTAGTCCCGTAGCAATAGTGTTCTGGCAAATGTACAATGATAGCTGTATTCATATTCTTATTTTGCCTTAAATTTAGTTTGAATATTGAGGATTTCATTGGGGACGAATGTATCAGAGCCTCTATTACGTACAATTCGATTAGTGGCAATTGACTCAGAATCACGCTTTTACTCAGTCTATTTTCACCACCTACCAATTGCGCCAGCTGTTGATATATTTGATTAATGACACGTTTTACTTTAACATCGACCCAAAGAGACTTTGCCGATCTGTCTGGTGGTAATAAAGGACCTCGATACTGTGGACACTGCAGTGTCATCGACATGTCGAACAATTGTAACTTGTTACGTAAGAACCGCACATAAGCAGGATCATCGTACGACTGTATCTTCTTGAGGAAAGACGTACCGAATACTTTGTTAACAAAGTTCAAAGGGAACTTCTCCAAGCAGGTACAAGAGATGAGTACATCGAGGACGTCGCACGGATCCATTTCGTGAAATTTATCGGCAAACGTTCTTTCCAAGACTTGCCAAAACTTCGGACCGTTTGGCGGTTGAAAGTCTAAAATACCAAACGGCGTGAAAAGAGATGCTATTAAAGACGACGGCACATCCATAGCGTGTTTAATGAAGTATTCGCCGCATCCCCAAAGAATGTGGGCATTTCTGATTTTCATATCGCGGCAATAATCCATTATCGCTGCAACAAGTGCTGGCTCCTCTATTTTCACTCCTTTCTTTATCACGTATTTCTCTAACGCCCTCACCACCACTGGATCAACATGTTCGGCTACATTTAAAGCTTGAATAAATTTCAACAAATCCTTCTCCGAAGCTGACTCCATACACACATTTGCCCATTTGCTGGCGCAAGAAAGCATCTTTAGTGAGAATAAATTGTTATGCATATTACTCAATAAATCTGCCATCTGTGTACCAGTCATTTGCATCCACAGAGAAAGAACTTTCTTTTCCAATATTGTTTGTATCATGTGCCTACTATGCTTGAAGTATGGTATTAGCATAACTAGTGACATTATTTTATCCAACGTGATATCATGTTCCTTGGATTTTATTCCCACCCACAACATATCGATAGATTGTTCATATTTGGTAGCATTGAATTTTGATAAAATTGTTATTACATCTATCAACTGATCCAAACTAAATTCCTCATTAACAATGCGAATTGTAATTTCATCGCACAGACGATCTCTGTATGCATTTACTGGTGGACTCACAACATCTTCTATAAGTAAACTGAGTCCTTTCAGTAAAGTATCAGTGTCTTGACTTTTGGCAATCATTTCTATCAGTTGAGTTAAAACTGTATCTCTACTCGCAGCATCCAATAGCATCTTCTCACCCTCTGTATCCTTTGTATTTATGTTTTTGAATCCTTGATTCTTTTCTAACTGCATGATTTTTCTAAGAACTTCCACAGCAACTTTAGAATTTATTTGCTCATTGATCATCGTTTCAACAAATGAATATACTCCACTTGGTGGGCAGCTAGAATCCAATCCTTCCAGCATTTGCTTTATATTAGCATTCTTCATAAAATCAAGGTCAGAGCCAAACAATACAGCAATTCCTTCATTGGTTTCTATGTCAATTCTCTCTTCCAAAGTACATTCTGCATCCAATTTATTTTCCACATTTATTTTATTATCTGTACTTTGTGTACTAGAAATTTCTTTAATTCTCAAAGAATATTGATCGTGAGAAGTTTCAATAATTGGTTTTTGTCTATGTTTTTCATCGCATAAAGCAACGATATCGCTAACCTTTTGTACAATCAAAGGTACTTCTTGAATATCTATACCTTCTTCGACAAGTATGCTAGTACGTGTCAATGGTTGCACTCTCCTAGGTCCACCACCTCCAGCTCCTGATTCCAACCATCTCTTACTAGATTTTAAAATGGGAAGTCTCGTTTGCAGTGGAGATCGTAGTATCATTCGACTCCACATATTACCTCTCACACTCATCTACCTCTGGGTAGAGACTTATATGACAAATACAAGATTTACTATCATGTCATAAAATCATCACTCTTTCTTACAACCAATATCAATCAATTGGAGTGCAACATTAAAATCACTTAGATATAACCTCTCGTTGCATTATACAATCATAAATACGTCCAACGTTGGTTTTACAATTCAACGATGTACTGCTACCAGGAACAGATATTTTTTTCTAGGTATTTACTCTTAATTTTTTAGTTTTTTATACGCAACTTTCCTCCTTAAGATCCTACACAATATCAATGACAAAAACCTTTCGGCATATTCTCTACGATAAACAGCTGATACTACTTAATACTAAACTTGCTGGTTAGGACAAACGTATCCTATTGTCACAACTATGTGGCAGCACGTGTATCAAACAAGAATGTGCTCAGCCGATAAGCAGCAAACAAATATAAACATTACATACGACATGCCACATTCATTACATACAAAAGACAACTTTCACAATTTATCTGTCCAAGTAAAACGATTTCTCAAATCACTATTGCGTAACATTATTAAAGTATTGTATATAGTATGCAGACACTACGAAATATATTAGAGTCCGGACAACTCGCTTGTACGTTGTGTAGTATATCCAATGTTTATAAATGACTATGTGAGAGTTCAATGTAACGTTATATAACCTTAAGATTCGAGTGCCGCACAAAGACATCATACACGCCTATACAAACCTGATAGCAGCCATTTAAGGAATTCGAACAAATATAAATAGTACTTAAAATGTTATATGATTCTGAGAAGTAACGGTGAAAACAAAGTGCTACCTTAAGGCAATAAAAGGATAAATCTGTGGGTACCGATGAGACAGCAAAACACATAATTTCATAATCACGATTTCAATTAATGTTTGCGCAAAGTTACCAATACGATTAATAACACTTTAGTCTCGAGTGTCATAACATCGGCTTTGACGAGATCAATAAAAACCTATTATCTCGTAATTTATATAAAACAGAAAAAATATATCAGTTAACGATCTTATTTACGCTTATCGGATATCCACGAATATAAATATTATACTCACCATTCCGCTATCTCTGGAAAGAGAAGATTATTGTCAACTTGGAACCTACAGGAATGAAACAAAATACGTATGATCCATTTAATAAAGCGATAGCAGAAAATTAATTTCTATTATTCTCCATATTCGTTATACGTACTGCCCAATACCATCGAAAACAGCTTCGCGCGCGGTATTTCCGCTGTCTGTGTTTCTGCCGTACTGAAAACAAAGAAAATAGTAAGTGAAAAGAAATACCAAAAAGACAATTAACAAGGCTTATACCATTGTAAACGATACGTATAATACAGCCATGCGTAGAAACAAGTCTCAGAACAAAGTAAAAGTCTCCTTACGTAATTCTAGTTCGAGGTAAATAGAAAGCTCTTTCTACCAGTAGGTAAAAATGGAACGTTCAAGTCTACGAGTCGTCGATTTCTTTTCTTTTTTTTTTCTTCATCCGTCACCTAATATTTATCTCGGTTAAAAACTGACGCAACGACGACGACATTGCGAGTGCCGTGTTCCACTTAAAGATATTATATATATATATATATAGGCACCCGGGAACGTGGTATTTCCTGCGTTTACAATTTCCGCAGACTGTAACATCGTTTGTTGCATGTTAAGAGTCAATGAAAGGAAACAAATGAAAAAATTTATATTTTCACAGCAACCAATGAATAATACCCACTTTTTTTTTCACGTGCGCCGTGCAAACTAGGAATTTAATTAACGCGACAGTTTCTGTCAGTGGACAAACAACATGTCTGCAGAAAAATTGCGAACCTCGCACAACCTCGTGTGTATTCGTCCACGTGTCATTGGAGTAAACACTTTACGATGCGTTTTCATCGCGCTGAATTATCGACGTCGTTACTGCATTACCATCGGTGTCGCAAAAAGATGTAACTTATAATATATATATGCACGCACACACACACAGCAATCAATAAAAATGCCCAACTCGCACTTTCCATCCGGTTTCTGAATGGATCGTCAAATGTCAGACGTTATATTTAAAGAAGATGTATCCTTTTTGCCAGAGACAGACGATGACGTGTCTACACGTGCCGAATCCCACGCATTAGATATTAAGCTATACATATAGACGCCAAAATGTCTATTGTAATAGGAGCAAAAATCGAAAGGTATAAACTAGCAAAAGAGTAGGTTAATATCGCGGTGAATGGTGTACGTAATTATTCGTTATACTCAATATTAAATTCTAGCAGATAATAATAGTAAGTGATTTGTTCGTCCTTGGCATAAATATCAACCAGACGAATCAATTAAATAAGAGCGGTTTAATCAAGAGGCACTACAATCTTGCTCCGAAAACCTACTACCCGTGCGTAAGGAGAAAAAGGTCGATTGTTATTACTATTGCTCATGCGTCTGTCACTTACAGATCAGTTAAAGAGAATTTGACGTCATGGGATTTTGACCGGAATTTTGCTCGTCTAAGAAATAGTTAAATTTTTCGAATCCACAGTTTGCGTGGAAAAGCGTAAAAACTTGTTTAGCTCAATACGCAAGGATACTGTGTAAATTAGCATTACGATAGAAAAAAAAAGTCTATGACTTTCTGGTACTGAACACTTTCTCCTAATCGAACTGCTTGGTAATACAATGTTGTAACTACCGGTAGAAACTAAGCGTTAAACGTCACTTTAGCGAGTTCATTATTAGCTTCATTGAATTATCAATCGTACGCGAGAAACTTTGAGCGAAAAGACCAATTTAAACGTTACCCAACATGGTAGTGACATTAGAACATAATAAATATTTTGAAAAACTTGATTGGACGATATAATGTGTAAATCCTTGAGTCCCTATAAAAGTCCAAGACTTGTTTTGCCATTTTGAAAAGTTTGCCGTACAAATTATCATTCAACTAACAGAAACATAATCGACTCAAATTATATGTATACAACACATGTAGCGACTATGAATACTAACCGACGAACCTGTCGAGTCTTTCTTGTTAGCAGTATCTCGTTTTTGAGCAATACGAGTAAAGATAAATGCCAGTGTTAATACGTAATGACAATTCAAGCGGCAAGCACGACAAACGTTAATGGCCTTGGATCTTCGTCCTAGATCTAAACGAAATGGTACCAGGCTCCATTTATAAATTCTATTAAAAAAAAAAAAAAACATCACGAGACGACAGCAAAGTATTATTTCTTTATCCATGTCTCAAAATTACGGAACAAAGGCTTCAGTTGCCTCCAAACAGACATTTAAAGGCACGTTTGTAACATTTTCCTAGGCATATATAAAGGAAAGTATGTCGAACTATGAACTTACGATGTCAGATTGAGGTACGAGACAGTCACTGGTTTACATTACACAACATGTATGATCGAGTCAAGTTTCTACTCAGCATTTCATGGAACTTCGAGCGGCACGTTGTGCCTGATGGCATTTCATTTCAATAGTTACTTTCTTTCTCGAAGCGAATACTATCCTTGAATACTTGAACTCCGTGGTATTGGCAAAGGAAAGAAAAAAGAAAAAGAAAACAAAAACATCAAGACACTTGCATAACATTGAAGATTTACGTACTTCAGATTATTTTCAATCACATTCAAATACAAAGTTATCCGCAAGACGCAGGGTACATACGCAGATAAGAAAACGCTTACATATGCGAAATTGTCACTTGATTCGCGACTAGCGCGAACCGGTTCCCAGAAAGAGGGTTAATATCCTGAACCCGTAAATGGTGTGTGAGATGGTATTACGCAGTAATCGCACTGTCCTTATAAGAACACTGCTTAGGTGGAGATATACCACGGTATTATCTTTTAAAATATCATCCAATTATCCATTATGAATCGTAGCGATATCTTCAACTGATATTACACAGGCAGTACTTTATAAAATCCTATTTGGAATATCCGCACGAACCATGAAGATCATCTTTGTAACGATCTTAAAATCCAGCTTGAGTTTCCTATTGGAATCAGCAGAGCGTTCATTGTAAACTTACCAGAGTGAGGAGCAGTGCCGCTTGCTTGTCGCTAAGGACTTGCGCTATCTGGTCGGTGTAGTAGGTCTCGTCAACGGCATATCTTTTCTTAAAGTCCTCCAAGGAGTACAGCTTGCCTTGCCATACGGCATACTCGGCTGGTAATCGTGGAAAGAAGAGAATTGAAGTTCCACTCGTGATATCCAAGCATCCATAGCATCCTGGTTCTTCCACTCCAAAGCACCATTGGAAATAGGATTCCTAGAGAAGAAACAAGAATCTTAATATTTACTTAAACATTGAATTCGCCTTGACGATCTGCGAAGAGACGTGGTCGCTCTACGTACGCAGGACAAAAGAGATTCTCGAGGCCAGGAAGGAGGCATTGTAAATTCCAGTGGGTCTCGTGAAACGGAATTTCTATTAGCGTCTACGAGAAATAGAGAATGGACTTTATAGGGAGACTCGTGCGTTAAACTGTATCGGATCAAAAAATGTTGGATATCGAAATAAGAATTCATTCCTGTTACCAAGTGCCTTTTACGATCTCTCATAAGAATTTTGTAAATACACAGTCAATCGACGTACCAGTTCGTTTATTCAATGTAACAATCCTTAATCGAGACATTTATTCAACCCATACTTTACGATTGACGTAATTATTTCTGTATAATACTAAACGAGGAATCATGATATCAGCAAGTAAACCACAACGTGTTCCGACTTATATTTAGGTACGAGCTAAAGTCGAGTTCCTTCTCGTCCGTGGAGTGATCGGCCATCAGGTCAACGTGCTCTCAGCATGGAACGGGTAGCAGGTATTATCTTAAATCAGCTATATTCGGGCCAGGCTAGTAAGACGAGGAACGCGGGGACCTACATACCGGGTGTAGCAGAACGTCGATACCCAGAACGCTTAATAAAAATCTTTATTGCATGTAAAACAAAACAAAAACAAAATACCTCAGTCGAGAGCTTTTCATCCTGTTAACCTTGAACTTTAATCGCGCCATTGCAAACTCCCGAAGGTACACTTCGATCGTGGCTCAAAAATAATTCGAAAATTTTCATCGGTGTATTATCACTCGTAAGAACCATTGTTTACATTGCATTGCTATAAAATCACTTGTTTTCTTTTCACCATAGTTCATCCACAAAACGGTACATTCGTTCTAGAAAAGCAGGTTTTAAAAACAATCTGCCAAGACACCATGACTCGTGTGTCTGGCACAAGGCCCAGGGCCGTACCACTGAAATTCTACACCGTAAGACATACCGACGGCACCAGGAGCGTCCCTGATGAAATTTTCCCAGAAAATATCGTTTCGAAAATAATTACGACGACATTCAAAGTATACTATATGTATACCACGTGGAAAAAAAGTACTATCGGCCCACGAGTTCTCTGTAATTTTATTAAATCTATCCAGTGTCCTAAAATAAAAGAGCAGCTGGTGTAGACATTGTCGTTTACTCACCTGTCTGAAAGGCCAGTCTATGTCGGTATCGTTGAACGGAACATCAACGCCACCTTGGAGCATTACGAAAGCACCCTTCGTAGGTACATCGGAATTTTTCCTAAGACGGTCCAGCAGACGTTCACGGTTTCCCTGAAAAAGCGTCATGGGGACCCTCAGGGTGTGCTCGCCTCTTACGTAACAGGGCTCCATGGGATTTCTGAAACGAAGCATTGTGACTTTAACTTAAAGTCTTACTATATGTTTTACATACATATACCTATACATACATCTGTATCGGTCTGCCTACATTCTTTGTGACGTGGAGGCCTCTTGTTCGTACCGAGCATAAGTTTAACGGCAGATGAGTTGAACTACACTTACTTCGCTTTGACAATAGTGTCGTAAGCGCAAAGCCGATTACATTTCTTTTAAATAGAACAGTTATGCGTGAAGCCATTATCAAATATCTTTAAGAGACGATGGAGCCTGAAATTTAGGCAAGACATTTTTAACACGACACTTGGGCTTTGATATTATATTCAACTTGACATGAACAGGGTCATTTAGATCAAACATGACTACTCGGTTCAAATATGTAATCAGCTATTTACTAATGATTATTAGATAAGTAAGTTACGCTTCTTATGATTATATAATCTTGCCAAATGATGCTCGATGAAGTTGACCATCTTATACTTGTGAAATTTCAAACTTCACTGTTGATACGTACGAATGTCCATATTTATTTTGAAGACTGGATTGAACTGACATACGTTGTATCTATATTAGTTGAGGTTACCGGTGCCTTTTGAATATCGCTTCTGATCCTTGACTATTATTTCTTACGCTTTAACTGTTCTATGAATCCACATCGGTAAAACAGTTTCGAATAAGCTTTTTAGGTAAAAGATTCTCGCCTTCCTAATACGGTATAGCTGAACTGGCTCGTTAGACGATAGACTATGGATAAGACGGACGGATGTATACGAGTGCACGTATGGAGAAATGAGAACGTTTCGGAGAAATGAAATTATATTTGAGAAGTACGTAAATAGATTGGAACATATGTACATGAAATGAAATAGGAATGCTCGTGTCCACGAACGTATTCGGTTATATTTAAGTTGTGTCATTAGTCTTCTGACGCTTGGGACTGACACAATTCTCCTTCTGGTATTCTTAAAATAGGCGATTCGTCTACGCCATTGTTAAATGGTATAAAATCCTCACCTGTGCGTCACGGATTTTCACCGTTTATTTACGATAACGTCATTCGGCAGACATGAGAAATGCCGTTTGGTTCCGGCAAAGTGGTGGATCGAATTTCTTCAAAAACAAAGGAACATAAATTACTGTAAATAGGAATTGGTTCTAACTGTCGTAGTGAAAATTATTTTTTTTTTATTAGTGAATTAACATCGATGGCCGTAACTATATTTTTTTTTGGTAGACTTTAGCTTTCGCGTTTGCAATTCTGCGCATTTACAGAGTATATCGTATTCGAATACATCGTGACGTAATCTCGAACCGTAAACTCGTCAAGGACGAAACAAATTCGTACTCGAAAAAAATACGTAGAAAAGCATAATTTAAGGTGGTTGGATCATGAGAACACTTCAAAAATATGATTTTAAATTTTATATATTTTCGAGATAAAATTTATGAAATTATTTAAACAATGTGTGATACGAAAATTTTGTAACCGATGGATTTGTTCATTTGCTAGTTTTAAAATATAATACCTTGCGTGACAAATATTTTTGTTCTAAACGATATATAGGGTGTTCATCGAAATAAGAAAACTATATTATTATGATATTAGGAAAATCATCTTAAAATACCAACTGAAAATTCTTCAACTACGTCGTGGCGTTCTTGAAATTTCAAGGGGTTGGATGTTCAAAATTCCTCGATGGTCAAAATAAATATTCCATTTATTTTCTTCGACGCGGCTATCTTCGGGGTCTCTACATTCGGATTATTAGCAAGTCCTGAAATACCTGTTTATGGGCTTTTCCTATTTACAGAGTCTTTCTTTGAAAAAAGAGAGAACCTTCGGTTCAGTTGGTGTTTCTAACAATAACTTTGGAATTCAGGTTGGCTGCCTGCGGGTTTCTTCAATTTTTCATAGAATCTTTCCACCTCGACAACGTAATGTACCAAAGAAAAATTGCATTGGTCAATAGTCAGACTTTCTTGAAGATTTCTCCATCCCTTTATCCTGCAGACTTTCCTCCTCTGCAGAAAATCCTGCTCGAACTTTGATTCTAGTAAAGCTTCTTATCTTATATTACAATTGAGATAGATGCTCTATCTGCTGTCAGCGTTATCATCGGATCGTCCAATAAATACTAAATCCTCACTGATGATATTTGTTACAATGACGCCTGACTTCGACTGTTTCTTGCGATAGATCGGCATTGCAATCTCCGTTATAAAAAAAATTCCCTGAAAATTTTTTTATACTCCGTTGCTAATACGTTGATACAAATATAGAAAAGTCACGCGACACACTTTAGTTTTTTTTTTCGACTCCTCCCTGCCCTCTTATAACACGATCTCCACGCGTGAGTAACATTGTTTGATTCAAATGCCAAGAATGAATTCAACGCTGTCTGGGAAAGACACGTGGATGATAACCTGTATCAATATTTGAAGTGTGATCTATGCCGATAATGATGTTGATTGTCTGTGATCGACTGCTGGTTGTTAATCCCAAATATTCCACTGAGATGTGCTATTTCAGTTAGCGATAGAATTGACATATGGAGGTGAAGGTTTTGAATTTTGAATAATAATGAAATAATAATAATAATAATTCAGGCCGAAATTGTTATTGTGGAGGAGTGGAAGAGGCAGGGAAGAAAGAAGGGACTTTCGTAATAACATCAATGATACAGGGAACAGTTGTAATCCGACTGGCACGGATGTGCCCTGCGTTAACGAAACACCTGGTAAAAATAATACTCTCAAATTTGAAAAGTTGCCAGTACCGGCCTTAAGAATAATTTCAATGTGTTCAAATAAACTTTGAATTTATCGTGAATAATCATAATCTTAAATTCCGTTTACGTAGTATTTGTTAGGATTGTCAGTACCAACGGTCCGAGCTCAATGTACTGCAATAAAGTTGCTATTGCACAATTGGAGGGTCACCGAGTACGGCTTTCACAAACAACGCAGCAATCACTTTGTATTTTTTGTTTCTAGAATTACCGCCGACGTCAACATCGCTTAAGACAAAGAGATGCGTTCATAAACGAAATGACTCGTGAGTGTTCCGCACGTTAGGAAAGTTACCAAATGAATTCGAATAACTCGATAGTAACGAAAGTAAACACAGTGTTTAGAGGGAGTCTCGTTGGCTTTAAAGCTTTCGTATTATTAAAGAGAAACAGATAGAGCGAGCGAAATAAAAAATGCCTATTGATCGAGCGTAAGCATCTAGGCGTACTAGTCGTAAAAAATAGAATCGAGTACGTCAGTAGGTAACCTAAAATTCCACGATTACGCAGTATAACGAGTCTATTAAAAGAAAACTTTAGAAAGGGGTTAGGTCCGGTATCTGACCATGGTCATCGACCGTATTGCCCTCTTGTTCTGTCGTTAAACACAAATTTTAAGTTAGCCAAGCGTGTATGTCATCATTCGTATAACCTCAAAAAGTAAAGCAGGACAAACCTTTGCTTATATCACGAAGCTGAGCCTCCGTTACAAAATGACTTGCTACCAATTATGCAAATAATATCCTATACAATTGACTAGTACCTATATGTATATATTTCAAACTGTCACTACAGGAAGGATATGCTCTTGCAAATGGTTGTCTGACCTGAGTTTCTCACTGAGCCGTCACCGAGAGAATGTTCGTTACGAACAAGGAAGCACGTGACACAATATAACGAAGCACGAAAGACGGCGTACAATGAAAGCAACGAGACTTTTAGAAAACACCAAGAAAACAGTGTGACAATTATATGAATATACGTGTCACAAAAGATTCTCCCGAGGTTGTCAAAACACTACGTATCTGACACTTCGGCGACGTCGGCAAGGCTGGGATTTTCAGTTCTGCGTCTTGCTCGATTCATGGCACAGGAGCAATATGGAGAGAGACCTACTTTTTAAGGGCAACGACTTGAAGTAGGACATGAATACATACGTGTTTACAAGCTGAGATTCGGCCATGTTGATCCGCTTCGTCTGGTTGGAGTCTGCGTGCTGAAACGACGATGGTAGCAGTGTGGACTGAAGCTAATACTTCCAACAAGTTCTCGCTGCTTTCACGGACTCAGCCGGTGTGCTATCGACAATACAGATATACTACAAATACTTCACTATATACGAACGTAAAGGCCAGCGCATATAAAGAGGTTTGTTTATTATCTCTTATCAGTAACACAATAAAGTCTCACATTTTTGACAATACACGCTCTCACGAATACAATAATACATTTACCGATAGGATATATGCACAATCTATGGTAGTCCTGGGTCACGTGAGAATCTCACCGAACGCGTTTCGTTTGCCAACGATGTCTGCATTGTTTCAATGCAACTGGGCCGATACATTCTATCGTGCACATGACGTCTGTGTCAATTTATGAACAAGGCCGTTTAGTCGTGTTTCTACTTAAATTTACAAAGTAAGCTGTAACAGAATTTCCTAAGTATTATGTATATAACTTGGAGTTATCAGAAATTAATTTTTCTATAGGTACTTATTCTTATTTTGACGCTCTGGTGTATAGCTAATGGACATAAACAATATAGCAATATACTGTACCATGCCCGTTTATGTCATAGATACTTATATATAGCTTGCGGGGTAAAGCATCTTCGATGGATACATTGTAATCATCATTTGTAAGTACTAGAAAATACAATATTTTACTTGATAATCTAATTTAATAGATTACAAGTATTGACGACGGACGTTCATTTTACGTCTATAGACAATATCAATCTTTCACAGCTCGCAATGATAATCCGAAATGACACAAAAAGTGTAATGACAAGTATCTGATAAATAATCTCATCGATTGTAGAACTCGAAACTTTTATTTGACATTTCAGATATATCTACAAGATTTTTGTTGTATTCTCATTATAATGACGTTCAACGTTTTCCAATGCATAGGCAACGTTTTGTCTTCCACGAACCAATACGTTAAACATTAGTCATTGTGATACTCGAGTAACGAAGAGGACATATGACATCTATACTGTCCTACTTGAACGCTGAATCATCTTCGATATACGGATACACGATTGCGTGTAACCCGCCGAGTATAACCTGCAAAGTCTCTTTCACTCGTCAACATGATTTTCTGGGAAAGCAGTCACCGTTCAAAATCCCCAAGAGACCGAGACTGGCACCAGCATTCGTTTGCTAACGTAACAAAGAATATAATTGTACAATAATAATAAAAAAGCAGTTGCTCTGCTACAACTAGAAATCCACGTACTTACCTCATATGAAATTGACACACGAACGCGAAGCGCCGGTTTGTGTTCTCGGTGCATCCGTGTGCCATAAAAAAAACAGTCGCGTGACTAACATTAATATAAATGAGAGCGGACAGGAATTCAATTGAAAAATTAATATCGAACATAAGTGCTTGATCAGCGCGTACGCTCTACAGTAATATAATTCAATGCGAATGAAGCAGAGTACAAACTGTATTAACACGCGTGTTCCGCCGAAGGACAAATCGTTCAAATTTATAGTACAAGATTCGTATCTACGTAAAATTCTGCAAAATATTCTGTGAGTGATTTCAAAAATAACATTGCTGCATGAGTAATGCTTGGTGAGTCTGACAGACGAATGTTTAATGAATGATTACACGCATTATTTTACAGTGAAACGAAATGATTTTATCGATTAAATCAACTTCGAGATCATTTCAATTGGACGTTGCTTTTTATTAGACTCCATGACGCTTGGGGAAGTTCGATAATTTTACTTGGCGTTGTATTACTTTTAGGATATTCGTGAAGGTGGCTCGTTTTAAAACTACAAGAGAGGAAGAGAAAGAGATTGAGACCCTGAGTAAATTGATGTTGAAACCCCTACCTTTCTGTTCGGTGCCCTCCAGTTCCAGTCCAAGGGCGTAGGACAAAGGGACATGAGATATTGAACGCTACCTTATTCAGCTCCGCTTACAGAGTGAATTGCGAGACTAAATGATATCAATAACATTTACTCTAATTGGCCATTGTAGTTGTGCGTTCTGTGATACATTACCAATATGATAATGCTAATTAAATTCATTAAAGATATGTCATATTAACCATAGGTATTGGAATATTAGTACAGATGTTATCAGTAGACAGATAGGTTGGTTAGTATCGATTATCTGTGTTGTTGGTAGACCAAACTAAGTTTCCCATTGTGAAAGATAATTACCGAGCTATTTTTATTACCACGTGAATGCGCTTCATCGAAAGAAAACAATCGTTACGTACATAGTATATAAAAACTAATGGTCAATAGAAGGTACTGAAATTCCCTTAGGGAAAACGTGCTGTGGGGTTTGTTGTCAAAGAGCAGAGAAGCCATCACAATATTTGTGTGGTGCTGTAGAGAATTTAGATTGCGCGGAGTAGGGTGGGAGAAACTCGGAGAGAAGGGAGTCAATGGAAAATTTTCATGATGGCATCAAATGAATAACGGACGGCACACGTATTTCCATTGAAATTTGTAATTTTTTTTATTTTTATTTAGACTTGTCGGACGGTCATGTCCGACGATCACAACGAGATATATTTTTCCTTAATTCTTGTATAACGAGTAACTAAAAAAAAACACTCCTTTCTTATACAAAAAAATATGAGTCGAACCATGCATTCATAGGAGTTGAACGCATACATTCGCAAAAGTCAAAAATCATATACCTTCTTTCTCTCACAGCATTCGCATAGGTACACAATACCAATTACACTAAATTGGACGCTTTTCGACACTGACGCAATACAGTGAACAGTGTGAAATCGCAATCAATGTCGCTATAAATATTGATTATTGCGCCAGTATTTATCGAATGTTGTATTTCGCCGCTGTCCTCATTTTATCGGAAATGAATCACTCGTCTCTACCTACATGATAGTTATTTCCTTGACTAAACTTGCACGCTCGCGTACACATTATATTACAAGTAAATAGAATGTTATTACATCAACGTATTTAGTGATTAAGAATGATAAATAACTATGCACTAAAACATGCACAGAAAAATGTAAAGCTATATCATTACAGGCCCTCACTTCTATTTCGTTCTGTCTCTTCATAAACAGACACGTACATTCTCTCTCTTTCATACTCTCTTACTCTCCTATCTTTGCTTTCGGGCATGTTCTAGTATTTTTTGAGATTTTTTTTATCGTAATACTCCATGTTGGGCAATTTGCTCGAACGCATCAGAGGACTTGTACACAGTCAGAAAGCCTAAATCCGAGGACTAACTTAATTCACGATATCTCTTGGCAATCAGTGTATGCCATTGGCGTCGAATTTGACAAATAAATGAGATCATCGTTTTTCTTGCTACAAATAGGTAGCTTACAAAGGCATAATATCGTTGATCGATTGATTATTGATGCGGAATACACAACAAAAACACTTCGAAGAAGAACAGGAGTAGAGTTCTCATTACTTTTCTAGGCTCTCAATAAAGACTATGTACCTTACTGATATCTCTGTTCGATATTTTTAAAAATAATAATTGCTAGAAGGAAGGTCGACGTGCGACCAAAGTGCTTCGTGCTTAACGCGCTTTACAATATCATTCACGTTAAATATAACGCGAATATGTGCGTGCGCATTGGTCGGTATCGACTTGACGATTTTCTGGAAAGCTAAAAAGTTTTTTTTCTAAGAAAACTGGAGAACCCTTTGATACCGTCGAGGCTGTTCGAACGACAACAATGATCACTGATTTGTCATTGGTTCACCGAATGGTGTCGAGTAATCGGGTTGGATGCACGTCGGCCATAAGTCTTCCACGTAGCCTCATAGTCGTCGATACGCCAACGATCTTGGCCGAACGTTCACGAAGCGAGACTGCTTCAAATAACAACACTCCATATTTACAAACACGACCATGTAAGGCAAGTTCCTGCCTAATTACGTTCCCCGATGTCCAAGCGCGCCCTAGAGCACATATGGGAACACGAAATCCTAACGGAATCCAGCCGACATTTTACAGAAATTTTGCATTAAACCAAAAATCGAACAACGATCACAGTAAACACAGTCGAGGGCTGTCGTCACTCATGTTCCGTTCACATGTTATCTTTCGATTCACCTCACAGTTCGAGCGGCTGAAATACAGGAGGTAAAGGCTCATCCTCAGAATCATAAAAATACGGTTTTCTTCGATAAACCGAGCTGGACTCGTCCTCTTCTTCGGATGTCTCAAGTTCATCTAGATTCGCTTGAAGTCTCTTCACAGCCTCTTTTATCAGTCCTCCTTCTCGTAATAATTCTTGTAGAAGTTCATAAGGATCGTCCTCTTCCCTGGCATTCGATCTCTTGTGATGATGACGATGATCGTGGGAGCTGTTATTTCTCACACCACAGATCTCACAGTTGGTAGGATCAGCCCAGGATCGTGACGGTATCCGGTAGGGCGACGGCCGACTCTTATGAGTAACGCTCGACTTGGCCTTGAATCCTGATAATCTTAAATTCTCTTTTATCTGTGATACAAGTATATCAACGTCTCGCGTTAAGAAGTCATGCGTCGTGTCCGGCATTACTTCAATTAAATATGTCGTTTCCTCGGCACTCGGCATCTTTTCCGTTCTACTTGCCTTCAGTGTAATATCAGCCCTTTTACCAGACAAAGTCCCAGCAGGTGTGTTTACCTGCTGACTCTCCTTCGCATAAAATCCAACTGGTTTCTGAACGGCAACACAGAACGACGGCTCGACCAGAGTTCGATCACAAGCCGTTTGTTATCTTCAAAGCTTCCTCGAATTAGTGAAAACAACGAATATCGTAAGATTCACAAAGCTTCCGTCACTGTTTACGTACGTCCACGCCTTGTGTACGTTCTAGCACACTAGCACGTTGTTCGACTATCCTGATTCTTTGTCGATGATCACGTCAATTATTTATATACAGCCATATATATACACAAGGCTAGATAGAGAGAGCGATGCGTAATCAGTGAGCGCGTGATTCACCGGCTGAAGACGCGCGATACTCGCTCTCGAGCGAACGTACACCGACTAAACTCTTTATTTACGAGGTGCCGAGGGACCAACGGAACCTTGGCTGCCTAGCGGAGGAGAACCGAGCCGAACAAGTTGAATGAGCACACTCTTACTCGAGCGGCAGGCACTCGATCACTGTTATTGTTTTGAAATCTTGTTTACTGATAGCTCTCTAAGTCGCGACACCGTTTATTATTATTATTATTATTAGTTGTCTGTCTTCCTCTCTCTGTTTCTTTATTTATTTATTTTTTTCATCACCTACTATTCCCTTCTCCAAAACTCTCATCGGATGTTTCGTATTGCGAACAGTCTATTTTACACATTGCACAACACCATCACTCTGAGAACTCTGTCAGTATCTGCTGATATGTTTGCACAATCTTATACAGGATGAGATTATTGCGAATGTCGAGTAGGTGCGGCGTGTCTGATACCGCCTTCTTGGCTTCTCGTAGTGTTTCTAGCACGGTACGACTTGGAAGACGGGAATCTTCTTCTTCTTTATAATGTTGGCACCAGTTGGGAGTTAAGACGGGAATCGAGCTAGCGGCTGCCTGTCTGCCGTGAACCTTCCTACTCTGTTATTATTGTTTTGGCCGGACGACGCATGCGCAGTGGGCTCTTTCCCATGTAAACAAACCGTTAACTCAAACCCTGGCGAATCGATAATACCGTCCGGTTTCCCTCTTCCGTTCATCTAAAAACGTTCCGCCCACGAACCCCCTGTGAATTGTTTCCACGTATTTCCAGGCATTAGTCTTTTCTAGAACCCCTACAATTTTCATTAAACTGTATTCGTGAACGCTTTTATTGCGGTTATCAATTCAAAGCACTTAACTGTAGGTAATTTTGAATAGTGGGCATGCGAGAGACAGCTGTAAAAGGAAGAGGGGTCTACGGACGTATGGATCAAGGTTACACTAAAGCTTGTGCGTCAACATAATTCTCCATCAAGTTTATCGCGCGGGCGTGACGTCTCTCTTTCTACAGATCGTTCACTACCTTATCTTTGATATATATAACATAAATTTTAGTAACTACATGGCGTTGTTTTTTCTCGTATGATTTTTCATTACGCAAATCAATTCGTTACAAATTTTTGTAGATTGTTAATCCTGCGACTTACCTCATTGACATAATATTTTCTTGTAATGATTTCTAGGTTATGTTGCTCTTATTCTGAGCTTCATTGTTCTTAAGGTTATTTCACATATTACTCGATGTAAACAATATATACAATGTGGATATGCAATTGGGCATGTTTATTATGGTTATATAGACCGTTTTCCGCCTTCAATATTTACCATTTTTAGCCAACTGGCTTGGTATAAATATGTAAATTATTATTGAAATTCAAAGGGTCATGACTTATGTGATATTTTGAAAGCGACAAGTCTTTACACACAAGGTCAAGAACAGTTTACAAAGATTATGCTTTGCAAAAAGAACAGGAAAAAAGTATAAAAATTTTAATGAAAAATGTGGGTGTAGTACATTTTTATAAACTGCTGACAAAATTAGATTGATCTAGTTTAGCTACTGCCTCATCATAATTTCGCTGTAAACCTTCAGGATCTGCTAAGAATCGCTGCCATAATATTTTCATCTCTCTCTCCAGTCCAGGCGTAACGCGATTTCTCTGTAATTTTATTTGAGAGTTAATTAAGTAAAAAGTGAGACATATTTATTTTGCAAACTTACTATGGTGTGTTTCAACTCGTTTCGAATACTTGTCACTTTCTCTTTCATCTCTTGAACAGTGCTTGTAACTGTTTCAAGTTCTCGTTTAATTTCAGAGGACATTGGCTTGAAACTCACGGTTTTCCCATCATTTATCTCAGTCTCATATAATGCCATTACTTTTTCTTCCCTGATATAAGTAATTATTATATACTAAACCATTGTCATTGGAAGAATATAATTGTTGTGACAAGGAAATATCATTTCTCCAGTTTAATAAAATACTTACAATGGCTGCAGACGATCCATTCGAGCATCTATTTCAGGTCCCATGATATTATCAATTATTGCAGTATTTTCTTTTACTAAATCATTAAAACGTTTTAGTGATTCTTTTACAATATTTTCATCACTTTCATGGTTCTCCTTATCTTGCATCATTTGCAAAAATATTTTATTGGACCAGTGGCTATCTTTAGGAGGGCCATTAATTATTCGTTGGTATTCCTCTTGCTGTTTTTTCATACTTTTCTGAAAAGAGCGTTTGATAAAATCAGTGTAATATTACAAATAACAAAATTAGTATTTCTTGGTACTCACACATCTCATCTCAGATAGAGTGTATTCAGTTTCCAGGAAATAGCGAGCATTTGATATGAAGTGTACAACTTCTTGCTCGTGTTGAAGTTGCTTGTACATTAGTATGCATAATAGATCTGAATATGCGTGGCCTTGGTCACGCGCAAGAGTCAAAATTTCGTCTAGTTTTTGGCATTTCTCTTTTCGTCTCTCGAGTATAGCACGTGCATATGAGATTAATACTTCAGTCACCTCTGCTTGCACATATTGCTCTATTAATGGTTCCAACTCATTTGTTAGCATAAGTTCAAAGTTTTCCTCCAGTAAATCTCTTTTTGATCTTAATTCCGTTATCTCAATTCTAAATACAAAATAACTTGTAAATGGTATTTGTTTAAATTTAGAACATTAAACATTTTGCATGTATTACTTACTGCAGTTGTGCCAATGTCTGAGGAATTTTCAAATTGCCATTATTGTATATGTCTATTATAGTCTGCTCCATAGAAGCGCAAGCAGCATCTTCTATTTTGGCCAAAATTTCATCTGTTTTTGCAGTAGCTAACCTAGAATAAAAGCATCGGTATTTCAGGCAAATATTAGAAAATAAATTATTCTTGAGCATAGACAATTATGTGGGCTTTTACTCTTTCGTGCTAGTTGCAAACTCCTGGAGCATGTCATCAACCTGAACTTCTTTTAAACCTTCCGAGAAAGTTGCATAATCTGAATCACTGATTTGTTCATCTTTATCAGTACTGCCAAATTCACTCTTTACATACGCATGTAAGTAGTTACTGTACATTTCCATTCGTTTGATAAAAATGTTAATAGGCATTTGTTTCCACAGAATACTAGGTCCTTTCTAGAGAAAATATTGGATTACTGTTACAACAATTCTATTACACTGGAATACAAAATTTGCATTAAGACATACATCTTCTGCTGCATTGGCATATGCCTCAGCAAGTTCTTCAACTTGATCCGAAAACTGCTTGTATAGTGTGTCTAACTCTTCTGTGAGGTTTATACAATCAGTGTGTAGTTTGTTCACTGCAATTTCTTCTTTCTTTGTAACAAGCTGTTCTTCTTCTATCTCTGCTTCCAACTTAATTTGACGTTCTCTAAAATAAGATTGCATGATATAATTACTACAGAATTATTAAAACGTTGTGTTAGTTAGAAGCTTATAAGTTATTTTAATATACTTTAGGTCCTTTATGCCATCTTTCAAAGTTTGAATATACTCGATGCTTTCTTCGTATAGTTCCTTTTCCATCTCCAAATCCTTCTGCACTTTCTCAAGATCAGGAGCATTATTAGAAACAAGTTGCATTAATTCAGGACAATCACTTGTTGCTTCTTCAAGGGCGCGATCCAATTCTTCACCTTGTAGCCATTGATTAGTACTTTGCAAATATTTTTGTCTGCATGAAAAATGGTAAAACTAGATTAACTAATCGAATATTCTTTTAAGTTTTTAATAACAATGCAATATCTACTATAAAATCTAAATTTTGTATATAGGATACAGTTAAAACCAAATCTATATAACAGCTTACATTCGAATTTCTTCGGGAGTTAGAACATTTTCCCGGCTCACATTTTCACAGAACCACTTTAAAAAAGGTTGCAGTGCAGGATCGTCGTAAATTTTACTCAAACTTTCTGGCGTATGCTTCACAGTCCACTCAGGCAAAACTTCCTTTAGTTTATTATAAAAAGCGATCTTTGAAATCTCCATTTCTGCAAGAAATGTAATCCTCTGCAGCTGAATATGAATCGTAAGATATAATAACGGTTGCGCATGCGCACAATGCACATTTTAGGGGGAAAAACAAGTGGCGCTCTCTAGCATGCAAAGTTCAATGTATCTTGAAAGTAGAATTGCTGAGTATAAATAACAAAAGACAAGTTTATTTCAAATTTCATCTATTTATTTTCTAACTTAAAATAGATTTGTAAAAATTTTACATCTAGGTATAATGATCAACAAAGCTAGAAATTAATTCTCTTATTCAAAAGATATGTCTAAGGACTAGGAATACTTGTATGGATACGTATACCATGCATATCCTTAATTTCTTCCTTAAGTGCCTGAAAAGTAAAGTTATGTATTAATGTGTTATGATATATAGTATAATTTTCTAATTTCTTTAATTTATACTCACTTCATTAATAATCCTATGTTGTTTGACTGTATTTAAACCCTTAAATTCAGGGGCCACGACATTCACCTCAAACATTGCTCCACATCCTCCTGAAAAGAATTACTTTCATTATCATACCAATATTACATCTTTTGTTGTAATAGATATTGTAGAAATCTTGCCTGATACATCGGTAACTTCAATGAATTCAGCTTTTGGGAATTTATTCCGTAAGATATTGATCATTTTCTGTTCTGCTTGTTTGCCAGCTAACACTCCACTGGGACCATTCCATAAACGTGATAGTAGCTGGAAAACTTTTGCTTTATACATCTCTTTTATATTAAATTTACCAATTGTAAAAGTATAAGATTGGATGGACAAGAGGAAAGAGTTTTGCAGAATAGAATTATAGACAGGTACATGTCTTAATTTTCCACACTGAAGAAATTTTAGAGAAACGATATAAGGAAATATAGTATTCTTCTCCCTTGCACATGCATGCAACATATCAGCCAGGATATTTTATGAATCCAATATATAAATGTTACGTTTTGAACAACCCTCGACCTACCGATATATTACGAAAATTTGTAGTGAACACGTGACGGAACATAGCTGGAGGATATGAAGCAGTTGTCTCTAAAACAATCTGCTTTCAGCTGTTGAAGAAAATGTTGTGGATCAATTGTCTTTTGTCTTGAAAATTATTAAACTCTGTGTTAAAACATGTTGAACCGAGGTTATACCGCAATTTTTTTCAAATCTGTGTTTAAGTTTTGTAGCCCTGCCCCAGTCTCTTCTTCTTCTTCTACCGCAACTTCTTTTAAAAACTGAAATAGTTCACAACTTGCAGTGGTAGAGAAAAGCCAAAAATTTGTGTTTCGTTGATCATAGAAAATTGATCCCATTTCAGGAGTACAGTTAGTAGTACCACAGTAGTACCAATTTATGCTGCTTTCCGCGCATGTGTTCTAAATTGTATGATTCTTGATTGGCTTATTGTAACGTAATTTTCACTTACCACGCCCCACAATTCTTCCAGCCAATCATTCTTCGCCTATCTTAAAACATGTGCTACTAAATATAAATTAGCATTAATAATGGCAAGAGTATGTAAATAATTTACCATAGCAATTTAAACTTGTTGGCACTTTCAAACTATTATATTATTATGCAGGAGTGGTGGAACTGTATTTAATTAGTAATATATTTTTATTTTTATAACCATCCATTGCATAAAATGCCAATAAACATTAATTGCGAACTACACAATGCTTTATAACCATCCAATGATTGCGATAGCTTGCAAGAATTGAATAAATATACATACAAAGTAGATATGCTTTTTTATGAACTCAAATTATCGGTCCTTTCACAAATTTTGATAGTTGCGTCTGGGACTGGAAAATTTTACCATCTATTTTTATTATGTCTTCACAAAGCAAACATTGACCTCTGATCCGTGCAGTGACGCGAGTGCGATCGCTCCAGCTAGATTGTAATTGATGCGGTGTATTTAGCGTTTCTTGTAATACTGCTTAATTAAGCTTGATCGCTGATTCAAGAAGTTGGTTAGTCGGAAGTGTCGCGTTTAGAGATCATAACTGCCGAGGTATTATCAGCAATGAACTATTTGGAAAGTGGAGAGGAGCGCTTAATTCACAATGATACCATCTTTTCAACTGCGCCAAGTGCATCTGCTACAAATGAGACTCGTAGAGGTAAGAATTATGTTCATGAATTTCAAACTAATTACCAGATTACATCTTTGGAAATTAGGAATATTATATAGAATAGAAAGGTTTGGAGAGAGACTGGATAAGGAATATGTTTCAGGATCTGGTGTATTGGGAATCATTTTCTTAATGGTCAATGCAACACTAGGTGCTGGTCTGTTGAACTTTCCACAAGCTTTTGATAAAGCTGGAGGAGTAGGAACAGCAATAATAGGTCAACTGGGCTTTCTCATTGTGATAACAGCTGCTCTTGTCATCTTAGCACATTGCAGTGACGTTACTAATACATCATCTATGCAAAACACTTTTGCTGGATTATGCGGTTCTAAATCATTATTTGTTTGTGGGATTTGTGTAGCTGTATATAGCTTTGGATGCTGTGTAACATTTTTAATTATCATTGGTGATCAGTTTGATAGAGTGTTAGCTACATTCTATGGACCTAGTTTCTGCCACATCTGGTAAGAGTACTTTTCAGATGTAATATTATCTTAGTATTTCGTGTATGCTTAGTAAAACACATATTTATTTTTTTATTATCTATTTGCAGGTATTTATCTCGACCGTTCATTACAACATTGACCTGCAGCATTTTTATATTACCCTTATCTTTCTTTAAACGTTTGGATGTATTAAGCTATACCAGTTCCATTGGATGTATTACAATTATTTATGTTATATGGTTAATAATTTATGAGAGTATCACTGACACTGGAATATCTTTGAAACCCATGCAAATATGGCCTGATAACTGGACCCAAACTCTTCAGATAATACCAATTATATGTTTTGCTTATCAAAGTCACATGACTGCGATACCAACATATGCTTGCATGAAAGATCGTAATCTTGACAAATTTACTTTTTGTGCCGTTATTAGTATGATTATTTGTTTTCTGGCATATACTGTAGTCGGTATATTTGGATACGGAACATTTGGTATCGGTCGCGTTCCTAGTGATATCTTACAAGGATATACGGACAAAAGTATCTTTCTGACAATTGCGATAATTTCGATAGCTATAAAAAATTTTACCACCTATCCGATTGTATTATTCTGTGGACGCGATGCCTTACTTTCTCTCTTTGGTAGAGATACGGATAGTGGTCTTGTCACTAGAGTCTTTGTTACATCAACATGGTTCACATTATCTCTTATCATTGCTATTTTAGTACCAGACATTTCATCGGTAATCAATCTCCTAGGTTCCTTGTCAGCAGCATTTATTTTCTTATTTCCAGGCATTTGCCTTCTTCAAAGCACGTTATTAAAGGATCCAGATTTATGCCTGAACAAGGATAAGATTATAATAATTATCGCCGTATTTATCACTGCTCTTGGTGCATTCATTGCTGGTGTTGTATTCGTAGAGGCACTTCAGGATCTGAGTAAAGAGTCTATTAAACCGCCATTGGTTACTGGCTTCACAGCAACTCTCAGAGATAACTTGTGCGTTTAAAATCAATATTTTTTCTTCATGATGCAGACGAACTATTAATATTGATAGTCTTATACTTCATAATGAGTGTTTTAATCTTTGTTCAATACGTTTCGTTAACAATATATAATGAATTATTTTGCTGCTTCGTGGTTTTGTATGTTGCTCAATAATATTTTAATGTTTAATAATTTTTTATTGCAAGTCTTCAATCGACTGAGAAAGTAAGACTCAACGAAAGACTGACATGATTATTTTAATATAAGCGAAAAAAGAAATGTACATAGATATAATTGTATAAGACGAATTGTAACAATGACTAGAATTTTTATACCAACTTTTATGAGATCTCGTATTTTAACTTTGTTAACAATTTATCTGAGTAATGTTAATAACTAATACAAAAAAATTGCCTTGATTCTTATCCTTCGGAATTTGTTTTAATCACCTAATATTTTTTACAAGAAAGGAACTTGATCGATCTGCAAACCGTCCAAAAGATCCAAATCTGCAGCGATCAATAATGGTTTGATTAAAATTTCTTCTTTTATTTCCCTCGTTAAATACGATTTTCAATAATGACGTAAACGTCTTACTTTCATTAAATCATGACGGTGAAGTCGCATTTTCAGCGATATAGTTAGTAAGAAAGTCATGTAACGTTGCACCTTCAGCGTCAACAACCGTATGAATGGTGGCTTTGCAGAAAAAGCATTCTCTACTATTAGAGAGATGACGGTCTATGCATGTCCTGCATGATCGATGATTACACGGTTTAAAAGTCGCAGCAATTGGATGCGCGTAGCAAATTGTACAAATATTCTCATCATCACTCATATACTTTGAATCGGGTAACATTGTACGATGCAGATCTAAATATCTAATCATTTCTCTCACCTTATTAATTTCATACTCTGTTATATCTTCTTTATCTGTAAAATTATAATAGACATGTATAAGATTTTATACAGGCAAAATGTGACAAAATGATACTTACAATTAAGGAATGAGAATGGTTTGCTGTTTTTAATTGGAACATTCGATGGTTTTACTTCTCCAAGTACAAATGAGATTGAACTTATTTGAAAGCTTGGCTCCGTTAACAGAACTTTGGTTACTTTTGGCACATCTTTTGATCCTACCACTGTAGAGAGAATTATTAATGATATTTATTCAGTGATTTAATTCAACATTGCTGTAATTTTATACTTACATTTATATGTGAGCATCTCCTCTTGAAGCAGAGCTAATAAAATTCCAATTACAGCTGCTAGGATTGGGAAATGATCTATTGTCTCCAGGTCGGGTATATCCAGTAGTACTACGTACTGGAAGCATCCCGTCTGGGAACTTATTCTGTTCAGAATTTGACATAGTAACTGTGAAAGAGATAGTACGTGATCTTTAATATTGATCTATGTATCTCTTTGAACATTGTTCTTTCTTTGAGATGAATAAGGTACCTCGCAAAGTCGACTCAATAAATTTTCACTGGAAGGCCGTGATGGATCACTAAAAATCTCATTAGCGATAGTAGCAATCATTTCCAATACTCTGAGTAAAGATATAGTCAAATCAAAACATGTTGCTCCAATTTTAAGTTGTCTCGATTCGATAAAAACTCTCTCAGGTCTTGATGACATATTTTGAATTTCTTGGAGCATCCGAATAAATTCTGAGAATGTCCAGTTAAGCTGATTGAGCAAAGAATTTAGGAATTGCTTGGTTCCTTGAGGATTACTTAGCAAAGCGTCTTTCACGTGTGCCTGATATTTTACGGACGGACATGGTTCTGTAAATAAGAAAAAGAATCATAAAAATCATTTAATAAGCAATCTATTATGTCAACGACCATACGTACTTATAGGCTGGGATATTGATTCTTGCTGCAGCATTTTTGGTCCAATTTTTTTCGCCAAATGTGGGCTTTTCTCGTATCGAAAACCAAAACCATTTCCTTGCCAAAATCTCACCAAGACCCAATTCGATTGCGCCCACGCTCTATTTTCGTAAGATCTCAATAAATTTGTCACTACTTTCATTCTAGATTCTGCAGGTACATTTTCAAGCGCCGCCAGGGTAAGAGAATTTGATACAAATCCTGCTAAGGTCAAGATCAAAGTGTCTCTAGCATTGGCGTGTATTATTCTTGGATCAAAGAAATGGTCGCAAAGGAATTGCGCAATGTCACAGAGCATATCTTCATATCCTGATATCCTCTCAATGGGCACTGTAGGATGAACGTGATTCCTTATCGCCACACTTAGGTCTGTCATAGCTTCCAGATAGAAATCAGGCACAAAGGTAAACATGTTAGCATCCTGACTAGCAGAATGTAACGTTAACGTAACGACCCTAAGGAGCCAGGCAAGCTGCGCTTGTTTCTCATCTGAATATACAGCAGCACGGATCCAGGCCATGTATCTAGCTTGTTCAGATAATTTAATATTAAAGACACTGATGGTTCGACCCAATTCTTCCTGAATTAGTAAAGCCTCAGGATCCTTAGATTTTTTCGCTTGCTCCCATCTTACTTTCACATCATTCATAGCAGCCATGTACTCGGACATACTATCTCTGAGACTGGCGACCTTTGCCAACTGTTTCTTAGCAGCAGCATGGTAGAAGAGAATTATTCCATCCAGCATTTCCAGTAATGATATTGCAGGATCCGCTGGACCATTTCTCATTGGACTTCTATCTTCTCTATTGAACGGAAAGTATCCAAGTCTTTCCAATATCAGTGGACCTGCAGGACTCGATGGATTGACGTTTACCATCCTTGCAAATGCTGGGATAACTACAGGTAGGTCTCCAAGCCTTGTTGGTCCTCCCATGAAAGTACTTGTTGTGTCTTGTGCCTGGTCCATTGCGACGATGACATCGTGCTCTGGACCTAACAGGTGTATCAGTTCGTTCCTGTAGGTCTTGTTTAAGTGGGATAACACTCCGCCCAGTCTGTCGATTCCGGAGTAATTGATGGATGCATCATAGAACGCCCTGCCCATTCCAATTTATAAGGAAACGCTATTACGTAAATTAAACAAAATTGAATTACCCTAATGAGTAATCTACAGCATCTTACTGTCTGTCGCGATAAAATGGAGATTTATTTATAATTCGTATCTGATCTTGGTGTACGTTTGAAAAGTTCTTATCACGCTTTGTAATACGTATTTCGTCACCTGCAGGGTACGTAGACAGGACTGGTCCCGACCTCAGCATCCCACAGGACCCGAAAGGCAACGAGCAATCGATGGAAGCAGCACAGCGTGATTGGCAATGGCGTCTGGAGTATCGGCATTGTCTGCAGGAATTCCGACTGAATGCTTGGGATTATACGCAGTTTCACTTAAAGCCTGCTGACTCCAATAGCTACTTTTACTTACGCGATTCGATATCAAATTCTCTTGGACGAATCTTCTGAATTTCCTCAGGAAAATTGTCCTGGATGTTGGTGTCTTCTCGGTGCCATCCTTATTATCCAGTAAAGTCACGAGCAGCTCCACTTGCAAGGCCTCAATCTCTAAAATATTAAAACTCCTAATTATTTGCATACCCTATTTTTTATATTTCATTCTGTGATTTTATTATTCATACCAGTTATTGCAGACTTTATTCGCTCACAAGTATCCATGTATGCTTGCCTATTGACTTCTACACTCGGATCTACCGGATTGGTTTCCCACCAGGTTTTGTTAACTATATCTGCCAAACCACCTTCATCCAATGGTTTAATGTGGACGAAATTTGCAAGTCGAACTTTATCGAATAGAATATATTTGAGCATATTCTGTCTAGTGGTCGTATGTTGGCAAAGGTTTATCAGCAGTATGAGACTTTTACTTTGATCTGGATATTCAAGCAGCAGAGAAACATGTCTAAACGCAGATAGCAAATAGACAACCGCACTTTCCAAGCAAGCCTTCATCTCGTGTTCTTCTAGAAATGTCCAGAGAAGATCCAAGCAAGTTATCAACTTGGAATTATATTGCGGCCTATCGGATCCAGAATTCGAGAGTCTGTCGACGAAAGGAATGAAAATCGCTTCGGTAATGTAAGGCATTGCGAGCAAAGGTCCAACATGTTGTAAAACAGATCTGGCTAGGCACATGAGGAAAGCTTGATTGCTCATAGATTTCTCTTCCATCTCTCCATTATTCTCGTTACTCTTGTTTTCTTCAATCAGCAGTATCAGGTTAAAAAACCATTCAAACAAGAGTTTAGCTTTGTTTAATTCCAACGTTGGTGGAGCTTGAAGTGTCTGATATTCTTTTACTGGATACCGCAATGGCGTCGAGCCAAAATTAGCTGTAAGATTTTCAGTATAAGCTAAACTGACTGTTGGGAAATACGCGATACCCGTGCCCATTGTTATATTTTCAAAAGCCGTTCCTAATGATCGTCCGTTTCTGTAAAACTCAATTTTCCCACTATCTAAATCCAAGGCACATCCTATGATATCGCCAGAGAGCCAAGGCTCGCCATATTTATGAGTGGTAACGTTCCATTTCCTTATACGATTTCCATCGTACGCGTATGAATTCACCGTGTCCCCTATTGAACAATATATATATATAAATAAATTATTGATGCAAAGAAAATTTAAAATAATTATATATCATTAAACGTACCGACTCCGGATTCTTGATTGAATTCACATTTTATAGTTCCCCATCCTACTTGCATTACACCTTTTGAACCCAACTGTAATTCGTAGATCCATTTTCCCCTGTACAATCCTGTATTCGCTCTCATAGTACTAAAATTGCTCTGAGAACTGATACTTAGTCTGTCCGGCGATACAATAAATAGACCATGATGAGTAGAAATGTCAAATCTCACGATTTTCGGCCCAATTCTTCCATTCTGTGAATCTGCCGTGTCGGAATTCTCATTGTCCTTACGAAGTAAATTCTTGATGTAATTATTAGCCAGGATCAAACAGTAGGATTGTCTAAAAATATAAAAATCATACTCTATTACCATAATTATCCTTAAATAAATGAATAAAAGATTCATTAAGTGTTACCTTTCATATAAACTTTTCTTTTCAATGTCTGAACTGCTAGAAGTATCTTGTTGAACGAGGACGTTAGGTCCAAAAATGTTACGAAGTATTTCCTCTGGTTCCATCTTTTAAAAAAATGACCTTGAGACACTAACCAATATCTTTTCGTCCATTAAACGAAAATTGTCAAGTAACCGCAGTGTATGACTACGTTAAAAATTCTAAAGAAACTAAAAGCAATCATTACTTTACGTCTCTCCTTATTATTTTCTTCGATTACTCACTATTTTATTCGTGCGATAATCTCGCTTCGTTACATCAGACAGAAACTTTCAGGTTAAATCCAGAAAGAGGATATCTTTTTCATCGCCATAGATTTTTGCTAGGTGCACGTCATGACACAAAAGTATTTGGTGAAATTCTCGACACGAGTGACGAGCATGCAGAACCGAGGCACGAGGCTTAAGAATTTTGTGAATTTTGTATTTTATTTCAAAATGAGCGTGTTACGTAGCTCGTGATGGATACAGTCACCATCTTTGTACGAGGAACAAAATAATATCGACAAGAACGAATCATGCGCGGATTGCGTGATCTTTGAAAGCGACACGAGCGCTTCGTCCCAAATAACTAGTATTACTCATGTCTCTCGGTGCTAGACTTTATTTTCCATATACGATTGTATCCAATTGTATCCCACACATTCCACATACGTCGATTCCCACGATAGTCAGCAATAAGTCTGAAACTTTTTACTGAGATCGGTTGTCTGTTGAATTTCAACATTGTAAATCTTACTTGATCACATATGCTTTCTGCATTGAAGATAAAAACGTTTCGATTATTAATCTAGCCGAGAATCATTCTGTGTTCCAGAGAGGATGTTAGGACAACGCGTTTATTTATCAAATAGGCTAAAGATGACTGATATCCTGTCTGGTAAACGTGAATGAATTATGCATGCGGAATATCATTTGTCTTCTGGATGAATGGCTGACTTTCTGTGTGTAGAAATAGTAGTAGAGCGATTAAAGTTTTATTACAATTATTCCCGGGAATAAACTTTGAATTAGAAATGTGCTCGATACTGTCGTCGAACGTGTCAATGACGTATAATTATTCAATTTATTGATCATTTTTGTACGACCATCGCTTAAGTGGGGCTCGTACTCCTCGCACGTGTTCTCCATATACGTAGGATAACATACGTGACACTTTTGTCGTAGTACATATAATTAAAAATGGAATTGGATACAAGGAAAAAGTATCTGTAGAGCACAGTCAGAAGGACAGCATTGAATACTAATATAATGACTGCGGGTATACATTAATGAATATCGAAATTATTTGAATAATTATACAGCCTGTACGTATTTCGTTTATTATTATCGTTAACGTCATTAGCCTTAATGCGGCTACTGCTGATTAGACTTCCTTACTTTCTTAAAATCACCGATACGATATATGTATAGCAACTATATTTAAATTACAATTAATTTAATTAAAAAGTAACATTTTCAATATTTTGCACGTAGAAAATTACTATACAGAGAGAATTTACCGAGTACATTATAATGGGATAAGCAATGTTAAAAACAGAAATTCGTTTGTTGTTTCAAAAATATTTTACATATCGGAAGAGGGAGGGGGCTGTCAGTAATAGCTTTGGTATTTCATATTGCGGTGGGGTCACGGTATCTGCAATGTTATTTGTATTATTTATGGTATTATCAGTAAATAAACTAGATAATGCAATGCAATATAATTATCATAGCTGTAAGGTAGCTAGCCACCCTGGACCGTATAATTGAGTTAATTTACTTGATCGATCGGTCGATCAATACAATTTTTCAAGAATATATGCATGTAATGGTTTTGCTTATTTATGGATGTACCTACGTTTGCATGCTATTCAATTATTATGAGTATAATTGTCATTTATCAGAATTATAGCAAAAAGGCATGATTACACTGAGAAGTTTTATAACGATCTCTTCTTTCTTTATGTACTTTAATTCTCGCCTACTGGAAATCATTCGGACATTTATGCCTTACGGCTATCGATATCGATCAGTTAAATACTCATGTTATTGTACATACATTACCTTTGAATATATCGAACATTATTCTGCCGTAATTAGTACCTATTATAACGTATTTGGTACGCAATTACGCGATACAATCTAAATAACGTACGCGGGGTGGTACAACTTCGTCCTATTCGTTCTAAACCCTCTCACTCATACGTTTACTTTTTTAAAAATAGAGAAAACAAAAACTAAAGACAGTTCAAGCAGGAGAATAAACGCCCTCTCGAAAAGAATTATTAAAATTCGTACGCCGGCGCCTGCTTAAAGGAACATCGAACATGTTTATCGTTAAACATTACAATCAGTAATCGTAATTAGCAAATATGAGGAAAATTTTGGAATCGCAAAAATCTACGAATCAAAAATAAATTACATATCCGTCATGCAAATTTACTTTTTCTTTTTTATGAATATTCCTTTCGATGCATCGATATTATTATTTATATTATTATTATATTATTATTATTAATTCAACTTTTCTCTTATTCGTTCTCCGATCCATCCTACAATATTCTTGTTTCCGTTCTTTCGCTTGCTTTCTTCGCCAGCTATATTTCGCCTGATGACTAGAACATCGTTTCGTGAGTCGTTTGGTAAAAAAATAAGATAAAAAAACGACAGAAAGTATTCATAGAAAAAATAAACTAGTACCGGGAACGGCTATGTTCGCGTTATCTATACGAAGCTCTCATTCGCGGAGTTATATACGTCTGCGATATCTTGCACTAAAAAAAAAGATGAACGAACATAGTCGCTTCCAGTAGTTTCTTTTTTTCCGTTGGATACAGTATTGAGAAGCCCTTCCTTCGGGCGGAGCCATTGGTCTCGATGGGATGGGTTTGCGTGGATGGTTTTTCTAGCATTCGCACTTAAGTTTCCTCTCTCTCTCTCTTTCTTTCACACACTTTCTATGGCAGACTCTCCATTTTTCATTCTCACAATTCCTCATCTAAAATCTAAATTTGAAAACGACGTTCGATGATTTATTTCGCTGAGCGCTCGGGAGACGTGGATTTTTATTGAGTATCTCTAAATGAATCACGAGGACGATGAGTATTATTAAAAACCTTCGGAGTCGCTCTCCGATTGGTCAGGACGATCGTCCGAGTGCAAGGATCAGTTTGCCGGCTCGGCGCTATGAGCTTGCTTCTCGATCTTTCTGGCTAGCTCAGGACTCATGTGCGGATGGGGAAATGGCAAGACAGGCTTCCGGAGAATGGTCGGTTTGACTTTTACTTGAGGTTTGAAGCTGGATACTTGACTGCCACCCGTTAAATGCATATCCGCAAATTTTGCAGCTATTTTTGGTGTTGAACGAGGCGGTAGTGGTGACCTCAAAGGCATCGAGTCGGATATCTGATTAGAACTTGCTGATCTCACTAACTCCTCGGATTCCGTATCGGGCTCGACCTCAGCCTCCATGCGTTTTAATTTTCCACCTTCCAAGTTTGGCTTTGTATTCTTCTTCAGGGTACATTGATTTTGCTTGGCAAATCTCTCGGCTGCTGTACTCATGTCTGGAGATTCTGGTCCACCTGTTGGGGATGTTGCTGCTTCAGCTCTTGAAGGTGGAACTGTTGGAGTCTCTTCGTCGGAACTACTTAAGCTACTGGAGGAGGTAGATTTCTTACCGACATCCTGAGCACTCAATGGCAAGTCCATAACAAGATCCGGTGTATGCTTCTGTCGCATTTCTCGAAATTCTTGGGACGATCTGAAAGACTTCGGTGTTGGTGGGATCGGTGGGGTCAGGTGAGTCTGAGAAGTCGCACGTCTCTGCCAAAGTTCTCTGTTTGCTGAGAAAGTTGTCTGCTCCTGTAGATCATCCTCCTGCGTGGACGGTGGGTTCAACTGGAGGGAATTCGTAACCTGCTGACCAGCTTCACTCATGCTTTGAGATTTCCAGTGCTGCTGCTTCCGACCAGCACCTCGCTTTGCTGAACCATCTAACGAGAGTGACGACAATCGTCCATTTTCATCGGACATTTCATCATCCCGTGGTACCTGCTGCTGCTGCTGCGGTTGCTCGGAAGCTGCAATTGGATCCAGGAAGACAGTTATGTTCTCTACTTCAGTGCCATTTTCCAGATCCTCCGAGACTTCCGGCGTTTCTGTGGATTCCTCCTTCTCAGGGCTGGCCGCTCTCGCGTTCTTCGTGGGTGTGCTCACCGGCTCCTGTAAGGAGGAAACAAATACAGTAATAAACATACATTCCTTAGACATTTGCTCATTGAACTGGAGGAATTATTATATCTTGTGACCGTACTGATTCCTTCGAAACTTCTACTTACATTTTGGACAGTCTGACACATGACATTTACCTTTTCTTCCTACACTTTACCCAAGTGCAGACATACATAGCTGTTCCGTTAATGGTAGCGATCAGACCGTCCAAACTTTAATGAGGATCGTATATAACGTCGCGACTACAGATAAAGAATTGTGAAAAAGTCGAATATTGTAACGAGAATAGTATTGCAGTATACAATTTTATTAATTTCCCAGAAAATGAAATACCCATCAATTATAAAGACCGGTACCGTCTCATGCTGGTACCAACTAACACCAAGAATCATGCAAAGACGTAAAATGGTTCTCGACCTTACGCAATACGACGCAATAGTGGCAGAGTGTAGATTAAATACTGCTCGTAAAGCGGATAACAGTGAATACTATAGACAGCTGTATGAATGAAGAATAATAAGAGAAACTGTACAGGGTACACATGTCATGTGAATATTACGTAGGATGTGAGTAATGAGTAAGGATATAATTTGTTCTCCAGTATAAGTAGCAATATTTAAACTAAAAAGCGGAAGAAGGAGGTGAGGTGTTGAGTTTACTCACCTAAGCCCAAAGAGTTTCCGTTGCCTAAGAAGGTCCCGCGATCGGCATTCCCTTTGGTATCGTCTACAGATTGAGATTGTTCTACGGGACTCTAGGATTCACAAACCAACCGAACTGTCAAATCGACACTCCTTCAATTGAAATAAACAACAGCAGCAGCAACAACCAAGGAGTAGAATAAAACAAATAATAATAAAACACGCACGCACAACATAGGACAGAACGTACACAACACCAGCGGCAGTTTTATCGAACAATTTTTAGTCCGTCGAACGTTGTTTACCCTACGTACGTACGCAACACACGTATTTTGCATCAGCTTTAAGATGCTGACCTATACGTATATCTGTAAAAATAACAGCAACAACCAACCCAACCATTAACATTGAGAATTTTTTAAGTGAGCCGAGTACGAGGCAAAAACACGTAGGACGTAGTAGTAGAACAAAAAAAGAGGCGGCACAAGACAAGACGTAGGCAGACATGCAGCAAAAGAACGTGTATATTTATATTTTATTTACAAAAGGTATTATACAAAAAAAAGAAATTCACCACTAATAACTAGTCGCCGAGTTTTAAGTAGAGCTTAACGTACCAGTCACGCTAATCCGACATCCTTCCGTTCGATAGGTGCCTTCGTTAACCTTCGTCCGCTTTCCGTCATAATTCGCGCAAGAGGAAGTACTCGGGTGCGTGGAAAGAAAAAGACGGTGCTCTGGCAAGGCAGCAAGTGCAGCGTATGTCGATGTGAGTAATTTTCTTTATTCGCGATCATTAAAGGTTAATTTTGCTTTCATTATTTGTCTCGTGAGTCTGTCAGGCATGTAAAAAGGGGTGGAAATCGTATTGCGGCCATGACGGCGTATTTAAGAGGGAAAAGAACGTAAGTGGAAAAACAAAAATAACAATGGAGAATATAAACCGTGAAGTTCAAAGTTCAATGGATGTTCCCTTCACCTAGTTTCTCTAGCGTTGACCTGATCAGGCGTAACTTAATTCGCGCACGACCTTCGATCAGGAAATTCAGTCTTTTGTGAATACAGTCATATTAAGATACGCATCGTCCTGAAGAAGGTGCGCTTTACCTTGGCTGATGGCAACGAATCTTGCCTCTGCAGTCAAAGAAAGCCGTGCGTGATGTGCGGGTGCAGTGCTGGCGGTATAGGCTTTGTGTTTTTATAAAAACTACACACAACAATGCATTCCTGTGTCGTTACGTTTTACAATTAAAAAAAAGGACAAAGATAAAACGTATGAAATAAAAACAGACAAAGAAACAACGAAGAAAAAATATTGTAGCGTGACAGCCATGCACCTTGGTTCTAGTGTACGAATGACGTTCGGCACAGTCGTACAAGGATACGAAAGCATACGAGTACGAGAGTGACGTAATAAAAGTCAAATTAATTAAATGCTAAACGGTGGTTTCTAGTACCTCTCGGCTGATGATCGGTTGGGATGATGAAACACAGGCCACGCTCGTCACTACCGTTGGAATAATTGCACTGCTATTCCCACTTTCTGTCTGCAATAGTACGATACTTGACGTGGAAGTTTCGGTCGCTGCTGTCGATGGCCATGTGTTAGGATTACCAGCTGGTCCCATCAATGGTGAATTGTTACTCGACAAAACACTGTCTGCCGAGCTGGAGGCTCTTCTGCGCATTGATTCTTCGCTCGACGATTTTAATAGCTCCTTATCACGCTCTTCGTCCCTGGAGCAAATTTTTAAGAGGATTCGTAACGAGGAAGACAGCATTTTTTGGAGGAATTAAAATTTTTTTAGTCAAGTCTTACTATAAATGTAATTGATACATACTTTATCTTGAGCATGATGTATTTATCAGGAATCAGTCCCTCTCTACCTGCTAGAGCACCTCTCCACCAGTCGTTGCTTACTTGCGTATACAGGGTCAGGGTGTCTCCTTTCTTGAAGCTAAGTTCCCTTTCCGATCGTGCGTTAAAGTCAAATTGTGCGGTAGCTTCCAAGTTTTCGGATTCTATTATGAATAGATGTGAATGATGATTTTACTTGTGATTGATTGGCATGACGTTATTTAGTTTTGTATATATATATTCAATATTTACCATCCTCAGATGGATATACTTCAGAATCCATGTCTTCTTGGACTTGATCCGTTGGTGAGTCGCCGACGTCTCTGAAATGAAGAATTTAAAAAAAAATCAATCAATATAACAATGTGGCATTGAAAGGTAGGTAAGGATAGGTATACTTACACGTCATCAGGTTCCCTACTGATATACTTCTCATATTGAATCCCTCCAATATCCTCAGGGAAAATTTCTTCGCAGAAGGTAATGATATTCTTAATCAATTCGTTGACTTGATTCTGATATTGGACCTGATCCTTATCTTCTGGGACGGGAACTAACGTTGGGCCGAAGCATATAGCAAGATTGTAAGGATCCATCATATTCTCATCCGAAAATTCTGATAAGCTAACGTACAAAGGTTACTTTTAATATGATTGAATAATAAATCTCAATACTAATTTTTAAAATATCTCAAAACCATACTTACTGATTAAGGAAAGCAAAGAGGTATCGCATCACAATGACCACTGGTCGCGGAAGACTGGATATCAACTCTTTCATTTTCAGTACAAAATCCTGTTTCGATTCCAATTGAGCCAATTCCATAAGGTGTTCGAAGTAGATAATAGGAAACAGTGGTTCTCGCAATTCCCTGAGGTATAACTTCAGTACCCCGGCAACACTATTGATATCAGAAGCGTCTGTCACGTCCGCAAGAGGATCTTCTCCCCTTTCAAACCACTCTCTAAAATTGTTGATCTCAACCTGAGATCCCGAGACTCGGAATATCCCTTGATGATGCAATCCAAACAAGTTTATCACTCTTATGCAACTCTTCACAATGAGTGGTATCTCTTGATTAGTACTCTCAAGGTACTCCTCAAGTGAACCACCAAATAGTTTAGGCTGGCCATTCATTTGCAAGCGACCAATACGCTTTCGGCGTGCTTGTTTCTGTTTGTTCGTCGAAATCGATGGATTTGGACTAGCAGTAGAACCGTCTAATAAACTTTGGCGAATATATTCCTGTTTTGCATCCAGTCTGGCTATTCTCGAAGTCCCAAGGAGATATTCTCTAAATTTCTACGTGAACAAGGGTGTAAGTTGATTTTTAGTATTTCTAAAGTCAAATTATGAGACACTTCGTGACTAGGCTCACCGTGAGGTAGAACTCTTCGGTTTCCTGTCTATCGGCTCTCAGCTTAATCTGCAATGTCTCCGGAGGTCTCGAAGTCGGCATGGCATTGTCGCCAAAGTACCTGGAGCAATCGTAATCCTTAGCCGTGAGCATCTCGAGTAAACTGGCCTCTGCAGTCTCTAGAGTCTTCCAAACTTCCTCAGACTCTGTCCTGAGAGACGTGACCCTTTGCTGTAGTTGCGCGAGTCGCTGTTCCATCTCAGTATGTAGCACCTTTTGCAATTCCGGATCTGGCGTCTGAAATATTGAAAATTTTCCTTGAAAACAAGCTGAATCCTTTTACGACTATGAATCAATTCCTGTAATACTGACTTCATACGCTACCTCATCTCCACGCTGACCCTGGAATTCAAACTTTTTGGGAATCATGAAAGCAGCATGATGGGACTCGAGGAATCTCTGCTTGTCAGCTCTCGAATCAAGTGCACCGACACAAGATGCCAACTGCTCGGCCCCGGATTGCAATGAACGCTGTCTTCCTTCCTCAGCGCTGCAGTGCATCAGGAGTGCCCTGGCGATGCAGTTATGGAAGCCAAAATCCATGCACTGCAGGAAATCACGATGTCGTAAATGTTATTTGTATTGCTTCCCCGTAATCCCGGTTCGTGGTATCGGAACCGTAAAACTCTATTTACAGCGCCGAGCTTCCTCAAGAGATGAACTTACATCAATGAGATCAGACAGATCGTCGACGAAGTACTTGTGTATCGTGGTGTTCGATGCCTCCAGACAGAGGATGTACTCGTTCCTGGCCTTTAGAGCCTTAAGCTTTGCCTCGGTGTACTTGCTCTTCCTCTGAAACGATTGGACAGAACTTTCAGCCATAAGCGAGTCATTAATTTCATTAATTGGCCGTAGCTGCCAGCGCATTAATCGACCCTGCCAATTCCCAAGATCTCTCCATCGCTTTTTTCCACAACAAATAAACGCGGCCTATTACTGACAGCCACAATGTCCCAGGCTTATTGCGCTTCACATCAGGTTTTACGCTTACGGAAACGCCAAGAGATCCCAGAGATTAATTATTATCCCGAGGCATATATAGCTTCGTGTTGAGAATATATCGTCTTCCTATATCCAACTAGAATCTGTCGAGTTTCCATTGCGCATCGACTTGCTGCTGCTGCTTCTACTTCTTATAACGGATCACAGCGAACCGCAGCCGTGTAATATCCAGCGCACTGGGAGACGGTTGCACGTGTTGTTAATCTTTTTCATACCGTTAGAACCATCTGTTTTGCCGTTCAGTCGGGGGCAACCTTAGTTTATTTTTCCAGTAGAGGCTCGCACCGCAAAAAAAAGAAGGAAAACGTTTGGTTACTTTTAAATCTTGGAAGACGTCCATTCAGTGCTTTGGTAAAAGATTTTAAAGAAAACGAAAATGAAATTGAAAATCATTACAGACTATTGAAATGTGCAATTCGATCCAATACGCTGCTACGGCAATTGCATAGGAATAAGTTAGATAGACTGAATCGAGAACTTGCTGAAGTTTATCGTCCCTTGTCAAAAAAAAAGTGAGTGGAACAATTGGCAGGCCGATGACGCAAATACCTAATTCGGACATCCTGCGAGTGGCCCGAATATCGCCTACGTTGATAGATTGCACTTCGTGACCTCTCTCGACGGCGCATTCTAATTTACTTTACTAGCTGACGCATGTTCTTACATTTATAGATAGAGTATCGTCCACCAGTTATGTGAAACTAGAAAAATAGCTATTCGATCCTGAGTTACGGTTCGGTTAGAATTTTTTAAGGAAAAAGAAGATAAATTCATTCCAATTTAAATAAACAGCCAGTCATGATAAGTGTCAGACACTACGTGAGATTTTTCTGCCACGCCATTTTTAATTCGTACTCCAGGTGTGAGCATCTGGCGGAACGATTATGCGTACTGGGACGTTGTTTCAGTTTGTCCCGATTGCCTCAACAATTTACTCCAGCCTCGAATGATAGCGACGTTTCCGTTGCTTTTTTTAAGCGCGATTGACTATCATTTGTTTATCGACGATAACAAGCTTCCTCTTATCAGTAAGATTTTAGATATACAACATCCACGCAGTCTGTGCCATATAAGTCACATGAAAAGACAAACCTGACACTCCCTGAGTGCACCTGATGTATAATTTAAAAACTAAACTTTTATTAAAAGAATAAAAATGATCAGTTCACGTCACGTTAATTTATCATAGAACACGTATTCCTTGTAAAAAAAAAACAAAAAAAAACAAGCAAGCAATAAACTCCCCTGAGTAGATCTTAAATCATTTAAAACTCATATCTCCCATAGGGTCTCTAAAGTGAACCGTAATTCACAGTCCCCAAGACAAATCGACTCTCATAGTCTGTACCAATTTATTTCCATCAGATGATGCACTTCAGCGAGTCAAATAGATTGCCTCCCATGAACTTGATTATTGTTCCCACTATCTCTACGAACCTTGTTCACTTCCTTCTCGATTAGCCGATATTTCTTGCTACGTGCCAGTTTCTCAGGCGGCGCGTTGGCGACTTCAAGTTTACTTCGTTGTTGCTCAGCGACACGCAGCTTCGTCTCAGCCTGTCGCGATTCCGCCTGGTAAGCCTGATAGGTCTTCATTGTAGTATGAAGCTCATGAAGTACGCGTAGAATTTCCTCATGGGTTTCATAGCCAATCTCACGACACTAGAAGCAATAAAGATCCTCTGCCGATTTATCCGTCTCGTTCATTCGTGGACGATGATCTATATATCACTCGTCCTTTCCTCGACTCCACTTACACGCCTGTAAATGCGCTGAACATCCTCCATCACTTGATTCAGCCTTCCCACGAGGTGCGTACTGTACACATCAGAAAGAGCCGCGTGATCTCGACTAAGGGACTTTGTTTCATTGACGAGCTGTTGCCAGCACGCGTAGCTGGAGAAGAGAGGCCACTGCTCTCGTCTGGAAACCAAACATCATAGGAATATATAGAAAGTATAAAAAGGCGTATAATTAAAATTCAAGATCAACACTGAGATGCCTTAATAAAAATTTAACATAAAGACAGACTCTTGCCAAGGATTACCCACGGGAACTCCTGCAACTCACAGACAGACCTAGGACTTACATATCCCCTTTCGGGAAGTTTAACAGCCTCTTAAGAAAAATCCATATTGATTCCGATAAGCACTCTAAATCCAGCCTATGTATTTTTCTTATATTTCTTTTTATACACTAAGTCGGCTTACGCTATGGATCCAGCAGATTCGTTTTTACCCTCAGGATGATTGCGATGTCAAATTCCACAAACGATTCCTGTTATTTTTTCAAGAGAACTACGACTACATCGACGATCCGTGAAAGCTATTTATTTTTTTCCAGTATAGATTACACGGTAAAACCACCAGTTCAGCCAGGTTGTTTCTTTTTTCCGCCGAGTGCCATACTCCACTCGTTAAACTATTGTACGATAAAGTGATTACGGTACTTTTGCTTTTGCTCCTTGTGCCTCAGCTGGATACTCCTCGCCATCTTGTCCAAGGATTTGCTGTAATCGAGTTCCAGTTCGGCTCTCCTTCGAAAGAAATCCTGAAGTTCGGCCACTAGGGCGACTTGCGCCTCCATCCTTACGTCGAGGCATCTCAGCTGTTCGTTGAGCTGCAGTCTTATATCTGTAACAATAATATTTTTCATTGCATCTCAAAGCTAACCAAAGTACCTGTACAATATTACGCTTCAAATAGTAATCTTGCTCTCCTATACACATTCTCAACCGGTCGTGATATATGCACAAAGGAGTGTATTGCCATAAGCATTGCACAAAGTTCAACGGCTGACCTCGAGCGAACGGTGTAAATAATTGAATACTCGTAAGAAGTCTCGCAGAGACACGGAATACTTTATGCGTTTCTGTACAAGACTAATTCTCCGTGTTATCGGTAACGTAATGCCATAGCGTTGCGTAAGTGTAATTTATAGTGTTATTCGCTCTTTATAACACTCGTTATATCTACCAAGCGCATTTTATTCTGATAGTAATTTCCTGTAAACTCCATGATTGCCACGTTACTTCCGTTATGCATTATAAAAATTGGTATAAGTGATATCCAGAGTCACGAAGGGAAATTGCAGTGATTTTACATGAGATAAGAAAAATAGAAAGAGGAACAGTTCTCTATGCGTGTCTTAATCGTCCATCGCAGCTGGTGTTGTATACATCACTTTATGACGTTTGAGGTTATGTTATGCTCCGTTAACGATTTTTGACAAAACCTCAAGAGGCGTCACCGGGACGATTAACGAACTTGAGAATTGGCAACAATAACGACACAGTCTGTCTCTTCGGTTATGAGTAGATATTTTCACAGCGCTATTTTCTGCCACGCGTTCGCGGGCTCTGCTTATTCTTGGACAGCCAAGACAATGGAGGATGGAGAAGGAGAGTTGCCAATGGAATAACAATGCAAGAGAGCGGACGCCGTAGCGTCAATTTTTCGTTTATCTTTTTCAATAATTTTCTTTTATTTTCCCCGTATTTTTTCTCTCTCCGCGACTGGGTTGCTCGGGTCTTTTCCATGCTTAGTCGGTCGTCCATTAGATTTTTCAACCTTCCCGTAATCCGTATTCCGTATGTCGCGCTTCAGCGGCTATCGCTCGTTTCCGGCGCGGCGGGACTAAAAATAAATGCGAGAACTACGCTTGCATCTTTTCGTGAAGCTTTTACTTCACTACATAAAGGGAAAAAAAAGTATCAGACGAATATCACGAGACGCGCAAGACGCAAGTCGTGCTCGGGTGTAATTTTTACACTCATCGTCATACTGGTTTTTGGTGGAGAGAAAATGACAGCGTGACCCCATAAAAGTCTGAGTGGTTGACTCAATGCTGGGAAAAATAACCAGACTTCGAATTACACGTGATATAGACAATTGTGAAATTGTCTGGATCCCAAGCCGAAACGGATATTACGATAAAGTCTGTATTATCCATATTCTTGGAGCACTGCCATTTCTCGTGACCGTCGCAGAACTTACATATATGAAATAGTGTAATTCGTATTTCAGGATTCATCGATAGCTCCGACTTGAACTGTGATAAATTTAGACTGACTTTCCGCTCTCGGCGAATTTATCAAAGGAATAAAGAAACTGGACAATGAACTCGCTAGCATTTTACCTACCGGTCACCATAACAGAAAAAACACCATAAGAACATAAAAGCAAAAGTGTCTTTCCTTGATATACTCGATAAAAAAAAAGAAAAAGGACAGAAAGTCAGATCACTCTCAGCGTCACTCGATACCATCCGTTCTACCCATATCCCACATGTTGTGTCGAGCACATGTTACGCATTATCGGCCATTTCTCTCGGATGCCTCCAACGCTATAGGTACGTCAATATAGGTAAGCACAGCGATCGCTTTTATAACTATACAGTGTGCCGACAAAGCTAACTTCTATCGATTGCTTTTTTCTTCCACGTATGATTCATCCCCCAGTGCTCGAGCAACGATCTTTGGCCCTTCCAAGGAAAACAGGGTGCACTGGTGCACCCACGCGACCACCGAAGTATATATCTATATAGTGTACAACGAAAGTACCAACACTGAAAAAGTATTAACATAGGTGTGTGTATATATATACATGTGTATATACGCGCAGCGCCCTCTGTCTATTAGTCATTTACGAGTGGCCGATGTGCATTCAAGCAACGTTGCACTAACGATATCCCCATGCGAGTGCATTTACGTTCTTGGGACACGCGATATACGATATATACCAAAGCCTGGCTATAGTTAACTATAGTCTAGTATATAGGGCCAAAGGGAAAGGCATCCCTTGGGTATATAACAGCTGCAAGAACCGCCATTACCAGCATCATAGCAAGGCAATAGGTATTACTACTACTACGAGCAAAACCACCATAAACCATTATCCATCACCATAGTCCAGGACTGTACCTACAGCCGCAGCCACCCCCGCGACGAAAATACGCACCCGATCCAAGAAAGGAGCCGCAACCCGTAGTCGGTTTAGGGCTGCCCAAAATACTATTTTATTCTTAAGACGGCGCCGAGGGCCACCATCGAGCAAAAGAAACGACAAAGCCTCTCTTTCTTTATTCCGTCGTGATCCTCTTCTTAGAACGGAGTAGTTCCAGAAAGCGCTTTGTGGTTAATTTTTTGTTATCGCCACGCACATATATGGTAATTAAGCAGTCGCAATTCCAGTGACTTAAATGCTCGTAAAATTTCGTTAGATTTCGTATTGATAAGCGTCAGAGTGAAGATACACGCTTATCACTTATCTCGTAACGTGATATCACGAGGAGTCAGTAAATACTTGAGTCCCTTAGTACGATAACGGATTGTATAATGCAAAATCATCTAAGGTTTTTTCTTAATAATGGGTTTATATAAAGTACAGGGAAGAGGGGTAGGACAGTGTATAAGTAATTTATCATGTATAAGACTATATATATTGTATATATTACTATGGGTCGAGTAATCAAGCAGCTATCAGATATTGCGTAAGAATGTCCAGAATATTAATGGAACTTTCTCATTAGCTAATAAGCGAGCCAGTATACGAGTGGGTACACAAAAGTAGCGAGTTCCCCGCTGCACCGTTGCGTTTTCTTATAGCGATACTGGCGTGTTGTAACATTAATTAATAAAAAAAGTTTCGTTACACAAAATCACGCTTTTCTACGCTCAAGCGTGTTTTATAGTTTGTTTGGTAGTGAAACTGTACGTAGCGCGAATAACCATTGCCCGAATAAGGGTTCACGTTAACCGCGAGACTGAGCAGTAGAACCGAGCATAAAGGGCATTCTGCTCCCTTGTATTTACAGTGAAAATACGCAGGCTAACGGGGTAAGGGACTAGTCGTTGGATTCGTAATGTGTCAAACGTTGCGTGCGCTGTACTTTGGCATTTTCTAGGATCATGATGCGAAGGTCTGGACGAGTCAGAGTTAGTTAAGGGATGTGAATTTTCCATTGGTCTGGGTATAGGTCGTAATAGCAGAATGTTTACTGTTGGTTTGATGAAGTGTGTTTTATAATGTAGCATATGCCGTGAAAAACGCGTTATCCATTTAACACTATATCACTAGAAAAATAATTATCCCCCCCCCCCATTTTTAAATATTTTTTACGTTTCTTTTCTTCGTGTATAGATATAGCTACAGTTTATCTATCGTGTTACGCAGCATGAAGGAACTTTGTGGTAGAGGCCGGTTATGCATTATGCATGAGTTTTTCCCTATGCTAGTAAGTCCTGTATATATATATATCGCCCATAAGGTCTAGCCACTCGTTCCCATAGTAAATTTTCCATAATCTTCGATATCCACCCTACGAGTCCCATTCCCCTTGGAGCCCCCCATAACATTCCGGTTTCTTTCAGCAATTTTTTTCTTCGTTCCTTCCCAAGGCACCTCGTCTCCCCGCGAGAGAGAAATATTTTCGCCGTTAAAGTAAGATCGATCGAACGCGTTCCGATTAATCGTCGAATATAGAAAAAAAGAAGAAGAGCACCAGGCCGAGGGTTCCCTGAAGGGAATAGCAGTGACTCTCAACCCGATAGAATCTATCAAGATGAATAATAATAATCTCAGGCACTGATCTTTCCTTCCTGAACACACATATATATGTATATACCTATTCGGTTACCTTTTGTCCAGGCTTCCCACTCCTGCCGTCCGGATAGTTTGAACATTTTTCTCTTCTTTGTTATTTATCAAATGGCGTCGTTATTATTATTATTTCTGTGCCTTCTCTCTCTCCTCTCCACTCACAGTGTAACAACCGCGCGTGCATACGTGTCCACGATGGCTGCTAGCGTGAGCGACTGTGCCTGCGCGTATTTCCAATTGTCGTCGGTTAGGTATACGTATTCTGCACAGTCAGTGGTACCGTGCGGTCGTTTCCTCTTGAACGAGTAAAGCGTCAAGCGACTTCCTACCTTCGCAGTGCATTTCTACAAAAACGACACCCCGCTATCGAAATGCGATAAGAAACTTTCAGACGTTCGTTCGCTCAAGTCATTATTCAATCGACGCAGCATTCTATGTAAATATATAAATTCCTCTAGAATGTAATACGATAAAATTTCGCTATACATTCATAAGAGAAAATTAAATTGGAAGCGACGAATCCTTAAGCCCGGTACACACTGAAGGTTATTCGATGCTTGAAGAAAAGAAAAAAGAGGATTCCACAAAGGGAGAAGAAAACCGGTTAACACTTGATTGTCAGGTACCAGAGGCGTCGGCCCATAAGTCAACCCACACGTATGCACGTATACGAAAACTTGAAAAACATCACAAGCACTTTAAAATATATCAAGGAAAAAACTGAACTTTATTAAATTCACCACAAAGCAGCGTTCGCTAAGCTGCACAAAGGAAACTCAATGGAAAGTTGTAAGAGTTTTGTTGTCGGTCTGCAGCGAGTAAGTCAGTCAGTCAGTCAAGGAGGACTTGGTCGCGTAAACTGACTGGTATAAGGAGAAGACTCGCGCGTTTGACCGCCACTAAATTAACCACAATTACGTCTGAACCCACACTGATCAGGACACTCACGTATGAGCATTAAATAAAGCTTCGTCGACTACGTGTGCGTACTGGCAATGCTCACCTCATACTCGCATACGACTAGACGGTATCAGCTGCCTTGGATCGTTGTGTGGCTGTATAGTTGATAGTGGGTACCGACTGGCTACTGGTTCAGATAACGAACGGCAGAGAACTCGGCGTCGGAGCGAATAATCGCGAGGAAACGTTAACTACAATTGAGAAAAGAAAATCCGTGGGCAGAGAACCGGGGAGGAGGTAAATACGTGCAATTGCAACGATTGCGCGTGCAGCTGCAGTGAATTTCGTAGCAGGACTTTGCCAAGATATTTGACAGGTGTCGTGACTGTCGGAGTGGAGATATTTTAATAAGAAATTGAGATTGTCATACCGAAGTGGCTTATGGCACGTATGTGTACGAAAGGATGTAATTGAGGCCTGTCGGCGTACATAAATAATGCAGAGAGACAAATTGATATGCAGCACCATTTCTCTATCGACTTCCTTCCTGTCCGAATTGAAGGGAAGCGTCAAGTGGCTGTTGCGACAGCACGACTTCTATCGTTACTTTCGTAGTATTCTTCTCGCGTCTTAACATCACGGGATGAGTATATAAATGGCCATAGTAATTATAGAGATGTTTATGAGATGACGGAGAAAAAAATATCGTTTCACCGAAGATAGAAAGCTATAGAGCTTATTGGTCGATAGCTTAACAGTGATGATCAGTGATCTAGAATTTTACTAGTGGAAATTTACGCTTCGGCTTGATGGCTATTGGAGGATCGATGATTTAACCAAGGGAGGAGACAGAAGGGGAAAATGAACAAAAAAATTTTTTCTTTCACTGTACCAAATGCATTTATGATCGAGAATGGGAGGGACAATAGAGAGTTGATAACAGTATATGCTATGCACATAAAGTTACAGTCTTAACGAGGTCCGTCTTGTCCGCTTTTATTAGAGAGAGCCCAAGCGTAGGTGGATGATTAGGTAGACTCGTCAAGATAAATCAGACACTTCAGGCAATTGTGATATCGGTAAAATTCTCTTTATCCAAAGACCTCCGAGGGATCGTTACGCTCCCGATCGAGAAGCAGAGTAAAAGTGGTACTTTACAGAATTTTATGATCGGTACCACAATGGGAATGTTCGTGCGAACTTAAATTTCGTAGAATTAATTCATTTCACTGGCGGATATCGTCGCTCTGTTACTTAGGCTACTTTTTAACGTTGGTTAACAAGGACTCGCGTGTCACACGACTTGTGCTCGTAAACTTTTTTTTTAACGGGCAATTTCCTAGTTCCCTTCTGTGACTTGGACTCCATTCTTAACCAAAGCCCCTCAAAGTGTGATTTGCATTTACCTAAAGGATATCGGTTACACTATAAATTCTATTAATGATTTGCTATTTTCTTCGCAGTCGTAACGTGACGTTTATCGAATTTGTAATCTGCCGTCCGGAGTACAGGTAACGAGTATGTATATAGAAAATAATAATGATAAATTTTCATTCACATGCGGCGAGTATTGATACGATAATTGATTATGCTAGTCGTGTGTAATGTGTATAGGTATATACTATACAAAACAGAAAATCGATAAAAGCGTGGTAATGCAATTCGCGGATATTGCTTTCACTAAGGATAACATAGAATAAGATGTAATAGCGTGTTAACGTTGCCATTAGGCATTGACAATGACATAGATACATTGGATCGTATGAATCATGCATTTTCCGATACTAAATTATCGAATCGGATCAATGGCGTGTCTATGTTTCCCATTTTCACCGTTAATGGATTAACATTGAATTCGATAGCTATTCTTAGAAAAGTTTCAAGGCTATGACTTTCTTTAACCCCTTGTTCCCTTATTTTTACTTTACGATTTAAAAAAAAAATTTTATTCTCGAAATTCGAAAGGCTGCCTGAAAAAGTAATATTTCGCAATTTCCTTCGAGGATTGCAGCAGTTTTACTATACGCTCTTTCGCAAGAAGCCTGGAGAAAATTGAAGAACTACCATTCGTGCTCTACCGGTGATTTTGATTATATATTATACGTACACACATCCTTCAACAATCGTGTGCATATGGCGTAACGCTCTGTGTTACGTGCTCTAATCTACAAAAGGACCGTATATATATAGTTAAGATTCCTTTGAAGAACACGAGAAGAATGACGCGTCCCAACGTGAGCCTAAGACTTTAATACCAAAACGCAGTACCTTTGAATCTCACAGATTTATCATCTTTTCATCCAATATCGTGTATAAAACGTAAACCTATTTTTCACCAGGGCTTATCGCACACAGAAGGAAGAATAAAGGAAAATCGATAAATACCATCCCCTCTATCCTCAAAGCAAAGGAATGTTCCTTGCGAATCGACAAACACGCCAGAGAATTTCATTTCCGGCAATACTGATCCTCGAGCAAAGGATCAGTGACGTACGTATAAAAAAAGGTACCCGATACACCATTTTACGCAATACCATATACGTATATCCTATGTTATTTAGACCATACAAAACTGCAAAGTTGGATGGAAAATGACAAAGACTAATGAATTTAATTAGTCCGTATGTCATTTGTCCCATAACGTGTATCGCATTCATCAGTAAATTGGTATCGTGCTGATTAACCTATTCGCGGTATAGCGTAACGTGAAGGGGACAAAGAAAAGAGAGCGAAATTTAATTTCACCAATTCAAATGGGACCTCGGTACAATTCATTCTCACGGAGATGTAAGTCAACCCTTGTTCCTGTTCTACAACGAATCAGATCTCATTCATGCGGAAGGACTTCTTGAACGATACCGGTACGCGTAACATACTGAGTGGCTACGCGTATAACGAATTTAGAATGAGAATTTCCCTCGGGCAGTGGCGTTACGTCAATGTGACATGTCTCTACCTTGTCTATTAATACTGTACTCGAGTTGCGAGTCGAGAGAGCATGCCCACGTACGAGTACATATAATATATATATATATATATATATATATACATACATGTATGTGGTATGGTCGTTCCGTAAATACAAAACACGAACCGGGCACGATCGCACAGCGAGCATTAGTGCGGGGAGAACTAATTTGCGTCTTCCTGCGCGCAAGAGAAAGAGACAGCGAATATATGGATTGTGCGAATAAGAATGAGAGAGTAACAGAATGGGAGAGTCACTGTAGAATTTTATTTCACGGGCGAGCGTACGATGACTCCGTACGCGTTCGTGTATATGTATATATTTTTATAATTTTTTTTTCTGTTCCTGCCACTCTCTTTTTCTCTCTCACGCGCGATACACGTATATTTTTCCTGGGAGAGAGCTACAGTCCTGACAGTCTGAAAAGTCAGTGTACATATGCTGCACACGTCTGGCCTTGTAGGCAACACCCAATTCTAGATAAGAGTACCCGTACCTTCTTCGGATGCTGGTAGATACAGTAATTACAGTATTCGAAGAAAGAACCTGAACAGGGTATAGCCTGAAGCTAAACGGAATACCAAAGCTAACCTGACGGGGTCGTCGAACCTGTTTTTGCGTTGCGACTCTTCCTGGGGATGTTTGTGCCGATCCTCTGGGTCATTAGGATCGTAATAAACAAGTATAGACGATTAAAATAAATCAGGATTATTTCTCTCTACCTGGAAATACATCCTTGGTATCAGGGCTGTATGGATGTATCCATCCGTTCCTCTGCTGAATGATGCACTGGAACATCTTGAACGTAATAGCGTTGGCACAGCTTAATGGACGACGGTTATCTGTTTCCCTTAATCACTCATGAGACACCATATCTATATATCGCGTCTGAGAATCGGCTCGCAGATTAATACATATAAATATATATATATTAATAATATATATATATATACAGGAATAGAAAAATCGGACTCGTTAGGCTTGAACGTAGGAACGAAACACACACGTCACATGTTGGCAGCGTAAGCTTGCTGCTAGGTGCAGATCAGGTCAACACGAGGATGTTCCTTGCCAAGTGGAGCTGCGCCGATCGCATTATCCGATGCTTCTCGGACGCGCTCAGTAAATCCATCCGGCACAGCCGCCCCATCTCATCTCATCTCGTTCAGAGTTTCTTCAAGCTTCTCTCCTCGTCCCTTCGTTTCCGTCATGCGACGAGTCTCTTTCGCGAAGCTCAACGAGCAACCTCATGGATACTGCAAGATGGTCGAACCAATGCAGCCACGTAGAAACGACTTTGGTGATAATAGCCGGCGCGCGAGGGTTATTGTCGTAGAACTGCAATGAAACTGCTGTTCCTGCCCACTCGCTACGAGAGACCGACGACTGTTCCTTGCTCCTGCGGAGGGTGGCTGGCTGGCTGGGATCGAACTAGATGGCTGGCTGGTCGCCAGGCAACCGGATTCTCTCTCGCTTGCTCGTTCCCTCCTCTAGCCTCGCGCTCCTTCCTCCACGAGTGAAGTCACTTCCACTCCTCCCTCACGGTTTCGTCCCCGGCCCCTGGGCAACCCTCTTCCCTTCTTCCACACCACCATAGAGAGCAGAGACGTGGCGGTGCTGCGTGTTGTTGTTGTTCCTGCTTCGAGCGCCGGTAGGGCTGGGTTCTCCGGCTATGCACCCATCCAACGTGAGAGTGCGAGAGAGAGGGACGCTCTTCTCGGATTATGGATAAGGCATCTTCGCGAGAGCGACTTCGAAGGCGTCGATCTTGAGGATCTTCCTCGTACGCACTTGGTTACGAAGTGAACTCTCTGACTACGTGAGGCGTAGAGACTCGGGCTACAGGAAGAGAAGTCTTCTGTCTCGATCAGAGAGAGAAACGCACGGAGGGAGCACCAGGTGAAGGTGGGTAGGGGAATCAATGGAAGTTGCTCTTTCTATCTCCCTTCCTCCCTCTCACTATAGGTTACCAATCTCCCACCACCTCGGCTGGTTACCACACAGCACAGTGTCCAACCCTCGAAGCGTGACCGTGACTGTGACTCTGACTGTGACTAGTACTCGCCTGCCACGCCAACCACCGCTCCTAGCGCGCTAGTTTGGTCAACAAGTGTTTAGCTTTTCATCGACCACTTCACGGTGCTATAGGATCACCTTACAGACTTCGTTATGAAGCAACGGTTTAATATCGACTGAAACCAATTTACTCTCCTGCGCCTTGTACGTACTTCCTACGTCCGCCTGCTGCGCCTTTCCCTCTTCTTGGTTTACGACACTGCTGTTACAGTTGGGTTGGATTCAATGACACTTTCCGACTCGTGAAAAGAAACCTGAAAGGGTGGCTGTACAAAGGTCCTGAGGGTAATTCTTTTTTCGTCCTTTATCCCGAGGATAACCTATATATTCAAGCGTATCTTACGTACAGGGATATTCTTACTACGATACACCTAACTTGTATGTGTACTCTGTAAAAATCCTTTGTGCTCGCAAAACACCGACATTGCCATATAGAATTCTAATGACAAGAGAGCACAGAATCGCGAGCATTCAAGAGATATCGAATTTCGAAACGCTACTCGTCCTTCCCTCCATCTCCAGTAACTCCCTCCTGTCACGTTGCATTGTCAGTGTAATAAGAGTCCACATGGTATAGCGATAGACCGCACCCTTCATTGAAATACGTTACGAGGGGTTACTTTATGTTTGCTAATAAATTAATGACTAACGAATCTCTCCGCGTATCCTGTTTTTTGGGATATGCTACTACGAGGGATCATCCGGTCGGGAGGTTGTCGATCTTCGTTAAAGATTTATTTAAACTTTATGTTAACACAGTTTTTACTTATACTCGTTCGTTCTTATTTGTTCACTTGGTATAAATATATATATGTTAATTAGTCTGATATCCTCGATACCTGAATTAAAATTTATTGGGATCCATTTACTTTTTCGGCATCCGAAATCTCACGAGCGATTCAGGCCTGGTACAACGTACGTTAAAAATATTTAAATTCACCACGGGTAATTATCACGCGGTCTCACAGCAAGCTTGCATTTGAAACTCGTGAGAGGAGTCTGCCTATTTTTGGAACGGCGTCTTTAGAGAAACTTTCGGTTTTCGTTACCACCCACATTTCCACGTGAGGCCAAGGAAAGCGATTTGTGAGCGTATGCGATTGCGCTCAGCTGCGTCGTTACTCGTCCTTCGGTTATCCGTTCGTGCTCGAGATTTCTCCATGAGCTTGTGGAAAGAGAAAAAGCTGGATTAAAAAAAAACTATTCCGGGCTAAAAGTTTCCACTGCTTTTGTCTCTTATTAAAAAATAAATTAAAACATTTTTTTGCCAAATTGAAATAGCACAGCTCTTCAAGGACTGCGCAAACCTATATGGAGAATCCTAGGGGACCGGAAGGCACGTACGCTGCTATGTGCCGAGAGCCGTCCTGACGCCATGTTACGACTATGAAGATATCATAAATATTTTTAATTGCCAACTATGCTCTTTAGGGACCACGCATTTAGATCAATTACAAAGCACCAGACTCATCTCACGCAGCATCACGGTCACTCTCAAATTAGTATGATTCTGTAACCTTGTTACGCGGATCGAGTTCTGTCTCTGCGTAGACTTTGTATACTACTGTAAATTACATTGAAATTTTTATACAGATGACTCTTTAACAGTCTGACAGAGGATAGCTTATAACTTGACTAATGTCTATTTCTTAATCTTGGTACAGACAGAAAGACAGGTTGAGTCAGTTGAACTGACTGCCAGTACGTTTACCGAATCACTCATCGCCAGACGATTATGGCTCATGCTAACTCATCTCCATTCGGTAGACATGTTTTCCTTAGATACTCACTTCAAAAGCTTCGTAGTTACAAAGAAAGATACTCTTCCTACCGAAATTAACACGAATCACTGGGTACAAACTATATAATAGTATTTTTATATAAAATAATTGAAATTGAAATTTTTTTATCTATTCTGGTATCTCAATACTTCGATACGAACTTGATTGGAATGGCGAGACCCTGCGACGAAGTCATTACCGAGAAATACCAATTCAGGTAGATAATGGCTTCACTTCCATCCCTATAATTTGGCATCTATTGTGGCTCCGGATTCCCGATACAATAATCTCGTTAGAATTGATTGCTCCTTGGAATCGTAGATAGGAACATCTGGAATCGTGATTAATCTTAGAAATTAGAAACATGTCTGACTCTTCATGGATTATTAAGGACAAGTAATTCGCATGCTGCAACGTGACGTGATTATATACGGGGATCCGAGACCTCCAGGCAATTCGTTCCAATGACACAATCATTAACGATGCAAATTACATGCTTAATCATTGACTTTTCGAGGTTAAGGAGCACTCCTATTTTATCCCTGCGTTCTATGAAGCATCAACTTTTTTTTCTGTGAAATAAAAATTTTGCCCCTGATATCATACGCCACTGTGATTTGCTACCCTATTTAGCATGCTGTTCTCGTCAAAATGTCAACCCTTAGAAACGTGTAAGCTCGATTCGAATATTACCCCGCCCCCCCCCCCCTTCCTCTGTACATGGGTACCTCGTTCCCGGCATTACCGCAATTCCACTTCCAGGCTCCGGTCGGATTTTCAATAAGAGCAACTTTCGTATCTCGCCAGACAGGAGTAGCCAGGTTGCCAGACAGGAGAAACGAATTCAGGAAGCACTGGATATTTTTTTCGTTTTAACCTACGTGACGGTGGATCCCAAGTGAGTCTCGTTAGACGCATTGAATTCGACGTCGGCCATTAATGGAATATATCCTTCTTTTCTGACTTTAGCTCGACCTCCTCAAACCATCCCGGCAAACTGAACATTTAATTGGAATTACCGGTGAGTATTCAAAGCATACGTCAATTCTCACGAATATGCTTTTCGTATTTTTCAATACAGCCGTAGATCTAATAGACGACGAAAAGGCAGAGTGCCCTGCCCTTCAGATTTTTGGGATATTCGTGCAACGTGCAGGCTATCCAAAAGTCAATTTATTCTCCAAAGTGGGAGTGGTCCGTGTTATTCTCAGAGATAGAACAATAAGAAGGTCCCCCTTTCTGTGTACGCATAGAAATGGATTTCTCAGACAAATGCGTGCGCTCGAGTTTCCCGCTTTTACACGCACGTGACGACGCATACGGGATACAAAAGCAAAAGGAGAGAAAACGGGTAGAAACGAGTCTGCATAGTACGAGAGTTAAAGTTGCGCGGGTTAGGATTCCGGGACAGGGTGAAACTACCCCCGAAGGGAGAGAGATCAGAATTTACGGCAGAGGGGTTCACACTCGGGATTAGGGTTGCCGAAAAACATTGCGACGGTCGGGAAGAAGGACGAGGTTGTAGGTATCTGCTTTAAAAAAAGAAAAAAAAAAGAAAAAATCTCTTTTAACCAGCATTAAAATCAAATAACGAGACGATGAAAAAGTCAATGGTAAAAACGACTAGCGATTGGATCGATTCCACGCGTGGTGTGACTTAGATACTTACTCAGTTAATTATAGCACGATAAAGACGTTTGCTTATTCTATCATGGTCGTTACGCTAAGAATGAAAGCATGGGAATCTCACAGTCCTTGCGTGCGGCTCGACAGGCGTGTAAAGATTTAACGCATTTCCTCCACGCTAGTGAAAAAATACGTAACGCGAGAGCAGATAGACCATTATAATAATCTAACGCGTTCGCCATGAATATATCATTAGAGAGATAAGATGCCTATAGGACTATATACGTGTATCATATTGTAACAATAAAGAGTGTCCAATATTATTGTTATTGTCGTTCAACCATTGTTAATTTTAGTAACGGGCAAACGTCCAAGTAACCCTGCTTCCCCCCTCAGAGCTTCTAAGTATAAGAGCGAATAATAATTTGAGCCCTGTGGTTGACGCTATTTATTATTTATATACCTGAGGTTCGTTCATTCAGTCGTTAGCGATTCTGTATACTCGAGCGTCATCGACGATTCTCGGGAAATTGTTATGGCAGGAGCATTGTGATTCTACGTCAATCAACGTCATTTCAATATTTCAAATTGCGCGCCATTACCGGATGAAGATTATACCCATGGTCGGATGCTTCCGAATCCGCCCCTTATACCAGGAGTTTCTTCACGATGAGAGGACGAGGCGTCTATAGTACGAAACGCACTCTGAATTAGTGAAATAGACGATCTCTTTGACTCGAAATTAGTGAGTCCATTTTTAAAAATACTTCCAGAGCCGGCAGGAAGTATCGTATCTCTTTTACATGCTTGTAGCCATACGCCACTCTTTCTCGGATGTAATAGATGACACAAGTTCTAAATCAATGGCCTATAGAAATAGATAAACATTTCCAAAAGTTTCTCCAGATACTACGTTGGAGTAATAATACATGTCTGTTTCTCTTCCGGCAATCAAAAGGATCTCTATAAGTCTGTGAAAGTATGTACGAGCCAAGAGAGAGACAAAGAGAAAACGGTTGAATTTGAATATAAGGGGAAAAATTAATGGCGTGCAATCTCCTCGAAAAAAAATCCATCGAATCCCATTATTTGTCCAGCCGCTCAAATGGGATAGTGACGGCAAGACACACCCTGCCGGAACACCCTCGACGAAATTCTCCCCAACGACGCGTGACAATAAAGTATTCCAGACACGAAAATTAGTGCGTACACAATATACCCTCTAGAAAATTCTACGACTAACGCCGTCTTACGCACACACGTCATAAGCAAGTTTTTCTTGGTTCCTGCACGAAATACCGAATGGACTGTTGTTGAATCGTAGTATGGCAATACGAATACATTATTAAAATATATTCTGCCCACGGTATAAATAAATAAATAAATGCAGAGAGGCAGCGAGAGGAAAAAAAGTGAAATAACATCCACTCGCCATTGCGACACGAAGCGGAGAAACGACAGAGGTTATAGACAATGCTACAGTGCGTATACACACTGTACATGTACAGTGCATAAAATAGGTACGTAAAATATTTCATTTGTACAACGAGAACGGAAGCCGGAGGGCGCTGCGTTCGTCTCGTGACGAGACTGCCGTACTACAAGAGGTGCATAACCCGCGTACACAACCGACTGGTTAACGAGATCGATATTACACCAGACAGTATATATATATTTATGGCAGGACAATGCACACGCATAAGTGTAACTCTTGCACTATACTATACTACATATACAGAATCATAAAACGCAATAAAAGTTTAACGTGACCTAGACGGACCCTGTACTCTATGGTCCGGTTGAGCACGGTTGTCTGACCCTTGTGGAGGGTTGGGCACTTCGACCGGAAAGCGTTCGTTTGATTGTAATGGGAGGGTCAAAAGTTCCCTCAGGTAGCGAGACTCCAGTCTTCTGGAAGATTGTGCTCGTGCAAGTGTTACGTACATACGTAGATGGTGTAGAGAACCAGAATGAATTCCTAGGACGGAGACCTATTGCTGAACGAAGAAACAGCATAAGATTGAATTTTCCCATTGGGAATCGTTGTGCTTCGGTGGAAGCGTGTAAAAGAGCTGACGTCGTTGCTGAGTGAGGTTAGGTTAGCATCGGATCGTTGAACGAGAAGTGTCAGGTGGCGCGGAAAACGAAATCAGTGGAGGCCGTGCGAAGTGTATACCGATAGGGGGACATAGGTATTATCCTGGTGGTAAGAAACAGACTGATGCATATAGCAGCAGCGTCTTGATTCTTTGCAATGATTTTAATATGCAGACAATGCAGTTTCCACGGAGACCCGACAATATTTTAAACAGCCATGACTTCCCGTCGTGCATTGAAAAATAAATTACGATCCTTACGATTTTCATGCTTGCTCTCGTTCATTGCTGCGCTTTGGATTTAACGAGCGTTCCTATTTTTCTTTATCTTCTTCTTTGTTATTCAAATAATCGACTGATATTTCTTCTACTATACTTATGTACGCGTAAGGTCTTTCCTTTAGCAGATGTTTGCCGATTCGGTAAATTCAACGACGGTTAGTCATCGTGGGATATAGGTGCAGTTGCGCAATACCGTCTTCTTCTCGCTTCTATTCTGCCGCTAAAAAATTCATAAGGAATATAGTCGTAGTTTCGTTTGCACTGGTTCATGATCTACAGGAATATCGGTTGGTACGTACTGGGTGTAAAGAGACAGACTAGGAGTGCCTTGCTCGGTGCAACCTTCATTTCTCGTATGCACTGACATTCCAGCGGTGTAACTGTCTCCACTTGATCGCCTCTCACTTCACTGGTAGCAATTTGCTTCGTGGCGTTAATAAAGATCACGTAGTTTAGACTATAGAGAAATCTCAGGTTACAGTTAGTCCCCTAGCGCATTCCTCTATTTTTAAAAGCAACGTATTTAATCAATAAAGAGATAAGCTTTGGTGTTATTTATGTAGGAGAAGAATTTTGAGTCGTCGAAAAAAATACTAGTATGCCTATATTTCTTGGAATAGAGTATAAACTAATTAGTATTACTATCTCGTGTACGATAATTAGAAAGTTTTTCAACTTGAATTCGTTAATATGGTTTGATAAAATATACAATCTGGAATTAGACGTCAAACAGAATATCGGATCAGTGGGTGTTCAAAGCTTGCGCAAATTTTCGTACTTCCCGCTTACCAAATTTATATATACAGTAGAGGATTTATTTGTGTGGGAAGTATGAAAATTTATCGATAAAATATTGATTTTCTGTCCATTTTACATTTTTAGTTTATTTTTGCAAGTTTCAACTATTGTGCAACAATGCATATATTGCTGTTAGTATTTGCGGTTTGCCAGGCGATTTTCTCGCGATATACTGATCAAGTCCCTTTTATTCGCAATGAGGAAAAAATATGGTCTAACAGTTTCTCGTACACATTCCATATTATAAACGATGTTGGTAATCTTGGCAACGTTTCGTGTATAAACATTAGCTCGGTCAAATAACTTTCGAACCCGGCAGAACAATTAATTGCTTCGTTCTGGATAACGTAAACGTCGGCAACCAGGAATTCTGCCGAACCGACCGAGTCGAATCTGAGTTTAGTATATCTTTATTTGTTGATTCGTAGACATTTTAAAGGTTTTTCTTCGGGTCCCACATTTTTACATGGGTATTAAAATATTTTCGAGAGTGCGAGAAGCCGTTTTAAATCTAAACAAACCTTTCTGAATACTAACCGGGATGGATATTCGACGCTCGTCTTTGCGTATCTTCTATTCGAAATACAAGCAGCTGCGAAAATGCGACGAATGTATGTACGTACATCTACACGTTTGCTGAGATACACGGCTGCCGCATTACATACAGATATCCATTGCACGTGCAGAGGAGAACACTCGTGCATAATTGAAAAAACTACATCTGTATATTCGTTAGTGAGCTTTGTTTATCTTGTCCGAAGCGAATGTATTGAACGAAGGGAATTCGCAGCATCTGCCTAACCGATCTTCTTCTCTCCCTTCTTCACCTTCTCGACAAACGAAGAGCCAGTCTTAACTTTTACCTCTCGAATATGATTTTATCTCATACACTTGGATGTCTTGGTACTTTGCCATTTTTCAAAGGCTTATATGTAGCACATAAACAAATTGCACCTGTTCTGTACGACCAATGGCGTCGAGTGAGCTACGTGAGATTTTTACGAATGCGTAAAAGAGTCAAGCGACGCCTTGCAAGGGACAATACACAATTTTTATCAATTTCAGCAATTGAATAATCAGTCGCGAGCCAAAAACAATACGATTAAATAATACGTATATCAATTATTCAATAACAGAGAATACGGATACTCAATAATTTAATAGAATTCAGAATATATTTGAATATACACCGGTTTCGCGTCATTGTAAGAAAGGTCGAGTCAGGATGTTCCTGTAGAATCGAACGAACAATAAGGATTGCGAGGAGTGAAAGTGCATTCTTTAATTCCTCCATAATCCTAAGAACGTTACGATTCATAATGCACTATAGCCATTTCTAAAGGATATCAGACAGAATATCAGCTCAAGATTCGAGGTATTCTTAATAAAAGCAAAGATAATGTATTCCCCCTGAATAAAATAATTAAAAAATGTATATGTTTATTCGTATTACCTCGTCTCCCTGCCATAAACCCTGACACAACCGTTAGGAATGGAAAAGCCATTGACTCGCGACACTTTATAGAGATTTCTCTCCTACTTAAGAACTTACTATTGAAGACGAGTAATTTTCTTGTAGAGCCAAGCCTCTTGATAGGAGATTTAACCCCGTCGATTTCTTCCTCGTCCATATTCGTCTGTTTTGTATCTTCGATTGGCTATCAATTCCTTGATCGGTATATTTATTTACACCAGGCTATTACGCACAGACACTTGTCACAGTTCAAAGCATTCTCGTGCACGAGGAGTTCGCCGCGTCAAAACCGGTTTATCCGAGCATCAGAATTTTTTCGGCGATCCTATCCTTCGTAAAAGGAACTGCAAGCCCGAAGGCGAATATGCGTCCACGCGGTGGACGATTTAAAACTGAACTACGCTAAGATTATATTCTCTCAATGGAAACACCGCCTTTCTTCCGTAGAACGGTCAACCTAGCAGCGACGTAGGTTGCCGTAGTAGTGCTGGCAGGCAGCAGCTACCCCGAGGCTAGGCGAGGATATTCTTGGACGCCCGTATATTAATTCAACTTTGGGGGGCCGCCGTCCATCCTCGGTTGTCCGCCACGCCGCGTCACTCTAGTTGCTTAGCAACTGCTTGCTTCTTTTCGTGGAACTGCTGCCATCTATCGTTACTTTCTTCTGTCTTCTTGACTTCGAAAAGAAAATTGAGTTTGGTCAGATTCTTTAAACGAGAACGAATTGGGGCTAGATACCGGGTTAACAAATGCATCAAGATTAGATTTAAATTGTTTCTATGAATGAAGGTTCTTAGTAAACTTTACTCTATAGGATTTTCTACCGAGGATCCTATAGATGTGTATAATCTTTAGTTTCATTTGAATTTACATGACTCCCACTGTGAAATGATGAATGTATTTCAGGTTCACACAATCTCTTCGTATCTTGAGGTCATAGTTCGTTTCTTATTGTGAGAATCTTTTTAGAAGAAATAACAATGAGGATATACAGTCAAATTTATATTACAGATCCGTGCAGCAACGCTGTGAACGTTACATAATGTATCTTATTTTATTATCTTTGCATAAGAAATTACTGTTTCTTATTATTAGTGTAATGCACCTTTTGTAAATTCTTGAGATAACAACTTTCTCTGCCACGTACTTTCTAGCAGCAATAGGGGAATGAAGGAAGATGTATGATACGATACCATGGTACCCTGGAACGCTGAAGTTTCCATGACGATGAGGAGCACCACAAACGATAGCATTGTATCGCATTGGATAATCGCAAGTGACACACGGAGTTAGAAGGTCCAATATTAGGACAACGCGAATATTTTGTTAATACAAAAACCTTGCGTGTCGCTTAATTAGTTTGTATCCTGTAGTAATGGAGTTGGAGCGAGTCACAAATGAGAAAGTTGGTGAGAGGCCGGTCACTCGATGGAGGAGAGATCAGGACGACCCTGTAGAAAGAACTCAAAATCGGGCCGAAAGAACATCTTCAGGAACAGCCAGAGCCCAGAGTAAAATTGAGAGACCAACTTCTCGTAGAGGTATTAAGAACGAGGCAACTGAATTTGGTGTTTCGGGTGGATTTCGATCAGCAACTCCAGTGAGGAATCCGCTGGCTAGGCCACCCTCAGCTTCGACTTTCTCGAGCAGAGTACTCACTGCTAATTCACGGTTAAATACGATGAGTTCTTCTGGAGGTTTGGGTCGTTTGAATACAGGATTACCCAGCTCAGGGCAGATGAACATGAATGCCATGGATCGTCCTATTACGCAGCAAGGCATAGCTGGTGTTCGACCAGGAACTAATAGAGGACTGCCCATGACTAGGTAGTTCAGAAAATTTATTAAATTTTTAAAATAATTTATAATGGTAAATTTAATTTTATTTATGTAGGCAAATTCAGGATAAACGATATTATGAAGGTCTTGTGCAGTTAAAGATCAGAGAGCTTACCCAAGAGATAGCGACTATCACACGGCAAATTGATAGTCAGAGCAAGGAGCGAGCGACTTTCTTGCACTATGACAAACGAGCAAAAGACATGGCTGCTGAGTTAACGGATTTGCAAGGTCAACTGGCTGACTATAATATAGTTGTCGATAAAATGGCATCTGATACGGATAAGGATACGATAGAATTAGAGGCCAAGGAGTTGGGACAGATAAATGAGCACACTTTGGCAGAAATTGAGCAAATCTTCGAGCAACGACAGCAAAAGGAATTGCAGCTTCGTAATATAGAGAGAAGCATTGAGTCTGAGCGTAAAAATACAGAAAGAATTGTGGAAAACATGGAGCCTGACGTTCGCGAAAAATATGATAATTTGCATAAGCAAAAGTTAGAGCTACAAGAAATTATCGATAATATGCAACGCGAATTGGATCAGTTGTCACTAGAGAAATCGAATATGGAGGAGCAGATTGCGCTGTCCCAAGTAAAACAGGAAGCAGTAAAGCTACGTGTGAAGATCATAGAAGTCGAAGAGAAGAGGGATAAATTGCGTGAAGAGAAAAAGAACAGATTGACACCCGAAGAAGAGAAAGAACGTCTATTGTCAAAAGTCAAGCAGGACAACACTGACATTGCTGCGGCTGAACGACAAACAGCTGATCTGAAGAAACGTATGTCTGAGATGGAACAAGAACTAGAGCAATTGGAAACAGATTTAGAGGAGAGTCAATCTGAAAAACAAGTCAAGTATAAGGAATTGCGCAAACGAGAAGAAGCAATGGAACAATTCATGTCGACCTTTGATCAGAACAAAGATGAGGAATTGGAGAGACTCAAGAAATTAGAACGTACTGTAGTCGAACGCTTGGAAAAATTATCAAACAGTATAGATAGCGATCTTCACTTTGGGTCTGGCGATGAAATGGCTCTTCTCAATATTCAATCAGCTAATATCGATTATGATGGTTCGAGTGGCGAACAGAGTTTCGAAGGGTTGAGCAAAGAGCATTCACGGTTGCAGCAAACTTTAATCAAGATGGAAACTTTGGAGAAGAGACTTAAGTCTGAGCTTATCGAACTCAACGAAAAGGTCAATAAAAGACAAAATGAACTCGTCATCCTGGAGGACTTAGACGGCTTAAAGGCAAGATCTGAATTGAGACGAGAAGAATTACTTGCACAAAAAAATCAGTTCATTGCAGAGCAACCGTCTTGCAAGCAGGAATTGGCTGCAGTGAAGAACGAGTATGAGGAAATTAAGTCACGACTTGATAAGAATGAAACTTACCTTCAGATTAGCTCGCTGGAAGATAAACTTCAAAAGTTACAGGAAAGTAACAAGACTATTGAGGATTTTATTATAGAACAGCGTAATAAAGCTAATTATGGTCCACTGAAGGATAGAGTTTTTGCTTTAGTTGGTCAGTACAATTCTGTATTGAAGGAGTGTACAAAATCAGTGTATTAAACGTTTGTTGGATAAAAGTTATTTTCGTCCATTTATTTCGCCTTGGTACCCGTTTACAGGAAAGTCTTGTGGTAATTCAATTTTGTGAGATGATAATAACTCAATGAAATGATCTCTAAACCAATTTGTTGGAGCTACGTCTTCAGAGGACATCTTTTCCCATAGATTCATAGCTCCTTCACAATCTCCCGCTCTACCTGTCAAAAAATGTCAGGTTACATACTGATAAACTATGAGCGACAAAAAATCAATATAAATAAACTTACTATAAACAGATAATATTAAATTATAAATAAAATCTATATATGTGTTTGGGATTCCTCGACTCGCTTCAAGAATTGTAAAGAGAATTGGAAGTTTAGTCTCCTCTGGCACAAAAGTTAATGCAGAAGATAATTTGTCTTCTGAAATTCCTTGTATCTGAAATTAAAAAAAGTATAAGTTTAACGTGATTCGAAATACTTTCATTAGTGGATTTGAGGAAAATTATTTTATACCCGTAACAAATTGTGAATTTCTTTAAATTTTTTGCATTTAGCCAATGCAACGAGCAGTGATGCATTTACTGTGCGTACATTAACAATATTTTTTGCAATATCATAAACTTCTTGTAGCTGCTTCTCCGCCCATGCCTTGTCACTCGAACTGATAAGGGCCATCATTATTTCTTGCAGCAGTGGCACCTTTTTATAATTCTTCTCCAATTGTTTGAAAGTTTCCACAGCGGATACAACATCATTCTTTAATAAATGTACTCTTATCAGGGGACCAAGTATACCGTTATTAATCTTGCAAAAATTTTTACTTATCAAAAGATTAAATAACTTCTCCACGTAATCTGGATTTTTATGAGCCACTGTATTTAAAAGATGCCAACAATTCTTGGATATATTCGAATCGCCTTTTACGACTTTATGATCATTTAATACATTCAGTGCCATTTGTATATTATTTTGATTGACAAGTACAGTCGCATAATTCAAGATTTTTTGATCGTCTATTGGAAAGTTGGTATGATATACTTTTAACTTTGTTAATTCAGATTGAGCTTCATTTATCATCCCATTGTTTGAATATAAATCAAACAAAGAACTTCTCATACCGGGCGACCAGTTGAAATCATTTTCCTCCAATTCTGCTCTAATCTGTTGAGCTTTCTGTAGATTATTTTCGGTGCAATAAGATCGCAGTAACTTTCTTAAGACCCCTCGTGTATTTAATCCTTTGGTTCGAAGTTCAATTAAATGATTTTCTAATTCTTCTGTAGTCATTTGGCTTGGATGTGGTATCACTGTGAAATGGTCTGTATTTGGCAAATCCAATGTAGGATCCACCAGTTGTTCGATGATTTCTAACGATGTTTTTTTCATCTCATTACCACTTAATTCCATGATTTTGTGTTTAATAATTTGTGCACTAGTGCTGGATATGAACAATTGATGTATCTTGAACGACTTTATGAATGTACTCAATTCATTCATAGTTAATTCGTTTTTTTTATCTGATATTAATTCCTGTAGAAATATTCCTCCAAAATCAAAATTGGCTGCTGATAGTTTTAAAATTGCTGTACAATTGTTAATATCTTTTGAAATCTTATATCCCAGAATGAGTTGTTTCAAAATCGATAGGTGATCTATTTTACATTTTATTGTTTTAAGTAACATACTGGCAGAAAGTACTTCACCTCTGACTAAAAGTACTGAAAGTAAAGGTGTTACTATATAAGAAGCTGTTATACCTTTATCTTGTATCTTTCGTAAAGCTATGATGGGGTCTGACAAATTCATGTATGGAAATATATAAGAACTTAATGTATCATAATCTAAACTTGCACCCATCCTTTGCATATGGTCGACCAGTTGTAATATTTTAGCTTCGCCTTCTTCGTTAGAAGCCTTCAATAACAATGGCCAATAAAAGTGTGGCTTTATTGCTATACCATTCTCTTTTAATAGTTCAAACATTGCAAGTGCTACATTCTCTACTTTTAGACGGAGTGCAATTTCTGCTATTTGCAGGAATGCTGTTGGAATTTTACCAGACGTTACCAGTTTATTAGCAATAGATACGATGATGCTAATAGGCGTATTAGAATTTACTAATTCATACAAAAAGTAATGTTTGGGTGTGTTAACTTGATTTACAGGCTGTTGAGATATTGGAATAAAATCTATAATTGTATATGCATCTTCTGTTTTTTGTGCATGTATTAACTCAATGACAGTGTTTATAATATAAGGGTCATTAGGATCAATTGGAGTTCCCAAATATTGTAAAACTTCTGGTATATACATCCCATGTTCTGCGAAACTGAGTGTTTTCACTATACACATAATCTGTACTGTATCAAACTTGTTAGTTTCCATTAGTTCTTGCAAATTCTTCCAAAGTCCTATCTTTGCATAGCCATATGCTAGATTAGCATAGGTATTCTTAGAAGGGCCAATCATTTCAGTTTTCATTGTGCTGAAAATACTCTTGGCATTTTCTATATCTCCATTTATTGAATGAACCAGCACAAGCGCATTCAATGTTTCTTCATTTAGATGTACTATATCCTTCATCTGTGAAATCACAGTAGCCACTAATTCATAATTTCCTGTTTTTGATGTAGCATTCAATAAAAGCTGGTATGTTTCTTCATCAGGTTCAACATCCATTGATTCCAAAAATTTTGTTGGGTCCACATAAGAATAGTTTTGACCATAGATACGAAGTAAAGTTTTGTAACTTTCTAATGTTAATCTTTCATTCTTAGATCGTATAAGCTGCCAAACACGGTCAGTCAATTTACGACGAATTTCCAAATTAATATATGGTAACATATCCCCACAGCATCGAAGTAATGTTAAAAGATTCTGCTTATTTAGTTTTTCTGTATTATTTTCATAACATTGTATTATGTAAATCAGGTCTTGATATCTCACTTGGTTTTTCTGCATACTACTACACAGTGAAATCAGTGCCAACTCCAGCTGTTTTTCGGCAGTAATATTAATTGTTTTAATATTTTGAGTTAATGTAGAGTAAGTGTTATATTGTATTGACTTATACATAAACACTGTACACGGTCTGACATAACCTTCTCTTCTTAGATTATTCAAGACACAATATGATAATTCAAGTTGACATGCAACACCGAACCTTGTATGCGGTAGTAAAATTCTGCTACTTTTTCGTAATAAAGCCATGGTTCAATGTAATGTATTATTTTGATATTGTAAGGTGAGATGCATATTTACACTAGGCGGACAAAAATACCCCTGACTGCAATTGACGCAATCAGACGAAATTGACGGAAGAGGTAAACGTGCTGCCACCTTATGGGATATGGGTATCTTGAGCTTAGGTAACCTGGGCACCTTCAGATCAACCTTACCAAAAGAAATATTATATATAGATATACATATATTCTACATATTAGAATCGTGCGACACCTGATAAACGGGAATGTCTAGTTAGTTTATTTATTTATTTATTACTATGTGATTAATGTTGTTATTCCAAAGCTTCTTTACATTTATAGATAGATCTAATAAATCACTGAGATTCATCGAAAATAATTAATTTAAAACATTTGGGGTTATGGGTTATGTTATGTTAATTAGTGCTGTAAACTAAATTTGATGAATCATTCAAAGGTCGATATAGACAAATTAGCAGACATTCCAAGTCGGGGTAAAAGCTGCGTTCCAAGATTCTGAAATATATGATCTTTTTTTTTCACTCTTATTGATAGGTATGATGTATCCTGTTCGCTTCTATTTCACATTGGTTTATACATAAACATGGGTAGTATACAATGCCAATAAAACTGTACTTAAAAACAAATTTATTTCAAACACTCGTATGGTATTATGTTCTGACAATCGATCAGCTTTTGGGAAAGTCGGTGTAAATTATTCATTCTCAATAGATATCTTTGATGTTGTCAAATTGGTAAAAGTACAGTAGTCGCATCAGTAGTCAATAATCTACTTGCCTTTTTTAAAGTATTGTTTGAGTTATTTGTAATATTAGAATTTAAAACACTACTGGAACTAGTACCATGTTGCATCTTTTTATGCTTTAACAAATCACCTCGCTGTCTGTATGCTTTAGTACACAAATCACAAGCATGTGGCTTTTCTCCAGTATGCCGTCTCATATGCACAGTTAACACATGTGATCTTCTGAAAGCATCACCACATGTATCACATTTATATGGCCTTTCATTCGTATGAATCTTCCTATGCTGACTGTAAACATGCTGTGTCATGAATGCCTTCTGGCAAAAATCACACTTGTATGGTCGATTACCAGAATGTTTTTTCACATGATTATCTCTGTCACCCTTGATCTTAAATGTCTGTGGACATTGAGAACATGTGTAAGGTCTCAAATTTGAATGAACTTTAAGATGAGTATAAAGTCCTGACGATTGTGAAAATGCTTTGCCACACATTGCACACTTATATGGACGTTCGCCAGTGTGCATTCGTATATGCTTGATCAATGCAAGTTCATGACTAAATTTCTTTTTACAATAGTGACACTGATAAGAGCCGTTTGGTCCCTCATGCAGAATTGATTGATAAGGATGCGTTGCTTGACGATGTGTTTCCATCTCCTTATACGTAGCAAATTTTAAATTACATGGTCGGCATAAATAAGGTGTTGGCTGTTTGTGTTGAATTGTATGCGCATTTAGAGATGCATAGTGCAGAAATGTCTTGTTACAATATTTGCATACGTAATACTGCCGGATACCCAGATCTTCAAATTCATTACTTTTACTATGCAGACTTTTGTGACTTAGAAGCTGTTTATGTGATCCGTAGGAATTATTACACACGTTGCAGTGATAATCATAATTTTGTGAGTGTTCATTCTGTCGATGTTCGTGTAACGAAATCGGTATTGTAAAACATCTTTCACAATACTCGCATATATACAATTTTGTCAAATTCAATTCCTCTACTGTAAATTGATCGTTTATATAATTTACATCAGAAAGTATTAGCTGGCTAAAATGTTTCTCCGTTATATGAGCATCTGCATTGGCTGAGCTGCTGAACGCCTCGTTACATTTTTTACACTTATAACACTTGAATCTCACAATGGCGTCTATATCTTGATGTACAATTGAGAGATGTGTATGCAAACGTCCTTTGCGTGAAAATTGTTTATTGCAAAAGACACACTTGTACAATATTGTTTCCTTTTTCTCGTGAGACTTTATGTGCATTGTCAAATTTGATTTTCGCCTGAACTTTTTTTCACACTGCTCGCATTCGAACCTGAAGTAAATAAATTATTATTAAAAATTGATTCTTGGTATAATTAGTAATAATTTTATTTTTAATTACCAGTCTTCGTTCTCTGGGACAGAGCAAGTATGTGTCTCCTCATCTTCTGTAAATTTTTCACCGCAGCGATCGCACTGAATATCCCATGGTTCTGGTTTACATGATTTAACATGTTCTACTGCGGTTTCAATTACGTCCTCAGATATGGCGCAATATTCACATTCAAAGCTTGAATGCCCATGTTTTAAAAAATGTACCCGGAGCTCATTTGCAGTTTTGAATTTAACATTTTTGCAAATTACACATTGGTGACCGGAATGCTGTTCAGCGTGATAAGTGACATTGTAGAAATTTATCGTTTTATTGCAAATCGAACAGGAAAATTCTGTATCTGGTACTGATAAAGGACTTGTAGAAATGTCTTCGTCTTCATAATGTTCAACTAACGATTCTGACTCGTCGTTTTCCATTTCTGTAAAAGTATCAATTAAATATTGTGTAATTATTGAATAAATCAGACCAACAGCAATATACTTACCTTCAGTAACATCATCAACTTCGTTTTCTTCTATAACACTATTTTGTGAAGGCACTACTTGTTGCACTTTTGTATTAGGGATACTCAGGATGTTCGGATTTTTCTCAAATTTATCCTTTCGATAGATCCCACTTTTTTTAATTATTTGCATTTCTCCTTGTATGCATAGAGGACAGTGCTTTGTCTCATCTACATGAAACTGTTTCGTTTGTAACATACTTTTCAAGATATCTTCGGTTTCTAAGCAAGTCAGAGCCAGGTCGTGACAAGTATTCAGTTTTTCATGGCACTGGTGACATAATTGTTTTGGAAGTGGATCTTTGGCATTTACCTATAATACAAGAACTTCTGTATAATAATAAAAATAATTTTATCATGGTTTGCAGTGACTCACTGTTATGGGAAGACATAAATTAATTTTATCCTCTATACTATATTCAGTTTGTTTATCCTCCTCTGCATAGAAATAAATGGGATCTTCTGTTTTCCGACCACACAAACGACAAAGTATGCCAGGATGTTCTGGTTCTGTAAGAACATTGGTGGTTTGTACCATGTCGCTGTTAGATTCTGAATCATTAACTGTTTTGTTTTCTTCAGCTGGCAACAATATACAATCTGGAAAAAATGTAGACTAGAGATTTACAGTTCATACAGTTTTATTGTTTTACGATTTACCTTTAACTTCTGTCTTGACATACATTGGTTGAGGTTTCAGAAGGGAAGAATTAAGTACTGTCTCAGTATTATATCCTGGAGTTATGGATGGACAAGCACGACGTTTCAAAACTTGATTCGTACCCTTTAAGAAATGATGCTGTTGAAAGTGATCACTGCACACAAAGTACTTTTGATGTAAACTAGAATTATATTGTGTAGCAGGGTTGAGTAGGTCAGGTCTAGCAATTCCTATTAGCCATGATGATAGTCTGAAATATCCTTTGTGCATTACCCTATTTTTCTAGATCTATATATAAACCTATATGGGTCTATACCTAGTTTCATCAGTAGGTAATGGAAAGTATATTTTATCTGGTGCTGTTAACTCAGTATTGAAGCACTCATTTGCACAGCATTCTTTTATTTGAGCTTCAACCATGATATTTTGTAAAGGATCTATTGAATCTAAATCATCAATGTCTTCCATAGAGTCTTCCATTGCCCATTCAAGTGTTGCTGAAATAATTGTTTAGAAAAAATTGTCATTCGCATAAACATACATATAATGTCTACTTCTACAATTAATTGTATGTCATAAATCTCCCACAAATATACATTAAGTGTTTTAAATCACCTACTACTGTTAGTGACATGATCAAGTATTTTGGTGTCTTCGCTAACTTCATCTCCATTGGTAATGAGATGCTTTAAAAATTCTGGTAAGACAGAATTTTCTGGACCTTCATATTGCTTTTTTAAATCTGCAAATGTGTCCTCAGGACGTATGGACACTTCTACTTGTTGTCCCTCTTGTGTTTGTAGAATTAGTTTCAACATAGTGCACTATGACAAATGAAACGGCAGGATTATTTTTAGTGTAGGAAAAATAATTTATGAAATTATTATCCTAAAAAGTATAGCATCATAATTCATATAAACATTTATATGAAACTTTGCACCCACTGCCTACTTTTTAAAAGCCATGCTACATTTACTTATAAAAAGAAATTCTCGTGTAAAACCAGCATTTTTGCATAAAAACAAAATCGATTTGAAAGCAAAACATCGTTAAAATGTGACCCACGGAAAGTGCGATAGTAGCATAACAAAAGTGATATATAATTGTATAAAATAATAACTAGATCTGCGTATATTTACTTATTATATTATTATTGTCTCAAGAGAAGTTATCTTCCCTAAATAAGTTACATGTGTTCCTGTATATATTTGTTGTACGAGTAAAATTAGTTTTCAATAAGGTTATCTGCCAGACACTATGCGGGCATACATGATTGCAGTTTTATTTCAACTGTTTATCGTTTATGTCATCATTATATAAAATATGATGAACCTGTTTCAATGTAATCACTAAAGGGATTGTTGAAAAATATCAAAAATTCGTTACCAAAGAAGAAAAATCCTGGATATGGATGGCCTTTGCAGATTCACTGGTTCATCCAATCGTGTTCATTTTCATTGGTGATTGTTGTACGATGTTACTAATCGCGGGGATATTTAAAATCATGTACGTACTTCTCTTTATATATTTCACGCAATTTGTATTTCATAAGATTATAAATAAATCAGAAAGACAATCGGAATGGTAGTGGAAATAATCTACAGTAAATCGGGTAAAAACATTTAATTCTTTTATTCAATAGAATTCGTTCTAATTATATTGTCAATGTCTTCCGTAAAGATAGACGATTATGCTTATTTAATGAAGTAATTATGACTTTTGTACAATCTCACATCTCGTCTTAATTATATATATTATAATATCCTGTATCGTGAAGAATTAATATATGATTAATTCTTACTGCTGCGTTATTCTATAGATTGAGTCGTGTCGAGGAAAATGTTAATACCATCTTTTCGCGGGTTACAAGCTTATTCAAGGGAATCAAACACTTACAAACCATTTACATTATTAAATTAGTTCTCTATATAATTTAGTAATAATTAATAATACACTGAACGATGTACATAGTATTTGATGTATAGTCAAACCTATCATAGGTTATATAGTATAAAATACATTTTACACAATTTATATTTTCCTAGAAAATGTATGCACTTATATATTATTGTAAAGAATACCATTGAACAATACTTTTAAGCGTCTAGAGTAATAATGTTATTTGTATACAAACATTACTTTAATCAATTTTCAATGAGCCGCTGCTATTTTCTATTGTTTCATGCACTCCATGTTGAGTTCTTTTGTGTTTTCGCATATCACCCATTCTTCTAAAATATGTACTACACACATCACATTGATAAGGTTTCTCTCCAGTATGAATGGTCATGTGTACCTTTCTCGCGTTGGCCTTTTTAAAGGCGCGTTCACAAAGATTACATTTATAAGGTCGTATGCCTGAATGAAATCTTGTATGCTCCCGGAGTCTAGCAGGATTAGTAAAGGTTTTGTCACATAGTGTACATTTGAAAGGACGTTCACCTGTATGAGTTCTACGATGATTATCCCGTTCAGCTTTGATTTTATACGCCTTGTCACACAAGTCACAAGCATAAGGTCTTTCACCAGTATGGCTTCTTATATGAATAGTCAATTGTGTTTTCTATAAAGTAATTGAAAGAGAATAAAATTTTTAAATGTTACATTTCTGTGTAGACTATACTGAAACTTTATAATTTCTTGGTAGAACTTACCTGAACAAACTCTTTTCCACAGTAGAGACACTTGAAGAGTTTTCTATTTGCATAAGCTTTCGTGTGAATCTCTTTATGTATTTCAAGTGCACAGATAGATCCAAATGTCATATTGCAGCCCTCGCAAGGCCATGTTTCCTCGTTGTCTTTTCCTTTCTTGTGCCTTGAAAGCTCTTTGGCATTTTCAAAAACAAAGCCACAATATCGACAAGTCCAGTTTTTACCACTGGCACACGCTTTTCTGTGGATATTCATATTGGTGAAGTGAAGGAATTGCTTATTGCAGCATTCGCATGAAAAATATTTTGGGATTACTATATCTTCTTTGACGTTTACTTCCTTTGAGGATTTTTTATGCGCAGATTTGTGTGCTGTTGCTTGATTATATGTTGCATATGTTATGTCGCATATGGTACATACGTATGGTTGCGGTCCGGTATGACAAGCTCGGTGCATTTTCATGTATTTAATATCTATATAGCATCTTTCACAAAACTCGCATCTGTACATGGCCGTTAAAGTTCTTTCTTCTATTATACTATTTTTCCCATCATTTTTCAGGATGCAGTTATCAATGTGCAAATTTCCACTGAGTGAATCGATAAAAACTTCATTGCATCCTGTGCACACGTAACATATCATTGATCTGCCTGCTTCTACTTGGTGTCTCAAAAGATGCTTGGTTAAAGTGTTTGTTCTGTCAAATCGCTTGCCGCATTGATCGCACTGATAAGGTTTATCAGGAAGATGTAACTTTTTGTGCCTTTTCAAAATTTCATTAGAGTAGAAGCGCTTTTTGCATATTGTACACTCGAACGGTCGCTCATCTTTGTGCTTTCTTTGATGGGAGTCCAATTGTGCTTGTGCTCTGATTGAATACAAAAATTATTAAAAAATTTACTATGTTATGAAAAATTAAGAATAACAGGATATTTACCTGAACTGCTTGCCACAGATGTCACAACAAAACTCTTTGTACTGCAAATGAACTGTTTTTAAATGGTGGTATAGAGATGACTCGGATACCATGAATTTATCACATTTGTCACAATAACATGGCCTTGCTTCTGGTTTGTGAAAGTTCGTATGAAACTGAAGTCTTTCTTCGCTAACAAATTTTTTACCACATTCATCACATGCGTATGTTGCAGATCTTCGCTCACACTTTTTACCCTCAGTGTGTTCTATGCTGTGTTCGTTGTAATTTTCCTCGTTTATAAATGTTTTTTCGCAAAGACTACAGGGATAGTAACCGTTCATAGCATGAATGCTTGAGTGCATGTAACATTTTTTTGTGGTCTCAAAAGTTTCTCCACATATACGGCATTTTATTGCATTACATTCTCCCCTATTGTCTATAGTAATTTCAGTTGTCATGTTAATTTCATTATATGTATGGTCTTTAGTTGATAATTTTTGTTTTTCATATACTTTATTGGTTTTTTCAATTGTAGTTACTGTATCAGTTTTTAGTCCCGATTGTTTCAAATTCTTCTTCAATTTTTCGACTTTTGATTTTTCTTTGTTCTCTAGCATATTTAAACTTATTTCATAGAAATTTTTATTCTTTGTTCGATTTGATTCTTGTTTTTCTTCGCATGACGCAATTTTTATAGGCTCCAGCGTCACCATAGAAACTAGAGCTTCATTTATACTATTTTCTGAATTTGATTCACTTTTGATTTGTTCATTAGTCATTTGCCAGCCACTTGAATGCTCATCTCTCGTAATATAATTTTCTATATATTCTGTTTCTTCTTTAAATGAAGATTTGTTCATTTCTGTTGTGTCAATAATACCCATTTCTTTTAATTGAAGAGAAGAAAGTGGTTCAGCAATATTATTATCAGCCAGAGAAATAATATTGTCTGGATCAGTATTTACTCTAGCTGTACTTTGTCTGCAAAGTGGGCAAGTTTTTGTTGTCATTCTTGATTGCATCAATTTTTCGTAATCCATTTTGACAAAACTTGCTTCTGCTTCTACTACAGTTTTATGAAATTCATAACACATCTCAAGTTTCTCTAAACATGAATGACACACTTGTTTTGGTAGAGTATCCATCTTGTTCACCTGTAAAAAACACGAATAAATTAATTCCAAAGTTGACTTGATAATATAAGTTATTTAGAAAAGACTTACTGCAATGGGAAGGCAATCATAAATTTTTTCTGCTATTTCCTTTTTTGATTCAGTTGTTCCAAAAATATATACCATTTCATCACTTTTATTGGCACAAAGTCGACATAAAGGTGAAGCCACGTCATTAGTAATTTCTAAAATTACTTTAGTATTTGCTTGTATTGTATCTTTAGAGTATGACCGTTTATTATTTCCTAAACTCATTAATTCTGTGATTTCCGAATCGTCCGCGCGAAGAAAAACATTCTCGTCTGTAGAATTAATTAACACCTGCTGATCAAGTTCTATTCCTGAATCCAATGTTATGAGCTGATAACTTTTATGCATTTCAACAGCTTCATCAGTTTCTGAAGTTGCATGTATGTCTATGTCATTTGCATAAACAACCACATTAGCTTCGTCAGGTTGTACTTTCAAGATACATTCTTCATCTATAGATTCTTCTATGACACTTTCAGTGTGATTTGAAAGGGATGCGTCTGTATTTATTGAAACTAATTGATCATTTTCTGAAAGTATAATGTGTCGTATAAAGTAATTTGAGGCCACAAAACATAATGTGCATCATAACATGGACAAAAAGGTATTTTGATACTGCATTGAAAGTTAAATCTAAATACTCACTTGACAGAGAAGCAAGAATGTTCTCATCTAAATCAATACTGCTATAGCCATGTAAATTGGTAAAGTCCATTTGTAAGCCATATTCTTTTTTAATTCGTTTATTCAGCTCCCGGAATGTGTCTGTTTCTTGAATGGATATAGTGATTAATTCACCGAGTGAATCTTCTATTAAGGCATTCATGATTACTTAAACTTTCAATCCTATATCCTTATGTAGGTTCCTGTAAGTAATACCAATATACAGGGTTAATATATATATATACTAAATTTATTTGCCATAAATCGTGCATATATGTAAATTTATTACAAAAATTTGCCAATGAGCAAATAAAACCGAGATATTTAAGGCATTTTTTATAATAATAATAATAATAAATACAGACAATTATTAATATAAAAATCAAACTGTTATAAGTATTCGAGAACAAATGTTTACATCAATCTTCCACAAACGCATATTAGTTAAACATATGAGAATTAACTGCATAATAAACATTCAGAATATTTATAAATTTTGTAACGTTATTAATTTAAACCCTTCATAACATTTTTTGACAGCTTCTTCCAAACTTAGACAACTAAGGTCATGCAAAAGTGTAAGATATGCTTAATAATATAATCCATTGAGTTGTAACCAAACTAGAAATAATTACCTGTTGTTGTCAATTGTCCAGTGGAACGTGTCAAGAAAATTACCTTATTATATTTAACTCCAAACAATCATTTTAATCATCTACTATAAATGAAGGTCCAGATCTCGCCATATTGTTTAAATGGCTTTGCACTGCTCTGTACGATTTCTGCAAAGATTCATTTGCCGATAGATATTCCTAATTATTGACTGAAGATGATTCCTGTCAAAGAGTAGGCATCTGTAGGCATCTTACCAAGGCTAGGCGTGGTTAGGGGTCACTTAACAATTTTCTGATTTTCCAACAACCAGTAAAATGTCGAGTCATTTACCTTTAGTCAACACTGCTGATTTGTTTAAAATTGTAGAATTATCATCCGAGTGAAAAAGTTTTTGTTATAATTTTGTGATTCTGGAAAAACACGCAATAATTAAAAATTTTTTTGATTTATTGATATAATCTGTAGTCAGCTTCGCGTTTTTGGTTCTTATCCTACAAAATGTATTTGTTCTACTTTTACGAATTCTGAATTTACGAGAATTCAATTTTCTGAAGCAATTTTGTGTATAGATTCTTGTAAGCATCAGAATTATGTGAAGCAGAAAAACATAACATAAAACGATGAAGTGCTTACAAGAAGCAAAAATGATGGCCACCACCAAGGTTAGTTTCAATTTAAAGCTAATCAATGATAAAAAATTTGTTTATTTATTTACAGAGGCTGGTACATTTTAGAGAGCCACCCTTACCTCTGACGATACTTGCTGGAGCAATCGTGAATGATTTACCAAAGCCAGATCCTTGGGAATGGGATGTCGAAGACGTTGTTTCCTGGTTAATAAATATTGGGTTGCCACAATATGAAGTCAGTGCATATTATATCCTTTTATATTTAACTTATGTTCTTTAGTATAAGATAATAACAAGGTGTTTCTGTTCTAATTTTATTTTAGAAGAGTTTTAGGAAAAACTTTATAACTGGCAAACGATTAATATGGATTGATTCTTCCTCTTGTGTCAAAATTGGTATTCAAGATTTTCATGATATACAGGTTTCTGGTATCACTATAAAAATTAGTATTCAGACTATTGTCTGCTACTTGTAAATTATACTGAATTTCTATACATTTCAATTCCAAAATTCATCTTATTTCACAGCTGATTACGGCAGCTATACGGAAAATATTTGGCATTGAGTTAGAGAAGTTTCAAAGAAGCATTTCATTGCCACCACGTTATCCATTCACACACTTTTTGTTATTTAATTCAAGAAATGGAGCCACCCGAGAAACTATCAGTTGCACTCAGCTTTTTTATAAAATGGGTATTCTTCAAGAAACGGAATGTAACTTTATGTCGAGACATTGGAAAATTATTAATCCAGTATTACCTGAATTTCCTTCTATTCGCTTTGGTCGTTCTTGAAAAATCATATTTTGGTTTTTTTGAATGTAAAATTTTAAGTATGGAATGATTATTATGGCAGAAGACTTCAAGCAAATTGTTATTTATTTATGATAATTTGTGTAAACAATTTTTTCCCTGTCTTTTGCATCGACTAGAATAATTAATTTTATAAGTTCATCTTTTTTATTATAAAATACGTTTGTTTCACATTAATTCACTTGCATCATCAATAGATGAATTATTTGCACACAAATCATTGCTTCTCATAGCATAAATTGAATCCAGCTAATAAATAATAAAAAAATTTCAACATGTTGAAAATTTTAAGCAGCCATGCTTAGTCTGCTTTATATAAATAAATCTTCTTCCGATTCTTCTTCTGTTAAGTCAAGATTACTAATATTAGTTAGCGACGTTCCTTCTTTACTTCTTGATTTTTCTTCTTTTGCACTATCATTGGTTTTAGTGCACAAATTTTCGAGTTTTCTTATTTTTGATGTTGACGTATTCTCAACTATGTCATTATTAGCTGATTTATTTTTATTGATTGCATTTTCAGAAACATCTGATGATTCACCATCATCAGTGCTAGTATCGTATATGGAATTATCTTCTCTTGGTCTTTTCTTGGCAGCCTCTTCTAATTCTCTAATTCGTTTTTTCTTAGAGTTTATAAGGAGAAGAAACTTTTGCAATAAAATCCGTTCAAGCTCTTCTTTTCTAGTTGAAATGCTTTCCAGACTGTCATTTAGTTTCATGTACATATGTTTTAGGTGAGTATTTTCTGATTCCAACTTGTTAACCGATTCTTCCATATTACGGTACTGTACAAGAAATTTCTCTAAAACGTTAGAAAATTCCTCTATATTGCATGGAGCTACTTCAACAATTCCACGGTCCCACATGCCTTCTGTCCATCGGAACTTAGCATTTTGCAATGAAAATTGATACACTCCTGAATTCTTTCCTGACAGAATATTTCTTGTTTTTTGTATATACTCGTCACGAGTATTACAAGACTTATCGTTTGCTGCAAAGTAATCAATCTGTTCCGTTGTTACCTATAAAAAGATTAATATCATTATAATTGTCATTTGAAACTATAAAATCAGTTATTCGTAACCTGAAGTTTACCTCACCACTAAGTGGTACATTATTACTTGGCAATAAAACTACTTTAAAATGATCTTCAAACCATTGCGTCCATAATGTTATTCGATTAGCCTCAAGACCATTTAAATCTATTTCACATACAGTGATGTCCTTCATCATAAGTGAATAAAGATGCTTTTTTGGCCTTGGAAATTATTAGTGGTCAGCAACCATGTTAGATAAGTCTATGTGTTCTCAGTCCTCGAGAATACATTTTACAAATTGCATATGACAATTATGCACTTAAACTTCAACCCACATTATATTTGGCATTACTTATGAATTCTGCTGTATGTTGTTTGGCAATATTAAGTCATATGTTTTGGAAAACTGATTGGAGTAAGGATAGGTTATGTTAGATCGGCTGAATTAGATCACATCAAGGGGTTGACACTCCAATGGGCTATAGTAAAACATAGATAGTAATATAACCTCCCGATCAGATTGCGTTGCTGCTCGTGCTAACAGTCTATAGCACGGGAGTGCCGTGTCTCCAATAAGTAGTCTGTGTGTCACACCGTGTTTTCATGCAAAATGATAACACTAATCCTAGCCGAACTGTTAAAATAAAACTAATCTGAATAATCTGAATTAACAACACCGCCCACTCGTCATTTTGTCCACCACTATCATCGTTCTTCTACCGAAGATAGTCGAAGTTACCCGATCGGTTTGCACGTTTTCACGGAAAAATATCTTTAGCATACTTTCGAATAACGGATACATCAGGCGCACAATGTCTGGCAGTACCGAAGTCGAGAATAATTTATAGTGCGCGGCTGTAATTAGTCGTTAAAAAAGAATAGAACAAGTTTTATCCGGCGTGGAAAATTTAATACACAGTATCGCGCTGCCGCCCGCATAAAACTGTAAAATCAAATAATGGCGACGCCTATGCCAAGCAGTGACGTCTTCAACGTCGTCAGGTGGACGTGAAAAAATTTATGTTAGTGTCTTTTCTCGTGCACTCCCATTTCTTCATGTACTGATTCGTCAGCGTTTATCCTGTGTGCATTGCGAATTCTACACGTTCCCGGCATACCTTGGGCGACTTGGAGCTTCTGGAGAAGATGGACAACAAAAAGTAAGCATTTAAATTTTGGGTGTTTATTATGTACCATACTCCCGCGACTCCTAGTATCTAGAAAACAAATTGTTATATTTTAGGCCAGAGACCTCGAAGTCGGGTCCATCCGGACGTAATTCTACGGGACAATTAAAAAAGAGTAAGAGACGTAATGCTAAGAAGAGCAGCTCTCTTGGACATCGGTCCGATGAAAGACAAACTGAACAAAACGGAGCAGAGGGTCCAAGTATAGAGTACGCCAATGTATTTTGGCAACAGCAAGGAATGCAGCAACACATACCTCTTCACAATGGCCAACGTCTTTTCACTGCCATGTCTGATCCAAGTGTTTGTGGATATTCGCCAATGCCTGTTACATATGCTATGGAGCCTGTGTCTCTGCCACAGATGTATCGGGTATACCAACCAGTACCTAGACCTGGATATAGAACTCTCCGAGGTAGACCAAGGAGGAACTATCCTCAAACTCATCCAATTGGATCACAAACTAATGCCAATGCTATTTCAAATGGCTACTCCAGTCTGCAGGAGAATAGATTGAATTATTCAGCTCCTGCAGCTTATCAGAATGGAGACTATGCCAGTTTACCACCTACTGCTAATAATGACAACGGAACTGCAGGAGATGAACTTAATTCTGAACATAGAAGATACTCAGATCCTGGTCTAGGTCCTGCAGAACTACCAGCACATTGCCAAAGTGAAGATTCAGAAAGTATAGACAGTGGAAGCTCAATAACAACTGTAGGAAAAAACAGCAAGCTGGTTTTATCGTTGATAGAACAGGTAATTTTATTTAACTGATTCATTGATCTAAATCTACATAAGGGAAATGATGAGTTTATTATATCTAATACGTTCATTATTATCGAGACTCAAGATTTCTCTTTGATAATATATAAATTCAAGATTAAGCACCTGATAAGATATAAATTCTACGGAATAATAGATTTTATACATTGACATGAATTAGAATCAAAGCCTTACCTCATTCATTTAATTATAGATGACAGCTTTGAAAGAGAACAACAGTCAATTATTCAAAGAGCTGCAAGAGACAAAATCCGACTTAGAAGATGTCAAAGCAGAATTAGCACGATATGCTACCTCGTTGGATTATCAACCCGGAATGTTATCAGGTAAACATCGATGTAATTTATTGATCTACTCAGTGATGACATTATTCTACCTCGTATTACGTATTCACGGCTGTTTATTTAAACGCACACAAACTCCAATCTCTTTTCTATTTTCTAATTGCACTAACTATTAAATGTATATTTGTAGATATTGTACGGGAGATAAGGGAGGCGAATAAGGTACGGGAAGAGACACTAATCAGAAAAGTAAAGTCAATGATGGAGGACAAGCCCGTGGCGCCAAGATCGATGGAATTAGACGAACTAAAAGTGAGTACGAATAGTAACTATTAATTCTGTAACCCCGTTATCAATTCCTTCGAAATATCATTAAGGATGTAGTTGTTATTCAAAAGACACAGTGAAAATTGCTCATACATGAATCATCCCCAATATTGATAACCAGAGTGACAGGCTCTTCAAAGTTTAAGATTACAAATTTCACTGAGTATCGGTACTTTGTACCATTCTCAAATAATTATGAAAAATTTATTAGAAGGAAGGCTAAAATGGCGGTGCCTTTGATGCCTACCCTAAACACTTCTTCCAGGTATAAAGAATAATCGACTGCCGTTTATAAACCCTATTCTTTAGGAAGCCGCTGACTGTCAGCAATAGCTTAAATCTCTACCGGAAATGACGTGTTAGTATCAACATGTACCAGTACTTTCAAATAATAATTTCCATTTTGAATGATGCACATCCAAAGATATTTGCTGCATATAGTTTCCGCTTATAGAAGCTATACGATACTGTATGATAATAACAGCCAACGTCGGGCACATTCTCGTACTACTAATATAAAAGTGAGAAGGGTGGTCGGTTTTGGCATTCAGCCATTATTCCAGTATATGCGACCACATTCATCCTCCCATGGCGTGTTCCTCCATGTACTGTTTGCACAATGTTCGTGCGATGTTTGATTAGGACAACCCAGCTGATGCATGCTAGGACCTACACGCTTTTCCTTTTCGATTATCGTCGCACTGCGAGTTTCTCTCAGTCGCTCCCCACGTTTTGCGTAGACCATAGAGCAGAGGTCATATCAAAGAAAAGAATAAAGAAATCTTGTGTGAATCGCTATAGGGAAAAGGAAAAAAAAAGGAACAGTAAAAGTCTATTGTTATCCAACGTCACGTATCATTCTATAATAATTATCGTTACTGTGCTAATCTTTCACCAACTAGAGTCCACAAAATGAATAAAAATATTTAATGCAACGAATGGTAGCCGTAAGAATATATAGGGACGGTGCGATTAAGAAGCCATATGTGATTCGATCCGGTTCCTATAAGGGTAGACGAGTGGGGGAGCCACTTGGTAGAACCTGGAACAGAATAGAAGGCTAATGTAGACGTAATACGAAATATCCGTAGCGTAGAAAAGTGATTAGGTTACAGATAGGGGCGGACAGCAGGAATATATACATGTTAGAGGGCCAGAATAGAGGGTGGGGCACTTAACGACTGTCAGGGCCCTGCCCTCTCCCCTTCTTTTCCCTCTTTAACATCCCCTACCTTTCCCTTGGCCATCCCCTTGGCCTCCTTATCCGAGTCTTCTCATGTTTCAACCATCCATTAGCCTCATCAAGAGAAAGCAATGGCTGCCGGTTCGCCATAATGCTTGGCATTGCTCGGAACATAATTCCGTAATTGGACGATAACACACGGAAATTCCCCGTTGCGTTCTCCTACATAAGATTAATCTATTGAGCAAGGATTTTCAGCGGAGGTGTACGACCGAAGCTGACTATGGCTAATATCGACCAATTAATCTTTCCCAGAATCAATTAGGAAAAATCGAAGAGGAGAGCAACAAGAGACTTGTGAAACTTGAGGATGAAATTACAAGTCTGAAAATAAATGCAAAGTAGGTATTTCTTTTAATAACATTGGATTACTGTCTTGTCTCGAGACTGTAACTGCTATAAATATATTCTTGGATATGTGTCAGATACATTATATTATTGGATTTTTATTCTTTTATGACTTCCTGACACATTCGCCAACTCATACTTGGATTTAAGATTCAGTTTGGCTTGACAAAAATTCAAAACGAATCGCTACGGTCCAATTTATGTTTTATTGGTAATTGTATCAATGAAAAAGACAATTGTATATATTATATAAAAGATTATGATAACTTAAGTATATATATTATCTAAAAAATCAGCTTCATTTTCTCTAACACATTTTCATCATTCGTTAATCACGATAAACTTGCACTGTCTCCGATCATTTATTCACGCACTTTTGATATTGTACGTTTGATCAGCAACGAGAGTCGCGAGATCGCCGTCTTCGAGGAGGAAAATCTGGCGCTACGTCGGGAGCTCCAGGAGGCCCGCGCGTCGAGGACCCTCGCCGAGAATCAGGCAGCAAAGTGCGTAAACGCAGTAGCAAGACCTGTCACGCCTGTAACTTTCGGCACGCCCTGTATAACCAGCACTCCTGTCACGGTATCATCCTCCTCATCCCGATCCGGTGTCGGTCGCCCTCCAAAGCAAATCGATCAGATCCTCACGTCCTCGGCTTCCTCGATCAATCGAGACAACATACAAGGGCAATTGGCCGAATCTCACAAGGAATCCTTCGGTGTTCTTGGTGCTTTCGAGGTTCGCAGTACACTCTGTATAAACAGCTTCCCCGTGGCATCCTCCTCGGTCTTGACGAATAGCAAAGCCTCCAGGAAGATAGTCTCGAGTTACTCGGATGGTCTGGACATTTATTCGGAAAGTATGGTTCAATGCGGGGACAGTGGGAAATGTACAGTTGGCTCAGAAGCAACGGAAACACCACGGGAAGATAAAACGCTCGCAATGACCAGTTCCACGGGAGAGAAAGGCACGAAGAATCCTGGGAATTCGCCGGATGGAGGATCCGTGGATAAACCGGATGTCTCGAAGCAGCAGGAAGCAGAGGAAGTTAAGAAGACTTTGCCGAACGGGAAAGAAACAAAGCAAACGAAACGAACGGTTGCGGGATTATCGAAAAAGCGTAAGAAGACGGATAATCGTGGAAGTAAATGCCTGGGGGTTATCGAAAAAAACGGTGGAGACGAGATTCGTGATGTAAATGGCATCGTGCGAAATTCAAAGAGCCATGGGAGTCTCGAGAGACTCATTAAATTACCAGGTGGAAACCAAAGCGATGGCATTTCTTTACTTACTAAATCGTCCTACGACCTTGACAAGGTTTGCTCGAATCCTGACGATGAATCCATAATCTTTAATGAGAGTCCAGGAGACAGGACGACTGAGGCTGCTAAGAACTACGAGGCAATGTCCGATGAATCCGTCCAGTTGGGTCATCCTGATCTTAACGAGATCCCTGACGTCTCCGTTATTGGCGGCACCTCGATTGTCCCCAAAAAGTTGTGCTCTATGAAAATCCTGACATCCAGAGTCCTGACAGCACCTTCACGCGCCACCTACACCACAGCCTACATTTAGGTTATCAGCCAAAAATTTCAGCGTCATGTCGCAAGGGTCTCTCAGGGGCTTACTAGCGGCTACTCTGTACATATCGAATAGCACGTAGGTCTATCATTCACTCATCATGCATGCTTTTTGATAATATCCTATCCACCACCATCACCGTCATTGCCATACGAGTAACCCCCTCCGTTTATTATTTTTGTATGTAACTACTACTACTAGAACTGACACAGGTGTGTTTATTAGATAATTATCTGTCGCGAAGAAATACCCTGTAATCAGTTGAACTTTAATTGTGATTATTATGAATTCATGTGACTAAGCTTAAACTTCTGAGCCATCATTCTCGGAATTTTCTTTTGAAAATCTTTTGCGAGTCGTCGCTCTCTTTTTTTATTATCGTGGTTATCAAATTCCGAGATGATGGCTTTTGCATGACAGTCCTTAGCTCCACGACACTTGAACTCTCGTTAATATGAATTCCCGTGTCCTTAGTTGGCAGCATGGCTTTGCCCTGATACTATCGCTTTCGCAGCTTCCGAGAAATCTTACACCATGTTTTCTTTGACCCAATTGAAAGGGATGCCGCTAAGGAAAGAACGTAACGCGAAACCTGATTTGTCAGGCTAGAGATGCTGGTGGGAGTCCAGGAGAGAAATATCTACGATGCTGATGGCGACCGATCCAAGCCGAATGACCTTGCCACTGCGACCAGCAGGATGGTCCATGAAGAGGATACGGGATCGATCAGTCTGGACAACAATGAGATCTACTCTGCGTGCGGATCATCCGCTAACGATTATAGCCAATCTTCATCCGGCACTTCTGTTAACAATAGTAACGCCAGTCTCTCTGGTCCCGTTACTGACTTATAGACTTTGAGGGAAAATTAATTTCTTAAATTATTAATTATACATACATATATAGTCCGTTTTTGTCTGTAGGACCTTTTCACGAGTAGAGCAATAACGAGATAACTGCCTTAGAATTTAATACTGGCCAATACGATTGTCCTTTGGGATATAATTGAAATTTTTGTAAATTTATGTATTTAACATTCGTATGCATGAATTTTTTATGCAATTCGGCGAGAAGTTGGAAGTTTATCAAATTACTTTTTCTACGTTCGTCGTATACTTGAAATTTAGTTTTTTTTTTTATACACGCTGCTTGTAGGGCAAATTTATTTATGCGAATTAGTCTCCTGTTTTCTATAGTGCCTTCCTCATAATACCATTAACAGTATCATTTTTCATTAGCCGATCGCTTGCTATATGTATATGTTATTTATTTATACAAAAATGAAAAATCCATACGTATTCTTGCCCACGATGAGAACTTAAAAATTTAGCATTTATATTCACTAAGTACTCTATTAAGAATATTATGAGATTATGACGTAATGACCTTTTATACATATTTCTCTACATATCTGACAGAAAAAGAAGTATCGTATGTAGAATAACACTGTACGTGTCATTGAGACGTCGCGACTGAAAATTATTTACGGGAAATCTGTAAGGATTCCGGTATTCTGATCGGGATTGAAAATTTTTCGAAAAAATTCGATTTCCGGAATTGGCCAAGAGCCTGATAACTCTTCGTGTTCGAAATGCACGAGATCAAATTCCGAACTTCATTTTTGTCTTATTGTTTTAATTTTTTTCTAGTTTTATCAAAATTTTCATTTTTCACATTTGCGTGCACATCCTTTCTTTGTGTGACAACTTTTCTCCGTCCGACGTGTCTGACGCTCACTTAATATTATTAAAGGAAAAAATATTACGTCCATCGTGTACTTAATTAACGAGATGAAAGAAGTATCAGAGAGAACAGTGCGAAATGTTAAGAAAAAAAAAGAAAAAATTAACGAAAATTCCAGAAAAAATTCATAAGCACTGACCAAAACACCACAAATTATTGCCTTAAACTCGATTTCCGTCTATATGCCCAAAATATGTAATACATATAGGCAGATATACGGATAGGTTATAAACACACAACAACGAGAAACAGCTCAGTGACTTTAAACTAGACTTTCCGGAATCTCAAAGTGCCATTGATGTTAAGAAAGAAAGAAAGAATGATTTTCATGGAAAATTTGTATTATTGCGTAACTTGAAACTTTTCAATGAAACGAAAATCAGAATATCCTGAATCAAAATGGGTAATAATATTTACTTTTATTATTATCGTCGTTATTATTACTTAAGATAGGAAGCGTAAATCGAGCATAACAGAATGGCAAGGAATTCCGAGCTCGAATTTTGAGAATAACTTTACCGAAAAATAAATACATAAGCACTTAATGGAAAGTAAGTTGAAGTATTACAGGAATGTACTTAAGTTTTAAGAAATTTTGAAAAACTGTACATAGTATTGTTTAAGTTGATTCGTTGGAGTATTCAGGAAATAAAAAATGTACGATTTGAGAATCAACGGATTTCGTTATAATCCGTAGTGAGAAATTGACATGTTGATTTTCTTTCCAAAAATAATGACGTCGATGTAAACGTCATTTAATGATGGCTATGTCGGGGACACTGATAGGCAAAATGTTGTGATTGGCCATGGAAGGTGTTTTTCTTGCGTATGGATCTGTGTTTGCCTTCGGTGCGAATCCTCCCACGAAGATCGTGTCGAGGAAGGGCGACATCTGGAACAAGTGAAAGTAAGAAAGTAATAATAAAAGTAAGGGTAAGAGTAACAGTTACGATAACGTTAACATCTAAGATAAATATATACATATATACGAATCCCCATTAACAAAATCTATCTCAATATTTTTTTTACTACGCCCCTGACTAATCTATAGAACATATATATATATATATATATATATATATATATATATATACACACACACATACACACACTTGGGCGTATATTGATAAACTGGTTATCACTGATGATTTTATTAAGATCATAAGAAAACCTTGAAATCGGGAATAAAGTTAATCGTCGTCATTTTATTAATACTGTTATTCATCACAAGGAAAATATTGAAAATTTTGGATAATTTTTTTCTGAAATTTCTTTTGAGTAGGTATGATAGCAAATCTGCAGAGCACCGCTGCCATGGTGTGTTGACACAATCGACCCTCCGTCGGGACGGCCTCCGTCAGGACGCCTGGAGAATGCATCGTTGCGCGATTTCGTAGTTTTCACGAAGCATGAAAATATTAAGAGGATATATAAGTATCGGAGATGTGTAGATATCAGAATGCAAATATTCGTTTTTCTTTTCAAAATACCAACTTTTTTCATACGGTTATTCGGTACAGACGTTACGGTTGTAGTGTAAAAATCTTTGTGGATTTGGATTCGTATATAATTGTTTTTCTCTTTTTTACTGTCTCTTTGTTTTAGTTCTTGTTGACATTCAAGATATGCGGGTGAGGCCCATTGTTCACGAGTGGGTCTCACCGCGCCTTATACTACTTATTTACGTTACGATCCTGGATAATTCTTTACTGCCGCGAATTTTTCGAGATACCTGCCGCCGCGTGGGTATCGGCCAAGGTTAGAAAAACGAAGGATACCCCAGTCGTAAATCGATAATTACTTTACGAGAGCGGTAGCCGCTAGTAAAATTTTGGGTTTTGCACTTTCGACTATTGTTTTCCCGACAATAAGACCCAGAGGAAAGAAAGAAGGTACGACACTACGTCCCAACGATGAGCCAAGGTATCCAACGTTGCAACTTTCGGCATTTCTCGGCATTACGGAACTCGATGGTGTCGAACTGATAATTTTAACGCGTTAGCATAGAGAAAAGATTGAACATTTTTCTTACGCGTTAGGACGTCAATTCAAACAAGGGTTTCTTCATCCCTTTATCCGTACCTTACTTCCGGTTCGCCCTTTTTTTTTCTTACGCAAACGCGATCAATACCTACGTGGGAGCTCACGATCGGGATCGTTCCGACGGCACTATGAATTCTACCAGTCACGTTGACATTTAAGGATATTCACAGGGGGTTGCGTTAAAGAGACATCAACTCCATAAGGGTCGAGGGGATATCGGGGGGTGGAAATTATTAAAATTGACTGATTCTAACGTGGGGCGGAAATACAAGTGATGGACACATAAGAAATCGCTACTAATTTAGTATATTTCATATGCAGACTCATCCGGCACCTGCCTTTCATTTTTCTATCGATCAAAGAGCCAGCAATTGTTATCGCTTGTTACCAATTGGATATCACTGATTGATGCCAATTTCAACCCTCAATGTTCACTTTTTACTTCACTATAAATTCAGTGTCTTATACGTTTCACTTATTTAGGTTAATATATATGCATATATTTCTTGTAACTTTTTTTTGTAATTTACGTCAATTTATACGTCGATTTAATATTTTTCAATTTTTTAACGTATGCGATCTTACCGGTTTCTTCACTTTTTCTACTGGATTGATAAACAGTGCTCGTCCAAGTCCTGAAAAGTTTCCGTACTACGTGACTCATTTGTTTGTCAGTCCGGTGTCGAGGACTTTGACGTTTGACATCAAACATCAGATAATATGATGACAATAGGGTGGGATTAGCTATGGGGTCAACGTGACCCGTACATTGAACAAGCGATTTTTCACTTTTCACTGGACAACACTCGATTTTCACCGTCGGTGACTAATATCTCGTTCGTCGGACAAACAGAGGCATAAATTCCTAACGAACGAAAATAATCGCTTCTTGAATATCTGCAGGTTTCCTATACGTTTATCAGCTTTATGGATAATTTTTAAACTTTACAAGGTCTTGACTAGCTTTGTTTTACTTTCTCTACGGGCTCCTATCACTTCTGTACACTTCTCTCCTGGTTGGTTCTTATTCCATCTCTGAGAACAAGATGGCCGCGTATCGTCTGTCACGTGTACGTGTACTACGTGACGCAATGGTATTGATATATCGTCACCATGAAATAGGGGTCGAAATGCATTTCGTAACTGGGATGAATCAGGGTCGAAAATTCTGAAAAGAACCTTTGGCGTACAGTGTGGGAGACAAGGTCGGAGGTCAAGGTGCAAAAGTAAGAATTTACATATTTTCTATATATGTGTAAACAAGGGGAAGGGTGGTTTTTGAAATTTTTTTTAGATTTATCTCCCACTCTAGGTGTAGTTCATTATTATCTCGTTGGGGATGATCGTAAGGCAGCGTGCGGAGTTTTCTAGGAAGATACAGAGAGACCGTAGGGCTGATTTAGGGGGTTGGAAATCTGGGGAAAGCTCGAAGAGGCACGCACGACACGTGACGCTACGCTTCTGTGGAACGCAAGTGGAGATAGGGCACACTCGAATCATCGTTTTTTAAATGGCTCTATATTATACAGTACTCTCCCTTCGTTTTCCTCTTTACTACCCCTATGTAATATCGTTATAGAATCTACAGATTACATATTTCACAGCGCCATAAGATTAGATAGTAAAGATAGTTATATATATTATTAAATAATTTGTCGTTGCCACGGAGACGAGAATCGGTAGGTTCTTCTATTACGAAATTAAAAAATTTTAGTATTTTATTTTAAAAAAAAATTATTTAACTTAGATACTGTAGTATGGATATAACAATACTTATAGAGCGTAAGAAGTATGTAATGATAACTTTTTTATGGGTTCAAAAATTTGAATTTTTTTTCTTTCACGGGTAATTTGTGCCTACGAGATTTTGAATCGTTCCAAGGATAAATGAAGGACCAGACGCGGCTCTTGTAAACGCTCAAGAAAATCCTTGAAGCAGCGCTCGAAGGATCAACGAGATTAGGATTTACCAGGGTAATCAAACTCAATGATATTTTACGCGTAGAATGATGTAGCTGACTATGAACGAGTGCCAGTATGCTCTATAGTATGCTATACAGTGTCATCTGGTTTTCTTCTTAGGATTTTACTAAGCTGGGAAAACTGTGCCAGATCCCTTTTTCTTTAGTTGGATGTTGTGTTATGGAATTACAAAGTCAAATCCTCTGCCTTTGGCAGAATTGTAGGTCACAGTTGAGGATATCGAGTCCTGTGAAAATCCTGTGGGGTTTTTCCCGTAATATTCGAATTGTATGAGAGAATGTTGCCAAGTAATATTTTTCATTTTGAAAATTAATAAATAAGTTATTTGTCGAGTTTCCCTAGACACTGAATATATACAGGGAGGCTTTCAAGGTATTTCAAGTTAAAGTTTGCGTCTTCTTGGCTCCCGAAATAGATGGGTAAGGCGTCGGCAAGTTCTTTCGTAAATCCGTGAATCGGATCGCCCTAGAAAAATATCCGAAAGGAGGCTAAGGGTGAACGAGGGCAAAGTACCTGTCATACGATTATAGGGGACGTTGCCCACCTTGAATGTCCGAAAGTCTCAGTTATGGGGTCCTCGGATTTGTTGTTGTTCCAACGTCGGCGTAGGAACAACAAACGCGCCGTCAAGAAGTCAATTTTCTTTCTTAAGGTCCTTCCACCCCTTATTTTTACTTCCTTTTTCAAAATCGTCTACGTACGCTTTTCAGTCACGTTCAACAACAGATACATACAACGCATCCAATTGTGACACTACCTGTACGTTCTACGAGCGCGTTGCGATTCCGTACTAAAAAAACAATCGTCAAGGTATATATGTATATGAAATTTCAATGAAAACTCTTACGGCCATGAAAACGTCCACGGTGACGTCGGGACGCGTGACGACGCATAAAAGAGATTTAATGTTATTTTCACAATTTTCTTTTCCAGCGGCATTCCAAGAGAATTCAATAAAAGAAAGAGAAAAAAAATCAGCAGATAAAAAAATTGAAAACACGCGACTATCCCAGACGTGAAAACAGTACGCTTTCGAGTATCCGTGAGTGCAGAGAAAATGGGGGCGAAGAGAGAAAAAAAGTAAAAAAGTGAAAAATAGGTGAATATAAAAAGAAGGACGGCAGAAGAATAGAAGAAAGCTAAGGGGTGCATTGTGTGTCTAGTTATCATCGGTGTTAATATAGGAGAAGAAACTACGAGGCCACCCACGTGGACCAGGTAGAATACGCGTCACCCATAAAGGTAGCCACAATGGGTCACTCCACCTGAGCAGGACTTTTTTTTTCTTCCTCTCTTTCCCTTTTCAGCCCCTTAACTCATCGCTCGTTTCTTCACCCTTATAAAAATGACAAAACATTTTTATCAAGGAGACAACCAAGCTATACATATTGGTCCCTCTGTATAATATATCCACAATGATCAAATACACCAAGTACACGTGGCTCACTAGGGTCTTTAATCGGAATAGAAAAAAAAATGAGACCAAAAATTCCGAACAAGGAATTAAATCCTTCTTTCCTTTTTATTAAACAGAAACGTTGCGCGGGTTTAGTGTATTTGCTCGAATGAAGAATCGAAGAGCCTTGCGCCCCTGTAATATTAAACAAAGTCACTTGTTCACAGTAATAATATTTTTATTCCGCAAACAATTGGTAGCTCGATAAAGACCCGGTACAGGTGGCCATTCGAATCTAATGTTAATAGATTTTACCAGTTAAAGTATTTACAAACGTACAGTCACAGAATCTCTAGTTACATATTATACAATGTGTTAACCATATATAATATGCAAACGATCAATATATATGTATGCATGTATATATATGGATGTATGCATATAGCGATATATCTATTTTTAAATGAGCATTAAAAAGATGATTGAACGCGTCGTTAATCGATTACCAGAGAAGTCAGTAAAAATTTTAATATTTACGGAATATGTATATAAATGTAATAATATATCATAACAGTGTTGCCACAGGTAGGTGAATAAAGTTGGCAATGCTACGAGTGAGAGATATATATCTCTCATTATGAAGTGTAGCAAATGGGGACAGTAAAGGATGAATGGGTCGTGTGGGTAGATATTTTTAATTTCAGGGTTGGAAACAAGCAGCGAGATTAAAACCTCATTCTAGAGGGGGACGCGGATTTGAAACGGCCAACCGGTCCAAGGCCCAATCTGACTGGCCGTAGGGGTAGTCCTGTTAATTTCGTAGCTTTCGGGTGATAATTTAACGCGAGCAACCGGACGTACAGACATTCATTTCCGGGCTTGGGTTCATTTTAGTCTGCATCCGGTAGCCGTACTGTCCACGGTTCAATTACAAAGCTGCTGGCAATTCAAATGGGAAAAAAAAGGAAAGCACTCGTCTGGCAATGCGTGGGAGAGAAACGCAGGGTGGTTTGGCGAACGAAAGGGGAGAAAAAGAAAAAGTGCGACGAAATGAGCGGGACATTTGAATGTTTATTTCGGATCTTTATGGAGGTTGTATATTTCTTTGTTTCTTTCGTTTTTTTTCTTTCATTTTTTTCCGTTGCCATTTTCTATTCCCTCGAGAAATAATAGCACCTTTTAGGCTAGACCGGGGAGACAGCAATAAAACACGAATCGGCAACCCGTTGTGATAATCCTGTGGGATGATCGTTTACGGCGTGTAAGCCACAAGATGAAAAACAGAGATGGTACCTGCGAAACCACTAGGACACCTTTGGTATAAATATTCTCTACCTGGTGTTTACGCGACCCAGTGTTAAAAATGTCTCGGAAGCATGTACCGACGTCAAAGCTATACGTAATGCATTGAAGGAACTATAATGGCGGCGCCACGACGAGAACTATGACTGTGGAGAGCGTCAGACGTGTCTCTGTACGATAGGCAACGAGACTTGTGGATTAAATCTCGAATAAACACTTGTGACATCACAGGCAATTAACTACTGTACGGAAAAGCACTCGAATCTAGGCTGTTTAAAGCATCAGTGATGATCGTCGCTTCGATCACACTTACCAGAATGATTTCCACCTGGAATCCGTACAGATTGTGTCTTCTGTGAATCGTCAGATCCGACGTACGTAGTAAAATATTATTGGCAAGAGAATCCTTGAGGCTTGGACGCTGTTCTTATCGCGAAATGTAATACGTGTTGATATATCAGTGAGGAAATGGTGAATCACGTAAAGTTCTATTGCGCGCACTAAAATACCGTCGCGGAATGTGGACGAGGAATTATACGTGACGCATTAACACAGATCTGAATTTCCATTAAATAATATCGTTGCGACGTAAGGCGTTTAGTGAAGTGAAAACGCGTCTCGATCGATTTCGAGGGATGCCGGGTAAAAAAAAGCGTCGCGTTCACGTCGGTACAGATCGTCTCGAGGTGTCAAATGTGTGGCAGATGACATGACATGAGACGGCAGGACGACGTCGGCGACGTCGAAAATTACGCAACGAGCAGAAACGCCGCCGTTGCCGCCGGTGTTGAGACGGCCGAAACAGCGACGACAACGACAACGGCGTCTGCGCGGACTACCGTATTACCATTGTGCGCATGCGCGACTTTACTCGTCCCTCGGCACAGCTGTCGACGGGGTTGCCACCCCGAGGGTAGCTGCTTGCCGAAACATTTGGAGCGTCTGTCACGATTGGCCGAGAGGACATGAACCAGTCTCGCATCCTTTTACTATTGGCTGGTTCTACTTCGTGGGTGGGGTCACGAGTAGCCAAGCGAGTCTGGTATAGAGGGGAGTGTTTGAACAAGACTCCGCGGCTCAAGAGTACCGGGGTACACTCGCTAACCGGCCTCCATCCACACTACACACAGAGGGAGAGAGAGAGAGAGGGCTCAAACAGCCGCAAATAACTGCGACTACGTGTGGTATATAGTTGTTGGGACAACAATTACCCCTATCGCAACGTCATCGAGTACTACGGACACGCATTGTTCGGGACGCGCTCTTGTTGTCCGCGTGTGTTTGTGTTTCCTCGGGCATTCTTTTTAACGTGACTATTAACGGCGCCAACTTCAGCCAGAGGATTTCTTGGCCAGCCACGGGGCAACGTGGGCCTCTTTGCCCGTCCAAGAGACATGGACGGCGAGCTACGACGAATCGACGTTTGACAACTACTTGTCATGGTCATGTATCTAAACAGTTTGTGATTGTTGTGTGACGGTTTCGCGGGACCGATCTGTGTCTCGTTTTTGTGTGACGACTTATGAGGCGAGATTCGCGCGCCTCGTCATTACTCTACTGTTAGTCGATAGTATTGTTATGCTCTTCGATCTCTTTACAAGAAACCTGTGTTTCCAGTGATTGTTCAGTGTTCATTACTGGTGAAAGGGAGAGGAGAGAGGGAAGAGGAAAGAGAGAAAGACATAGAGAGAGAGGAACCAGTTTGTTCAGTCCAGGTTATCTTGCGGGACTGTACAGCAAAGAGAAAAGGGAAACTAATCAAAACGTGTGAAGAAGTGTCTGACTGCTGTTTGATAAACGGTCGGACAGAGATGAATCTTTAAGAGGAAGTTCCTGTAGCACCGGTAGGAGAAGCTAAATTTAAATCTTGAGACGTCGCAAAGTGTACATTCAGGAATACATATTATTTACTGTTCAAAGTGGAGGGCCCTAGTGTGACCAAGACAGCGGCGCGTTGATCGCCGTTTTAAGTTTTTGATGATTCTCGCTTGACACCCCCCGTCGATCTCTATGACAATGCTTCAGTCGCAAAAGTTATACAGCGAGGCTGGTAGCCTCGGCGGTGCCATGACAAGCGCTGCCATGTCCAGCATGGGCAGCATGGCGCCGACTTATAGCTCCATAAATTCCATGGGCTGCGTGTCGATGGGAATGTCCATGGGAGTTGGAGTTGGGCCAAGCTGCAGTCCTCAGGGTGCAAGTGGTTTTAACATGAGCAGCATGAGTTCAGCTATGGGTATGGCATCTATGGCTGGTGGAGGAATGGGCAGCTATGGTGGTGCAACCATGGGTGGCGGTAGTGCTTGTATGAGTGCCGTCGGATATGGACCTTTGACTCCTGGAGGTGGTGCTGGTGTCACGAGAGATCCGCTCTCTCTAACGGAACCAGATTCTCCAAACTCGGCCCTTCAAAGAGCCAGAACGGATAAATCTTATAGGAGAAGTTACACCCATGCGAAACCACCATATTCCTATATCAGTCTTATAACCATGGCTATTCAAAACGCGCCATCCAAGATGCTGACTCTCTCTGAGATCTATCAGTTCATAATGGACCTGTTTCCGTTCTATCGACAAAATCAGCAGCGCTGGCAAAATTCAATCAGGCATTCTCTCAGCTTCAATGATTGTTTTGTCAAGGTGCCGCGTACGCCTGATAAACCTGGTAAGGGTTCCTTCTGGACCTTGCATCCGGACAGTGGTAACATGTTTGAAAACGGTTGCTATCTGCGTCGGCAGAAGAGGTTCAAGGACGAGAAGAAGGAGCTGACACGGCAGACAAACAAGCATCAGCAACATCAGCAACACCACACCACCGGCCATAGCAGTCCCTCCTCTCACGAATTAAATAATCACGGTAAGAAAACACCGTCGAGTCTCCATCATGGATCTCAGCAGCAGGACGAGAAAGATCTACATGGTTTGGTCTCGTCTCATCATCATCATCACACGGGCGGCGCGACGCTTCATCAGCATCACACCAGCCTGAAGAGCGACGGTACCGATATCGGTGGTTTCCTTGGTACCGATCTCGGTGCTGCTCACGAAGAACTCGCCGCCATGGTCGGTCGCAGTTTACCACCTCATCTCTTGGCTGATCCAAGCGCCCTTCATCACGGAATGACTGGTAGCCTCAAGCAAGAGCCGCCATATACAGCGGCCAGTCATCCCTTCAGCATCACGAGGTTACTACCTGGTGCTACGGCAGGGACGTCCCCTGGTAGTCAGGATACCAAACCTCCCGAGCTGAAGATGTACGACTTGCACCAGAGCTATGCGAATTACGGGTCACCCCATCATCCTCATCATGCCGCACCACCGAGTCATCATCATCATAACGGCATGCATGCGGGATCGAATGGCGCCGCAGCAGCAGCGATGCACAACATGACCAATCATCACCAGGACTACTATCAGAGTCCATTGTATCATCACGCGGCAAGCGTCGCGACGTCTAGTGCACCGCCGCCACCTCCGACCTCTGCGGCACCGGGTTTGTGACATCACGCAACCCACCCTTACGCCCTGGCCTGAGTCGCTGCCGCGGCCTATGAGGCCGTCGTCCAACGTGCTACTGCTGCTGCTGCTGTAGCTGCTGCTGTTGCTGGTGGTGCTGATACCGATCCTGGTGCTGGTACCGGTGGTAGTAGTGGAAGTGGTGGTGCTTGTGCTCATGGTCATCATCGTCGATTGGATTTTCAGCTTCGTCAAGAACTTCGGCCGATTGATCAGACAGGAAGCGATGCTATGGTTACGGATGTTGGTAGCGTACCGGTTAATTGGGACGATACCAATGACGTCACTCTTGTTTCCTAATCAGCAGTACTCTCCGAGTAGACTCTTACTTCACTTTCTTTTTTTCTCAATGATCATCTCTACTTGACACAGACTTCTCATCCATTCAAATAGAATTTGTTCATCTTTCCTTCATCGACTTTAATATTCCTTGATGACAGATGGAAATCGACTGTCTGAATGTCGTTCACTTGAAATGATCTTTGTTATCGGTACTTTATGGTACTTTTGCAAAATATTTCTTTTTTTTGGTAATACTCATTATATGGACCAAAGCTCTAACGCGATATCTACTGATATCCTACAATATTTAAAATCCATTCAAAAGCTTAAAATTTTACAACTTTTTAAATTTTTAAAATACATTTCATAATTCTTCTCTAACCTTTGAATATGTGAAGAACAATCCAAAATACAAAGTATCATCGCTTATTGTTTATCAATAACAAAATTTATAATTATATAGAAAGAAGAACATTAAATCTTTGGATTTTTATTGATTAATCAAAATACTTACTAACCAACAATAAAAATCTCGATTTTATCGCAGTAGAGATGATTTTTACCTACAATTATAGATTTCTCAAAATAACAAATCGTTCATTTATAATGATTGTCTCGAGTACGTGAAAGTGCGAGAGAGAGTTTTAAATAGTATTCTGCCGATTTTCGCACGAAAAGTAATCCCACGACGAAGACGAAGACGATGACGATGAAGCCAATAGATGACGGTCGGTGACGGTGGTAACGACGCTAGTGGTAATGGTGTCCTCGGTCGAGTGAAAAATGTGATAATCCGTGAAAATAAATGATAAACTAAAGGACTTATATATGATGAAACCAAGTAGACGAATACACGCGCGCACAACGTATGCATAAACAATTACGTACGCACAAGAGTAATCACATTTAAGAAAAAGTCATAGACACATGAGCGCGCGCATAAAAAAAATACGACTTTTGTAAAAGCGTCGCGCCAACAGGTCCAGTGTTTTTGTATGATACATGTAGATAGTCGCACAATCTAACGCGTATAATGTACAATACTATATGTTATAAAGAGGTATATATATAAATATAAATATATATATATATATATAAATGGAATCTTCAACGATACTTTATAATAGAAGTATATATAGAGACATAAATATATACCGCGTGTATCAAAAGTAACGTCCCGACGGGAATGGCTTTGCTTGCGGATCATGCGCAAAGTAAATTTTTATTAGAAACAACGAATAAATGCATTCGGCCTGGAATAATTGTCTTTCCGGCATATGCTGTGAGAGTGTGCAGTATATACAGGAGGGGCCAAGGAGAGGGAGAGGGGAGGGGACTTTAGAATGAAAAATATCACTTTATTATATAACGCGATATTTTAGGCTTTCTCGCGTAAAGAGACGTTACTTTTGTTTCACGTGAGGCCCGCTATATAAATCTGTAAATAATATTAGTAATTAGTATATTACGAAAGATCATTTATTATTATTAATGTCATTTATTATTGCCATTAATTATTTTATTATTATTCTATTATTAACATCGCAACAGACGAGGATTCGTATTATTGTCGCGAGCTGTTAGGTTTATTTTTTGCCCCCGCCCCCCCTTTTGTTTTTTCATTTTTGGAAAAATCGCGAGGCGACCGGCGAGAGGATTCTCGTCGTGAATTTTGAAATGGCGATAAGACTGTCAAGAGTTTTGAAAAAAAAGGGAATAACGTTATTAGATAGTTGAAAATAAATTATGGAGGAAAGTGTCATCGCCGGTCACTTCGATGATTTTGACCTCGACGTCTCGAAGAGTCGCGGCGGCTTGGATTGTGAAAAAAATTCATATTCACACGCACACACACTAATGCACAATTTCTCTCCCCCCCTCTCTCTCTTTCTCTCTCTCTCTCTCTCTTACTATATATCTTTACATTCTGATCGTTATTTTCGAAACGTCGTTTCTCCCTCAACGTGGTTACTTGATCTCACTGTGACTCGTGATAATTTCGAAATCTCATTTTTCGGAATTTCACCCTTTTTTTTGTATATATTTTTAATAAGCGATCGAAGTGTGTGTGTGCGCGTGCGTGATAGCGGATGTTGATAATCGATTAGAATCTGAGTGGAATCGATTGCAATTGGATGAGATACGACGCTAGGCGGTTGCATGAGATACGATCGGATTGTAAATTGGATTTGAGGATTTGGAGTGCGCGATATATTCTCTATATACCGTCTGTTAATCAGTTGTCATCGTGTGATTCGGTCCGTCTGTCTGTCACCTTGAAAAGAGTGACCGTGTAACAGCGTATATAGGAAAATTATGTAACTGGCAAAAAGAGGGATGGATAAGTAAAACGAATTATAGATAAGGAAGAGAAGGTGGAAGACGAGGTGTGACTTATAATTACGAATGATAATGCGAAATAATTGCCCTAAAACCTAAAGGATGTACATGTTTCAAATAAACCCACGTATTTCTACGAAAAAAAAATTATGGAGATTAAAAAAAATTATGTTAATATCAATTATCATTATTATACATTATAGATCACCGTTGCTGGACCACTAACCAATCACAATGGTTCACAGCATCCTTTCGTGTATCCTTAACCAATCTCTTTCTCTCTTATAAAACATCCTTCTTTTTCTACTTTCTCTTCTTTTTTCCCCCTGTACTCGACTTTTCACTTTCCCTCAATCTAAAAATTCATACGTAATAGTTGTTACCTACATATGGTACGTAAACACCGTGTCTTTGAGCAAATAGTAATTAAGGACTGGGGGGTTGGGGGTTATTGTCATGGGGTAAATTGATGGTGGTTATTAACCCCTGGGGTTCACCGTCTTCCTCTCTGTAATACAGAGAAAAGTTATTTCGAACGTACTTTTATTTTACACCGTTCGCTTCAATTCATTTAATTGATTACATCAATTTTTCCATCCCCTATTTTTTTCTCAAGAATTTTTCAGGTTGTTTTATTTCTTATAAATTTTTTTAATTATATCAATCGATCGTCATACCATTCGTCAATTTGTTCAAACTGGACCAATCTGCCGTAGATTATTCGACATGATAAATGATACATAGGTATACTCTAGGTAGATACACCCGGAGGCACTACAAAGCTGTGTATCTCGCCAATATTTGACTAAATCATGAACAATGTTTGATTGTACACAGTGGCACACAATATAGAAATAGGGTACAGGTATACACTCATATAATGGGCTTGATAAAGAAGAGAGACAGTATACGTTTGATATGAGAGAAGATGCTGGGAGACGAAGATGAATGATACAGAGATGAAAGTGAAGAGTCTGTGAAAAGAAGAGAGAGAGAGAGAGAGAACTAGTAAACAAGCGCAAAAGCGATGACAGTATACTTAGCTAAAAGCAAAAAGAATTACTAAAGCGCAGACTGAGATAGAGTAAATGAGAAAGAAAATTGTCATATGTATTATGTGATACTGACACGAGACCGATGATAACGATATAGAGTAATCCATATGTGTATCGGCTTACCTATCTACTAATCGTTATAAAGGATCATTTTTGAAAAGCTTCCTATAAATAAAATCAATACAGGTTGATATCAGAGTGGAGAATATATTGCATCGCGCTTGTGTTATGTCACGTACATAGATACATCTAATATCGCGACTTTATACACGAGGAATGTACATATGATTAATCATCTGTATTTGTTATTTTAGAATCTATCAGCCCAGTATATTTTGGTGTATAGAAATCAGATTATTACAATTTTTTGTTTCTATAGATTTTAGATAGGAAACAGAGATTCGATCATTGGATCGATACAGGAGTCAGATAGGTAATAAAAAACGAGATTAATAAGTCGATAGAGGAAACTATAAAAATGATTATAGATATGAGATATATATGTATATACGGAAGAGGATAAAAATCCTAGACGATGAAACATGACTTTAATTAAGTGCGAGGAGAAATGAAAATTTTCGTAAACTGATTGGTCTGGTGGTTACGTAATATATTTGCATATATTTAATTAGTACATCATTCTGCTGTTAACTACTACAGGATATATGAATGCGATGAAATCCAAATTCTGGTCGAATCGAATGCAAAGACTTTTCCGACGGCAAACTTTGACAGAAGTTAGGTTAGGATAATTCCCCCATGTCCATCCTCGTCGTGCATCCCAGGTTGACTCTCTGTAAAATTCTCAGCGTCGCAAACCTCTTCAAGACACTCGAGAACCTTTTATTCTAGCAAGTTTTCGAGTCGACATGGCGTCTTAACGAGAGCTTACAAGTCGTCAGTGTTTTTCTGGCATTTTGGTGCAAGACTACGACAAGATGGTCGCAGGCTTTAAAAAAAGCTCATCCAACTCAAAGCACAAAGTGACACTCGCGTAACACAGAGACCTTGCCAGCCCAAGATCCAGTCATAACAAATACCGTTCGAAGTAGCCAAAGACGTCGGACGCGTCAATGCACGAAAATACAACGCGAGGCGTCGGTTACGACGAACGATATCGGTCGAGTCTATTTTGAAACGTATAGAAACTTTTATTAAGGATATCCCAGTGTTACCTCCCCGTAGTATCCCTTTAGTAGTCCCTAGCAGACTTTTACTAGTTTTCTCATACTTTTTCCCCTTCTTATCCATTTTCGTAGAAGGTTTCATGCCCGAGGGCGCTCGTTGCCATCGTTACCAGTTGAGTATCAGCTCGCTTTCTGGTTGGCGGAGAACGAGCACGATCATTGCCCGAGTCTCTCTGCGTGTCAGTCCCTACGCGAGTGGATAGGTATATGTATGTATGGCTACGGAGTATAGCTAGAAAGTAGTACAGAGGTATGGGGTACGAAGTATGGAGTACGGAGGGCTGTCAGAACAGCAGCGCACTAGGCGGCGGCGCACGTCGGAACTACAGCGGCGGGGGATCCGGAGGGAAGAGTACGTTAAAGTATGTCGCGTGTGTCGCATGTCGCATGGCTGAGAGTAACATCGGAGAAAAGAGTGGTGGTTCCGAGAGACGAGGAGAAAGACAAGAATAGGTTGAAGGAATAAGGAAGAGAGAGAGTGAGTGAAGAGATCTAACGGTGGGTTGGTCGCGCCCAGGGAGGGGTCAGGGGTCAGGGGTCAGGGAGGTGGCTGCCTAGGAGGAGGTGGATGAGGACGAGGAGGAGGAGGCCCCGAGGTATTGACGCGCCTCGAGGAGAGAGAAGCCACTCAGCACGCAGGCTCAACATGGCCGACTCTCACACCCACACTCTATACTCATACGTTAACGGGAGCGTGTCGCCTATCCTCGACGTTCTCCAGGAGATGAGCTGGTGTGGCTCTGGTATATGTGTCTGGGAATGGCTACGTGTTAGATTGCGCCGAGGAGTACGCTGAGGAAAATGAAATATCGTCAGGAAGTTGCTTGGCCGTGGGCTATGCGCTTATACGTTATATTCTGTACGTCGCTGCCATGAAGGTTCGCCTAGTTACTTGGCATTCGACTATTTTTTGGGCGGACGTGACGTACTACCGACGAGACAGACGTACATAACAATTGACAAGAGAGGGAATTATTCGATTTTATATAACGCATTATATATTATTTACGCAATTTGATCGATGAAAATTAAAAAAAAAATTTACTCAAATTTTTTTACTCAAAAACATACATTTTAAGGTAAATTGTAACACCTACTGGATGTGGCATCCGGTTACAGTTTTTTACCCGGGATTATTTTGTATGTAACGAACGACTTTTATTAACTCGAATTATGAAAAGGGTTTTAAAGATCGCGGCAAATCCTTTAGGTCTGTAGTCAGATGAGAACAACACCTGTCAGCCTCAGTTAGAAAATGGCGAGGTTGATAATCCCAATGTCAGTGTTTCGCATAAATAGACTGACAATAAAGTTCGTATGTATGTATCTGTACATATACCAACCACGTATACAATATAATTATACATATCTACACGTGACTGTGCACATGTGAAAAATCGTGTTAATTCATTGGCCGTAAAAAGCAGGGCGAGGGCCGGTACGGTTTAGTTTGATTCGGCATGGAGCGCGATCAGGTGTGACGGATCAGACGGGTTTGGCACATGTTCCTTTTCTCGCAAGTCGATCCTAGCGCCATATCCCCATCAGCCTGGATGGATCTGATCCACCCCAGTGTGCCTAATTATTCACAATTATTATCCTAATAGGATCAGTCTCCAGTCTAAACGTCTGACAGGATCATTCCCCGGCCAATGACGACTCTCCCATTTAAGATCTACCTAAATCCCATGTATTAGACTCAATATCAAACCACAGCAATTGAATTGGTCAATTTTATTTAAAAGCATCGTAACGCTGGTTCATGCCATGGGATTGATCATTAAAGTGCCCAGGTTATCCAGACTGACCAGAACTCTGGTAAACCCCCCATCGACGTCCACAAAATCCACGCCTCGTTGTCCCTGGCACGTTGCGGGGATAGCTGGACGTATATGATCACCTATATGTAACGAGTCTTATATATATACATATATATATAAAGGAATGATAGGCAGCATACAGCTCAGGTATATAAACACATATGTATCAACGTATACAGTACATACCCACTCTACGAAATTAATACGTCAGTCCCTGTCGTGAGGGTGGAAGGAGCGGAGGCGTAGGTAGCCACCGATGGAGGTACTGGATAGAGCCAGAGGATAGCCTAGAGGATGGTCTATTTACATGGGGATGGACGGTAGTGGCTGGGAGGCCAGCTAGAGGACGCACCATATAATTAATCACCGTCATCCATCACGAGCTTCTGACGCGCGGTCAGTCTCTGGATAATAGATTCAGCGGCAAGGCTCTCTGCCGCACGCGGACACCCTGTTTCGTAGAGATATCGTACATCCTTTACTCTTTCGATATACCCACCTATCACCGCCCCCACCGTTCTATACGTCCTCCGTTATACATTGTGCTCATCGTTGTCCTTTTTTTTTCAATGGGTTACATCATCACTGTTTACGGGCTGTATTATACGTACACTGTATAGTATGTTGTATACATATAGTCATGCTGGCTCATGGTGTTTACGATTCTTGATATATACCTATATGGCGTACTGAATGAAGTTTCTAGTCGACGAACTGGAAAACATTTTCCATCGTATGAAAAACACCCCTGCAATTGGTGCTTTATTGTTATTGTACGCAGAGTACGATTTTGTCACGTGTTACTGAACTAAATGCTTCTATATTCCAGCTAATTCCTGGGGTGCCCGAGTCCCTCGAACACGTATGGATTCAGTGGGGGGATATACGTGGATGTTGGTATGGTGAAAGAACAAGAGAGAGAGAGAGATTATACTATCAACCCCTATATCCAAGGGTTGCGAACGAAGCCTCGATTCCAGACGACTGTCAGATTCTCTGTGTCTACCGTGTTTATGTACGTGCCCCCCAAGTGTGAACGCAGCCTGTACCCGCAACACGTATAGTTAGCATTTCATGGGGTTTTATACGGGGGTGTTACACATCGGTATACATCTCTATAGGGGTTGTCGTTAACCCCGCCGTTAAACGGCGCGATCTTAAGCTTCAACCCTAAAGGATTTTCCAACCCTAGATCGTACGCAAAGGCGTAGACTCGATATCACTGTAATTCTAACAGCGTGAAACCTAGTCACGTGGTATTTCGAATACGAATCTTTCGAAAAGAGGTAAAACATTACAAACACAAATACCCATCAGATAACCACACAGACAGTGAAAAGTGTTCGCGAGGCGTTATCAGCCTATAGCCAAGAATAAAAAAAGACTGGTTGGATCATGGGTGCGGTATTTGAAAAGGGGGAGAAAAAAATGGCGATGGGTGCAGCATAGTCAGTCTCATTGTCACTGGTGTGTCAGTGTGCCCAACCTTTTTTTTTGTTCACCACTAACGCAACTTTTAAATACCAACCACACCGGCCCTTACCAGCTGGTGCACCCTTATCGCATAGACTTTGGCTCCCTTTTTCTTTTTCTCATAATATCTCATTATTTCTCACTATATTTCTTACCTCCTATATCCATAGACGTCGTTTCCCTTTTATTTCCGTATCGCTTCGCCAAGCCGCCTCTTCGCTCGCGAGCAAAACAACGAGGGTATTATTCCTGCTGCAGACGCATACCGGGATGACGACGGGTACGCTAAGCGTCGGGCGCCAGGTACAAGTCGTTTTATCGCTGTTCAAACAATCGCTATCACCGCGCGAACCCAGCCTCGTATCACGCTACACACCATATAATACATTATTATATTAAAAATATATATGCGATAAATTCGTAAAATTCACCGAGTTCCTTCATCGCTACAGATACAGAACTCACGTGTAAATCATTAGACACCGTGTCTCGGGAATGTTACTAGTGAATTTATATCTCATAGTTAAAATTAACTGAAAGCTAATATTAGACAGACGTGCGATTAGCTGTCGTTGGGTGGTAGAAATTTTTTTTTTATAAAAGTCTTGAATGATTTTTTTTTGTCTACCGTTACGACAATCTAGCCTGATTGATTTCTCGGTTGTAATTTTTTTGGTGAATTATTGATATTTACGTTGACATAGAGATACAGAATTCTACTTATATACATTGCTGTTATTATCCAGCCGGCTTGTCTCAACTCTATGAGCTCTACGAATTACAGGTCTTTGACACGAGGCACAGTGTAGATTACGTTTATAGGTATTACGTATACTCTACGAATGATATGGTATTGGTCGATATACTTTAACGGTTGTAATTGTCATGAGTTTTTTGATAAGAATGTGATTGAGTGAACGAAGAGTTGATTTCTGAAGTTTTTACAGTGTACGTACTTCAGGCATTGTTTATGTTTAATTGATATAACATTTAAAGTCTGTGCGATTTAACTGATTTTTCATGGTTATCTATGTGAAAGATATTTATCGGATTAATCGTATCAGCTTATAGTTTAGTTGAAATATACGTGCTTTTACGTCATACGTATATATATACACACACGATAGCATAATAATTTGTATTATCATTAATTAACAGGTGGATCAAACGATAAAGATATTCGGCTCTTTATCAATGTTTGATTTTCGTGTGGGTTCGAAAATACGAAAAATTTTCGTTGGTCCCTTTAAGCTCGCCGAAAGTTCAACAGGTAAGGATGGGTAAACGGTGTACGGGTAAAGCAGTCGAGTGAGCAGCCAGGTCTCCATCAGGTATAGGGATAGCACCAGGTATTGGTGAACGGGCGACGCAAGCACGATCTCTAATGTTTGCTTCGTAGCTCGACAAACAGCGGCGTTTTCTCTATTTCCGAAGGGCCCTGATGCCCACGGGTTCTCAAGTGGGTCCCGACACTCGTTCGTCCATTGGTTCGCGGTATATATACCTGTATACTCTTTTTGGAAACTTCAAAAAAAGGATTTTCGAAAACGTCGTCGAGGTCGTCGTCGCTACCCACGTGTATATATGTATATATAAATGTAAAAAAGGGAGAAAAAAGATCAAGCGAGCCGGTTCATAAGTTTAGCTAGAGAAAAAAAGGTCTGGGGATTTTTTTAAACAGCGTTTGAGGATAGAGACGGATAGGAAATATCAAACTATAAAAAATCCCTATGGAATCCACGTCCTTTTATCAATTTCATTTGATCTACTTCGTATCTCTATGTATCCTCGGGATATCCTCTCGTCGTACGACTAAATCTTCCTCCTGACTCTTGGTGAGATCGATGAAACTATTTGTCAAGATCAAGCGGAGGCTTCATCTGTTTTACGTAATTTCCGCACCAATATTAGCCTGACGTGTTTCCGTCGGTGTTTTGCGTGCGCGAGAACGTCGCTCATGGAGTTCAAGTCGCGACCAGATTCTCTTCTCTCTCTTCTCTCTCTTCTCTCTCTCTCTCTCTCTCTCTCTCTCTCTCTCTCTCTCTCTCTCTCTCTCTCTCTCTCTCTCTCTC
>JARQTJ010000359.1:1182180-1203440 GCA_030142635.1 Trachelus troglodyta
CTCTCTCTCTCTCTCTCTCTCTCTCTCTCTCTCTCTCTCTCTCTCTCTCTCTCTCTCTCTCTCTCTCTCTCCCCTTCCTCTATTGGTTGTGTGTTCTTCGCAAACAGGCCAATCAATACCAATCTCTTAACTCCGCTACGCATACATCCACATGGGAAAATTGCTGGTGTCACACGGACAGACGTGAAAGACAGGGTGTGCACTATTATGTATAAACTATGTATGTATATATGTAATTTTATGTACATTAGTCACAAAAAATACATATAGATATAATAAAATATATATAGATATAATATTTTTTTGTAAAATTTTATGTTTTTCCATTTTCTACTTCTTCGTTTACCCTTTAAGGGATGCAGCTTCATCGAGTCATATTATAGGTTTGGTCAGAGACGGTGGAACTTTGTTAAAAAAATTTTTTTTACAATTTAAGTAGAATTTTGGAAACCACCCAAGGTGTTTGGCGGGCTGTGTCAAAGGAGTCCCACCACTTGTCCGATCTTATTGTTAGATCTATGCAAATAGACTGAAGAAACGCTCGGCTTTTAACGTCGCCTCGTCGATACACCTGCAATCTTGAAAGTGTTTGAAAAGCGGGCGAAGCAAAGTGGAGGAATAGAACGGTGCCCGAAAAGGGCGCGATACTCGAGACTTTAAGAAGTGGATGAGGTGTGCGTTGAAAATTTGAATTGACTGTACAAAATTAATAAGCGTATAAATCGATCGTATTGATTTATTAAAGCCTAAGGTAATTGCGTCTAACCGATCCGGGGGATCAGAGACTGGAGACACTCGGGATTAGATTTAACTACGTTAGAGCAGGGAACGATGGAACGAGGAGAGGAACTACAGTGGTACAGTCCGTTCTCGAAGAAAGGAGACACGCCGGCAAACATTTGTACATCTTCCGAACAGCCGTGGATTTATTGTCCCATCGAGCATTTTGCAAGGGAACTAGAAAACGAGGACAAATCTTTTCCCTTCTGGGATACTAGGTCGATTCGATTCGACGATTCGACGATTTCAGTGTTGGCACTACTGATTCCCTAGTATATTTAGAGAGGCCTTAGTTTTATTTGTCGGCATTAAAAATTCACCTTTGAGTACGACTGCCTCCCCCTCTCCTTACTACCCTTTAACGTGCATATATACATATATACCAGTTTACATTATACTATAGAGCATAGGTACTATACATACGTAGGGTAGTTTATATTATATTTAAGGTGCATCTGTGAATGACATTTTTTATAGAATTTTCTTTCTTTCCCCCGTCCCCCCTCGAATTTTCTACGCCCCTTTCTCTGCAAAATTTCCTCGAATTCATCCCCTACTTCTCTTCATCCGTAACACACGGTAAAACAATATCTCCTTCCTGCGGCACTGTCAACTTTTATCAACTTCCTGCGTTACATTTATATACCCACTAGCTACATACATCGACTATACCTATATCTATCCGCTGCTCATAAACAAGCGTCGAATATTGTTTACCAAAGAAAACAGGATTTCTCGAGACTCCAGCATCCTCCGCTTCATCCCCTTGCCAATAAGAGCGTCATCCCTGGAAGAGGAAATTCAATGCCAACACTTAGTCAGAAAATGCGGGAAAATTTAAAAGCGAAGTAGAAAAAACCAAAGTAACCATACCCTTAAGGAGAATACAACTAGTCTACAATTATCGTAGACGATCAAAAGTGTCTAGTGATAAATCCAACGGTCTTATAAGTTACTAGAAATCGACTAAACCGAAGGTAACCGAATTCAGCCGAAGCTATAGGTACGTTTAAATACGAAGATAATTAACTAGTTTTTTTAATCACCACAATTTTCCAAAACGTGACAATGACTTCTCAATTAAAATTCCAAGGCCATATTTCTAACTAGGGTTTTTCTTTTTCTCACTGGTCAAGCACTGCATGCACCAAGGACTACCAACCTGCGTACGTAACAACGCGTACGTACATACCTATCTACTAAGGTACGCGTGTGCGCAGCATTGCGCTGTGTACACACCAGAAGCAAACTCCTAGCGAACGATCTGAACGATCTGTTGCCCCTGCAAGCCACTCGATGATTTTATCGCAAAGTAATGTAGGTCGGGCGTAAACAATACGATGTTTATCGATTAATTATCGGTAATATCTTTTCTCCTCCACGACTCTCCCTCTCTCTCTCTTGCTCTTTCTTAATCCGACTATGATTTCGCGTCGGATCTTGTATTTCTTTTTTAATATCAGGTTCGCGTCTGCGATCCGTTAACAAGATCAGTATTTTTATCTTGTCAGGGGTCGGGGACCTTTTATCCAGGCCATTTGATAAACGATATTATATATATATCGATTGGAATCGTACAACAGAATCGCTGTCTACATTATGATTATTATAAAGAACAGTCTAATTACGAATCTTCATCGTTCAGATAGTGGATAATGATCACGTGGGTCCGTGATATTAATCTGTTTACTGTCTGGTAATATTTGCAGATTTATTTATTGCTTGTTAAAGGCAATTTTTATAGTGACTTCTAACGCGCAACCCGTGCTCGCCCATAGTGTGCGTGTGTGCCCAAGAAGAGCCGTCTTGAGTACTCGCCGCCATTATTTAGCCGAACAAATCTTTGCCTTTGATTCGGAAGTAGGGGCCACCGGGATGGCTGTTTGAGCTGGTAATATTTGGAGTAACACTCAGCTTCGGGGTTTACACGATTTTGTTGGTGATATTGTTAGATTGTCCGACCGTTACTACATTCCTATTCTGGTTACACAAACTAATCCTACATAGCTAATCTGACTGACATTAGTAGCCCTGACATTATATTATGTTTACATTTCAATTTTACATAAATTCCACTTTGCATTTGACTCTTGACATTTAGTTTTTTGCTGGATATCCATTCAAAAATTTACATATATATATGAAATATAAACATGTATACATATACATATATACTTCTCTACTTTTTATTCAGCTCAATCAACTCATTCATAAAGATCTATCCAGACTGCTACCCTAAAGTTTACCTGATCTTCTTAATGTAACTGTTGTTACCGTAACAACAGTATTATATAACACAGATCATACGGCTGATATCAGATACGATGTTTATATACAAAATATATCTATATATAACTAAAACGGTGGCTAATTAACAGAGGGCGTTGAATTGCCAAGAATATCTGAATGAGCCGCCGGCAGGCGCAAATCGTGCTACGCTGGTTAATACAAATGTGTATTACCAGGTAAATAAATAAATATTTGGTCATAAGAGCAGAGCTATTCAAATATGTTCAAGCAATGTCAGCAGCATCTCTGCCGTTTCTGTCTTTCTAGTAACAGGTTTGATCTCTCATTCTCTCTGTCTCTTTCTCTCTTTCTCTTATACATACGTACAGAGGGATACCTCTATACGCATTACACGTAGGTCTGCGCTTACCTATATTCACTCCTATGCTTTAATATATGTTCACAACTGTATAGAGAGAAACTCTCTCTCTCTCTCTCTCTCTCTCTCTCTCTCTCTCTCTCCCTATATGTATGCCTACTATTATATGCCGTACTACCGTATACCCTGTTCTCTGGCGCTGTGCTGCCATACTGCCGCAGTCATATATGCCAGGTCACATATAAACCATCCTCGTATTCATACGATGTATTCTGTACAATATGTACCCAGTCTACCCCACGGTTGACTTTCGGTATTTGATTCTTGAATCATTTTGTATACGAAAAGCAGTTAATCGCAGGTTAAATATTTTGGACGCCGGGAGGGGGGCGGGAGGCGACCACAGTGCGTATATACCGTCTTGGACGTTTGTCAAACAGTCGGTAGTATTGTTGACGCAAGACATTAATTTAGTATCGATTATATTTATATTGACTGAAGGGAATGGATTTTGAGAAAAATTTGACGAGGAAAAAAATAAACGAAGAGAACAATTTTTCTACCTGATAACGAGCGGGGGAGTGGATCAACCAAATTTGGATATCGGACTCAAAGTCAAAATATTTTCTTACGTAAGGATCGACGACGAGGTCTAAATGGGAATTAAGATTTATTACTTCCAATTAAAAGAAGTAATTAACGGAAGGCGCGAGACACTTGTGTAAACGCATCGCCACGCCGAGCGTCGCTATCTTACCTGTGGGTTACTTTTGCCCCGATGTATCGATGTGCTTTTTATGTTTATTTCTTTGGATCTTGGATATTGTCCATTTTTTTTTATTCATTTTTTTTTCTACCAAGCGACTCGAGTTTACCGAGGCGTCGTCGACACGGGCTTTGTGCTCGTCGCGATATCTAACTATGCTCCAGGTTCATATCCTACCCCATAAATACATTGGCGTGATAACGCGCGACTCTGATAAGATATCTACCGAGGAGAATCCGTGAGAATGGATGTGGAATCGTTTGACGTTAAAGCAGAAATGTCATCTGATTTACAACGAGGATTATTTATACATAAAATAACTAAAAATCAAGCTGAATTTTAAGTCGATAGTATGAAACAAACTGTTAAATTTCAATTTTCAAAATTCTGAAAAATTTTAAAAGTTTCTGAAATCTACGTACAATTTATGAAGTTTCTAAAGCACGAATAATGAATATTTAAACGATGCAAGATATTTTTACCACCAAAATCACGTGGCTTGATTCACGTGGCAATAACATAACACGAGTATAATAACGTGTCGTGAATTCGTGATTAATGGCCGTCGCATCATGTTTCTCTTCTCGGTTCTGGTGACGGTTTAATTTACAAGCCCGAGAGCGTTATCTACATGAAGTTTTTTGAGCGAACTAAAAGTTATGATCGGAAGACAATGGACGTGTTCGAATAAATTTGAATAAAAAGATATTTGAACAAATTTTTTAAATTTCTATACTAATGCAATGGACCAATGTTAAGTTACGTTGCATGGGCAATGGAGTGCAGCAATGGTTTAGGTAAGATTTTGCTGAGATGAAGGTATAACCTGTATCTGTTTATTTCTATGATTGTATTCTATAAACTTATATATAATACAGCTAAGTCGGTGGGTCTTATCTTTTTTCTGTGAGCTCCCTCGATTCCTTCGAAAGTTCTAATGTATCTAACCAGCCGTTATAGAAACCTGTTCGTCGTTTAGAATCAATTAACGAAAGATCTACTAGGAGATGAAGGGATCTGGTGAGCACTCCAGTTTCCACAAGAGATTTCGCAAGATGTCCTTTCTAGAAAAGCAAACTTCATCCGAATGGATCCACTCTGGCTTTGTTCTGCCTTGAAGGACTTTCAATATGAATTTTATAATCCGAAAGTACTGGCCTCTTCCGTTGGGAGCATAACGCCCAAGTGTTAACTTCGGCTTCCTTCTCTTTGTAAGACACCCGGTAGATTTCACGTAGCGTCGCGACCACGTAGCCCAGGTAGCCGCGAGGTGCTTTCCAGTCAGAAGGGAATACTCAAAAGTTGACTCTTTAACGAAAAACTCAGGTCCCGCTGCGGCGATATTTAAAAGTGTGCAAACAAAATGGAAGCGAGACAACCGGGAATCCATTAGTCTTCTACTCGATTATTCGGAGTGGCGTTGTCAGGGAGTTGGGACTTAAGGCCGTGACACATGTCGATGGGTACAGGTTAATTATGGTTATGTGCATAAGGTATATATGGGTGGGAATGTAAAATTGAGGAATATGTAAAAAAAATTCAAATTTTTTTTTAAGAACTAAATAAATTACTTATTCGTGTTATGAAATATGCGAAATGATTAAGATATTTGATTAAAGTGCTGGAAATTTTTTTTATTTTCAAAACATTTTTTGGGAATTTTGGTACTTTGCGAAGTTAATGGTTTTTTTTTGTATTTTAGTGGGAAGTGCTTCGTGGTACCGAATTGCGGGCCGGTGAGATAATTGCAAATTAAATGGGAATAAATGCAAATCGGATCTCATTAAGGTAGAAACCGTAACGAAAGGGCCGAAGTGAATTTGAACGTTCGAAAGGGCCACAAGGATTACAATGGATACAGTCGGCTACGAGGACAGTCGAAGAAGCACAAAGAAGGAGCAGAGGAATCTTTCGTTAATTTAAGAATTTGCCTCGTTAGCCAAATTAAGTTCGGCTCGTTGCTTCGTTGCCTCGTTGCTTCGGCAAGTTGATACAATTAATTAGGTAATCGCGAGACGTCAAAGCGCAAAAAGGAAATCTACAGTCATTTCGTACAATCAAATTAATGCTTTGCTTTATTAGCCTCGACACGATTTCAACTTTATTCCGGATATCGGTTCCACTTTAATTGCTGTCGTTAATGGGAATTATTAACAGGTCTGTATTATACGTGATATCCCGAGGATATCATAAGAAAAATTTTTCCTTCAATATCGTACTTGCTTATATAACCAATCAAAATTCAATTTTTTTATCGGTATAACTTTCTACAAAATTCAATTTTTATTCCCTTACATATTCTATTATCTATAGTCTATACTCGGTACTATCCATCAAAAGTTTTCTTCGAGTTTTCTCACAAACTTTTCCTACGTAAAGGTTCCCTGGAGTCTTTGTTATTTTATCGAACTTCGCGGCACGGTAAATTTTCTTTAGGTGTTTTCTTCCCAAGATAAGAGTGGTTGAAATTTTTTTTTATAAAAAAATGAAAAACTTTTTTATTTTTATATTTTACTCATCGCGAATTTACAAGTATACAGAACTTCGGTTAACCGTACTTGAGTATTTTTTTTATTTGCTAATATATATATATATATTTTCTCACTTTCTCCTTCTTTTCCATTTTTTTTCCTTTCTTTCCTTGAATATATCTCTGATAACATCTTCGAGCGAGTAATTTTCTCGGAAAAATTCTTATCTGTCTTGGGTACTCGTTATCGCTCGTCGAGCCAGTGGAATAAGTAAATACGAGCAGCTATCAAAAGCGGGGATCCGACTGTCCTTCGCAGGAAGAAACATTCCTCGGGAAGCATAAAAATTATTCAAAAGACGTAAAATCGCAATTATACCGATTATCACAAAGAAAGTCAGTAATTCACTTTCACCCAACCTTCTTCAATCAACATATCCATCAAAGTCGAAGAATCTGCGCTCGGCAAAATTCGTCGATTCAATTAAAAGAAATCTCTTAGTTCTCAAAGGACTCGCTAACGAATTCCAGTAGTAAAATAAAAAGTGTAGATAATCAATTTTTGAAATCCGCTGTAGGACAATGAACCATAAAGACAAAGAGTTCTCTCAAAGGTCAAGAATCCGACATCGTGATGGCATTGAGTATGACAACCCAGTATGATAACTAATCAATAAATAACAAAGAATCCCGTGCGATGATAACAAAAGGTATAGAAAATGGCTGCCGTTACTTTCCTAAGAGTAACGATGCAGCTGGGGATGCTGTTAAGGGCGACGTAATTAGACGGAGTCTCGATCGAAACCTCGGACGAGTAATGAAATTTTTATGATCCTTTTGCCAAAGGCTAATTTCGAAATTAACCTCCCCTGTCCATCCGCTCGTTTACCCATCGTCCACACATCGATCCATTCTGATGCCGCGTACGATCAGCTAAGAATTATCGAGAGACAAAGGCACAATGATAATTTCGAAAAAAAATGTTTTCCAAAATTTTATTTTATCGCTATACTCTTTTTCCTATACTCCATTTCTTTGGATACATTGCCAAAGTCATCGGCACTACATTTTACAGTCTGGATATTCGCGTGGGAGCGACTTTGAGCCATCGCTTTTACGTTACCAAGGTTCTGGTTAATGTAGGAGTAGCATAATGGTAGTCAGAGGTGCTCTTTAATATTTTAGAGTAGACCTAAGTGGTGACGCAGCCACCCTCCAACGTGCAAACATCGACCTTCGCTACTGCACTGACTTTCCACTACCTTTGGGTGGTTCCTTGTTGGTTGGATGATTTTGGCTGTTACTGCTTAGTTAGGAATTACGAAGTTTCTTGAAATTTCAGTCTTTGACATTTATCGGGCAATATTAAAAACAAGTGATGTATATATAGAGAATATCAAGTTTTAATAATTTCAATTTTTTTCATAGGGTACATCCGAATGGTGTCCATAAGTTTTTGTATTGTTTTATAGAAATATTTTTTAAGATTGTTAAATTTTGCAAAAAAATAACTACAGAGAGATCGTTAGGTGTACTAAATGAAAGTATAGACGAAGATAAGTCTTGTAACAACGAAAGTACTAAAACTGTCGAAGAAAGGAAGGAAATGGTGTATAAGACCGATCGTCGGGAACATCGTGAAACTTCTGAGGTCCCTTCTGCGTTAGAAACGCTCTGTTTGCTCAATCCATACCACCTACTACTCCTCGCCGAGCCTTATTCACCCTTATATCGGGTCTCATGCCGAGCCAGCCAGCTAGCCAGCCTAGCAGAGCCAGTAAACCTGGCTGCTCGCAGACCGGCGATTATTGATTGGAGCATCCTAAGTATCAGACTCTTATAATATGCGCTTCTTATTTCACCGAGGTCGATTGGAAAATCCTAAAATTACTAAGGGTAGAATTATCCCCATTGTAGTACCTTTACCAAAAGTAATCAGCTCCTCCCTGAAATCTCATCTATCCCCCCGAAATCTTCCTCTATAATCACCTAAACCCTCTGTTTCTTGAAAACACGATGACGATTTTTCCATTTTCATCCCTTAGAACGTCTTTGCAACCCCTAAAAAATTTTTATTTCAAATTTTTTTACAACCCACTTCATTCCTCACCCTCACTCCCCCCTATTATACATATATGAAGTTTCAAAAAATTTTCATACACCATTTTTCATCCCCTTCCTATTTCTATATGGTTCTCAATTTTTTTTCTGGTCACTGCAAAGTGTCTGGTCCCAAATTTCATACTGGTCCCTTTATCTCGTCCTTGATAAGGTATCAGCTTTCTACTCCTTACTATTTGACTGGGAGAGTGAGAGAGGAAGGAATAGTTAGAGAGAGATGCTTCCTCAGGAGTGAATAATTGAAAGGCAAGCAACTCTCAGATTGGTGCACTTTGCTGTGAGCTCAAAGCAAAGCATATGGCGGATATCGTGTGACGTTTAGTTCAAGCCAGGAAAAGCGATGTTACGTGGTGCACGAAACCTCCTCGTCACGTAGCATAGTACAGTAGAGTACGAAGGTACTATGTCCTACATGAAACAGTCACGCTGGATTATTTAACCCAACGCGAAGCATATGTTATTCGGTGTTAATGTTTCGCTAACCCCATGCACGCTTGAGCCTTAAGCCAGGCTGAACGTATTACCAGGAGTTATCGCAATTAACCCCCGTAGAAATCTAGACGTCTGATAAGAATCGTATATAAAAAGCAGTTTATAGCTCTCGTGCAGGACAGCCAACACAACGAATTCATAAACATAGGTCAATAAATGCATCGACCCTTCTATTTAATTTTTAACAACCCCTCACCCTGTCGTCACAGTCATATAAACTAAAAATTAGATATAAAATTTCATTTTTACTCAAATATCATAAAAATATATTTTAACAGAATTTTTTTCTCTCTTACTGCTCTCTGTCCACTCTATTGCTGAACAGAACCGGTCACGTGATATGTATTCGTATGCTAGCTCGCCATATCAGTTTTTGTGAAAATCTACTAGGATTCCAATATCCGTGATATGCATCCAAAGGTCATAGTGCAGGATGATTTTATCATGGCAGGTCTCGTGACGCCGTGACTCGTGACATGCCCAACAATTCTATCCTGTCGTGTCTCTCGTCACGTATTTGACTAAGTGCTCAGTGCACTGTGTGCAATACGTGGAACCGATAGTAGCTACGTGCTCGATGCAATTTACACACGGTCGACTAAACTTTCTCCCACTTGGTTGATCTTCGATAATTGGTTAAAAATTTTTTTCCATCTGTATTTTTTTCGTGAAAATTGGATATTTTTTATTTGATCTTTGTTTTCTTATTTTTTGGTCAATATTGTGTCGGGCTTTCTTTTTCATTCGTTATTCCTCACGTGTGCTATAAACAGTGTCAACTTCGTTTGCGTGTCCGGTGCTGTGACTTCTGGTGCCAATCAGACGTGAAACTGTAATTTTGTAAGGCGTGTACTCAGAAGACGTTACTATAGCTATTGGGCAGAATGCCGCTTAATGTTAATGCACCTTGCCTCTAGGAAGCGTAGAAAATCGCGAAGCACGCCAACTCGCACGCAACTTCAGAGCTTGCGAGTAGTTATGGAGGGCGTATGTCTGCATATTTTATGAGCAAACAGACTTCACCCCGTGGCAAGCGCTATGAAGCACCCTTCGACTCGACTCGGCTCTATTCGTTTCCACTTGGACGAGTTATCTAGAAATTTTTTAAAATTACATTTATTTCGGGACTCCCTTGCTTTTTGGATACGTGACGTTTATTTTTTTCAGACATTTTTATCCTGCCTAAATATCCATATACCACGAACACGATACTACTATGAAAAACCATTTTTGTATGACTTTTGGGTAAAGCACGTTGACGTAAAGTTAAATTTAAATTTTCGTGAATATTAAGAATTACGAAAAAATTTGGCAGTTTTGACAATCCAGCTAATTTTTTATCCCTATGATTTCTCCGCAAGGGTTAATCGTTATTAATGAACTTTGCAGCGTATTTCAGTGCCACATTCAAATAGCATTGGTTTAACGAACTGAGTGCCATGGGAGGTGTGAGAGAAATTATACCGAGTGGCAATTTCGAAATTGAAATCGAAATGACGCCGTCTAGCAACAATGGCCTATCGCTTGGTAGTCCTCAAGCCGCAACAATGGGAACAACGAACGGGTCGCGTGGCGCAGCGCGGTTAATATCTGCGCAACAAAGGAGTCCGCGATGTTTTACAAACAGCCCGAACGCCACGTGTACATGCGCCCTGTCAAAACACGCGTCCCTATAGTCTTTACTGGGTTAGCTATATCACGGTAGTTCACTCTTGTATCACCATAAGCGCCATAACCATAGGCACCCCCGTATAAAATATATATACATATATATATATATAATCAGACCTCGTTCATCCCCAGTTTCTCATAGAACTCGACATACGTGAAACGCATGGGAAATCACGTGAGTCCTGAGGCCTCAGCCAGGGCGTCGCGACGCTCATACTTAAATCGCCTCCGGGAATTGCTTCTGGACGAGAACCACTTGCCGATACATAAGTGGCCATTGAGGACGCGAATGCAACGAGAAATTAACTTATGTACCAGCTGAGAAAATTGCTTTTTAATTAACCCTCACCCCTATCGATTTTAATATATCGCTCACCGTGGGAACCGATCGGATCTCCCTTGAAGTTTCCGTACAAAAATTTTTTGGGCATAAAAAAACTTTATTAACCAAATCATTCCTTATCGAAACGGAATCCCTTCGAGCGCATATGAAAATCCAGTTGAGCCTGTTGTAGGACGCAGACGCAGATGCGGATGCTGCCAGGACCTCTGTTAACCGCAACGTTTACGTAAACAGTGAACGCTACGGCAATCGTGATAATGCCAATTTACGATGAGTTTACGAACGCTAATTATCTGATTTATCGTCGATAGGTACACTAATGCGATTACCATCGAAGCTTCGATTCCCTTATCAAGGCGGCATCCGAAATCTAAACATTGATTCCGATAGGATCGACGAGACAATCATTCTATAGATCATTCGTATAGGTAATTTCCTATATATTATTTCATAGACGTTAATCGGATGATATCGATATTTGATTATTGTATTATCTATCAGTTACCGCACAGTGTATAGATACACAAACAACAGTGATACATACTATTTCACGTAGTACGTATAATATACATACATAAATATATAGTTATATATATATAGCCAAAAAATTTCATACAGGTCACAGGTCACGGAATAGACAAAAAATCATTGTCAAAGTTAACTGGCTTAACGAATCAATCTTATCCGAGTATCGTGCGGTCGGTGCGGCATATTAGGTAATTGAATGATACTCAGATATAGTCGGGATAGGGCAAAGGAACAGGTGGTAAGCGCACAGCAAGGGGTAGCACGCGTCGAGCCACCCCCGTATGGCTTAAGCCTCAACCAGCAAGTATATGGGCACCGTGGGTTCCATGGGGTCTAGGTGGTGGTTCTATGGGGCCACAGCTGGAAGCCGTGTAAATGCTGCACTCTTGCTCCCTCGCGTTACGTAGCCACTTGAAAATGGCCTAACCCCCCAGGGTGGACATTTAAAAAGGTAAAGGGAGAGATATCCAATAGTTTATTTTTTGTATGCTCACCGGTCCTGAATTTTCATTCCAAGGTTAGTTCCACGTGATACTATATGTGTATATATGGTATATAGTTTACTTGCCGCTGATAAATCGTTTCGTATCGTAGACAATGTAGATTTAACGTTGCTGCAAGGAAGTTGATTAACTCTCGGCGGAAAGCCGAAGTGGCCAATATAGAAGGTGCGTTAAAACCCCAATCTATAGGCGGGACATACAACGGACACCAGGGACATGGTAAGGACTTACTATGCTCCTGATGAAATCGGTCGACGGTAACTTGGAAAATTATTGCCCGTAGCTAAGAGATTGATGCTTCGGAGATTTTCAGTCTATTATTTTACCGAGCCTAGACGCTGATAAGAAAATATTGCTACGGTACGGAGGCAGAGGGTTGACCGGTTGGTGATGGATCGAGTTCATACAGAACAATGTTTGGCCCTGCCAAACCTTATTCTACAATATATTGCATTACGTATAAACGATATGACCATCGAATATTACCATCTAGCTAATCTGTGTACCAATATTCTCGATATTCACGATATTTCCAATATTCTACGACCACTATGGTATGTATGGACATTGCTGTGCGTGATTGATTGATCGTTGACCTCTTGGATTATTGTTCTTTGTACGATGTAACATTTTGGAAATTATTTTTTTTTGTATTAGGTAAACAATTTTTTTCATACGGATTTTTATGTCACTATGGACTTCAGGTCAGGGATGGTTCAAGGATTTTTTAAATTATTTTTCATAAGTTTCAATGTACGGTATAGGACGTCCGAAGACGACGCCAGGCGTCGAGTTCGTCGGGTTGTTACATTCAATAAGCATGCATGGGTATTTCGTAGTCGGTCACGCCGATACGGTCATAGAGAAAAGTACGATGTTACGTTCGCGCTATTTTATTCCCATTTCGTGGAATTTTTCGACACGATGACACCTCGATCAATATTTGCGCAGCCGGGACTGAACCGCGTCACTCGACCTTCCGCAGCCACATGTGAACATGGCCGTATGCTGTAGGTACATCGCGTAGATAGGTATCTAGGTACAGACAGTTTCTCGTAAACTAATAATTAGATTTCATTGTTCATCCCGAAAAATCATAAATGACACACGATGCGATTTTTATAATAAAACGTAATAAAAAAAAGTATACAATGCATGGAAATATTTTTTTTTCGTAATATCAAATTTATCACGAGTAACGTCGGTTGAGTTGATGAGTCTTGATAAAGAAAATGAATTGAAGGAAAAAAAATATGATTGTCAGATCCTACTCCTGACGCAACGACCAGTCACGCTCGCACGGTGTAGGTAAGGCGTGAAAAAAAATCCAGATCACTCGCTAATGAAAACACCCGATATATTTGCTCTATGGATTATTACCGAGTTAACTGTAGCCAATGGAAGATGCTCGTGCGATCTTCTTACGGGGACCATATTGTCCATGCTAAATGCTCGTAATGAGTGATTATCTTGGTTAGTCTGGTTAACACATGGTACCAAGGTAGCGATGTACTCAGGTAACTTCGTACATATATTCTCATGACACGTGCCTCGGGATAGCCTCTCAGGTAATTACGTAATATCTACGCACTTTGAATACCCACTTTGTCACGGACATTTTCGCGTATTACATTTGAAAAAGTCATTGCAATAAATATTAGTCCAACTAACAGTAATATATATAGCACGCATGATTCACGATATATTTATCGGATACTCGATAAAATAATTGATATTAAATTTTCTTTTATCATATACGTATACAATTGATGTGTGCGAGTGGACTAAGAATTACGTAATTATTATACCTTTCAGATAAGAAATCTGAAGAATAATATTTGTGAAAACATTAACGAGAATGATGAGTTTGTCTTTTTAGTCGAACAAAATTGTTCTGGGGTGTCATATGTGTCAATTCCTCTTGATTACCTAGTAAGCTTTGTAAGTATATCGACAAATAAGGTTGCGATAGGTTTAGAGATGGTAAAGAATAATGAATTATTATATGGTGGGTGAGAGGGTGAGGGAGGAATTTCATGAATTTTCAAAAGTATTTCTTTCGGATTGATTTCGCGTGAGAAATCTCTACTCTGGCGTCGGCGTCGGCGTCCCTTGACTCGACGGTGAAACTTGACGTGTAACGCGAGGACTTTCCGAGCAGGCTGTTTGAGCGACAAATATTTTGTCGTCAAACTCTCCTCGGAATGAGCGTGTCTATATATGCCTGGCTAATACGTGGAGTTTTATAAGGATTTGCTGAAATTCAATTACCGAGAGTCTAAGTGAGTGGGAAGTCCACGACACGCTTACATTAATTGTATGACAGATGTAGTAGAAAAAAATTTTATTATTTTTTTTTCTAAGTAAAATTTCGTATATCGATTCATCGAAGTCATTCATGAGCATCGAATAGTAAAAGACGGTTTGGAGAGGAAAAACCTAAAATGTCAACAGATAGAACAGTTGGATAAACGTCAAGGGACTGAAATAGCAACAGAGAGAAGGAGTAGGAAAGGAATACAATTACATATGGGATTGGCAAATGAACCATCCAATTCCGACGTCGGGCGTCGTCGAGGTCTAAGATGAAATCGAACAATGCGGCCAATCCGCCTATGAATTACGGCAAATATTTACCGGGCGTCAATCTTTGTCGACTCACAAATCCTTTAGAAATTCAAGTGTTTGACTTAGAAATAGTAACAAATTTACATTGCCAGGTGAGTCGCGGGGCCCGCGAGCTACTTGGTTTCGTTCACAGTTTGATTGCTTGCTTGGTTGTTCCAATGATTGTATGCTTGTCAACAGTATAAAAAGATAGATAGAAAAGTACTTGGTCTTCGTAAAGTTTAAATGGCGTCAATTCACACGGGATGAGAACTAATAAAAAGGCTGATTGGGTTTATTATGAACTCGCGTACGTTGAACACGAGGAACTGAGCGAAGAATCGAAAGACAGTTATACGCAAGGCAAAAGAGAGACAAGGAAAGAGACAGAAATACACAGGAAGAATGATAGAAGGTATTTTCACCCATTAACGATACTCACCCAATCCACCCACTGGACCCAAAATCGAAATTCAAACGAGTCGCATTTTCCCGCTTATTTTACTATCAATGCTACGACACGTTGATATGTTTACAGAAGCCTATTGATCCAATTTTTTCTATTATCAGATTGCAGTTTTTTTAGTGTCTATGTGCATAATTGGTCGAACGTGATTCTGTCTGGTAAGGAATAACAGAATATTGTTATTATAAAATAAAATAATAAATGATAATTTTTGGAAAATCATCGAAACGCGTTTTTTGTACATTTTCAAATTTATTTTATTTTTTAACGACACCCTGTATAGCGATTGCTCAGTCACGTGGACACTAGGTTATTCGTCGGCTGCGATAGCTCAATGGCTGATTGGCTCATTGGGTAATATAGCAAACAGTTGAAAAGGTAGTTCGTATAGTGGTACTCCTTGCCTTCCTATTAATATTTCATAATTATTTTCTCGATATTCTTGGAAATACCGTAAAACATTATTAATACACCATACGTGCTGTTATATACTGTACTCTGTACTGAGTGCTCACTATACGTTCTAATCGTTCTACAGGTTATATAGGCTCTATAGGATCTGTTGGTTATGCATGCGATGTATATCTATATGAGAATCTTTTCAAGCCAGACCTCTCGTATATTCGTAGAACGAAGAAACTGGAGAACGGAGACTGGTTGTGCCGGTGCTAGTTAATTAAGTGCTAACAAGAAGAGACCCACGTAGTCTACCTTGTACATAGAAAATCTTCAATTGTAAACTGGCCAGGCTAAATAGTCGAGTAAGAGAATAGCGCCTAGTATCCTTTAGAAATTTTCCATAAAACCCTATTACTATATAATTTTTCGTTATTTTCATTGGGTAAAGTTCTATTAAAAAAATTTTCCATGTACCTGCAGTCAGTATGAAATTTTTTATGTAAACTCCAGACATTCCTTCTGCGTTATGATTATTGCCAGAGGGACAAGTGGAGGAAAAATTATATTATGGAAATTAGGATATTTACGTAATCATTCAAATATTTTGCTGATTAGAGTCTAATTGAAAATTTCATTCTGGTCTGTTGGACTTCACGAAATACTGAGACACTTGTCACATGTGGTGTATGACGTATGCTAGGTACGTTTTATTTCACATACACTCTGATACTCTTAGAGTACAGGATGTCTGGCTTGTACACTTTTATGTCAGCTGGTATTTCTAGTTGGGAGTGTACATGCCGAAGTAGACGGGTGACCATATACTCGTGTATCTATGTGCCAATGCATCTTGGTATTCGCGTACCAATCTACAAGGTGGTCAGATTATACACATGTGAAATTATAATCTGATACGAGCTACGTGTTAAACACGGATGGTTCACATTAATAAATTTGAGGATTAACATAATTTTTGTTCAACAAAATCATCGAACGAAGAGATTTTATTTTTTATCTTATTATTTTTTCCAAGTAATTTGTATTTTTGATAATTACTCAAAGTTTCTTAGACAAAGGTGAACGCGGAGAGAGAATCGTTACCGAGAAATGAGAGAAGAAGATAAAGAAGAATGGGATGCTGTGGTGATATATACCTAGCAAAGGATCTTGGGGAGGGACAAGGCAGAAAGGGTGGCGGTGGGGGGTGAAAAGGGGTTCAAATTAAAATGCATGAAAGCTTCGAGCAGCAAGGGATTAAAATTCATGAAGAAATTATCAGGGACCTTCGAAAACAAAGGGATGTACTGCTGGTTCCTTGCACAATGAATTTCTGTCAAACAGACATTCGTCCTTAATATATTTTTCAGCAAAAGGATGGTCTCCTTGGTAAAGATAACGGGAGATAAAAAAAATAATAAAATTTACCCACGTACTATAAATTCGTCTAAAAATTTATGAAAGCTGCCTAATCCATGACCTGTGGCAACCAGTGCCCCGATACCATCGTATCGAAAAACAATTGCAGGGATAAAAGAACCAACAACCCCCTTTGGTAATTTTGATGGGGTGTCTTATGGGTATCGCAACCCTGTGCCCGGGGGGAAGGGAGGGGCGTCGGACTCGCCAGTTGAATCTGGAACCGTCCGAATAATGTGAGCAAATCAGGGGTAAGCCTGAGCGACAGGAGAGCTTAGCACCCTTCGGGTAACCAGTTCACCCTTAACGTTCCCCGGGGGGTGGTTGCGTTAAATACGCGAAACTCTAGGATGAACGGGGGTGGCTAACATAGGGGATTGGCCCATTGTAATTACGATTCAGCCTCTGACTGGCAGTGCCTACGCCACTGTCACGGGTTGGGGGTGGGATGGGGTGGTTCGAAATAATACCGGCTAAACGCTACATATTGCTTGGGTTTGTTCCGAATTTATTTTGGGATTTGAATAACTATTCCATTCAATGTGATACAAGGATACAAACCCGTCGATGAACTTCTGAGCCACCCCTAACTTTCTGTATTTCCCATTGACCACTCAGCCATTATTATTCACTACCTCTATCAGCCCCTCTCTGTCATTCTTTTCCAGATTCTCCTGAAGCTTGTCTTTGTTTCTCCTATGGCGGCCATGCTGGTTACTGTCTTGGTCACGGCAGAACAATAACGCAGTTTTACTTGCCGAGAGAAAAGAGGGGCGAGAGAGTGTACGAGGGGAAGAAAAAAAAATTATAGGAAATAATAAAAACGAATAGACAATCGTCTGATCGAGAAGGGATCGAAAACGTCGTCATTGTTATTGAGTAACAAACACTGTCACTCCTGTCAGCTGTCAATGGTGTCAATGTGGACACTCGAGGTTTCGCGCAAAAACCACAGCTTGTCCCTGACATCGAATTATTTCTAGGACTCTCACAGCGCGGCGAGCCTGACGTCCCACGTGGCCATTCGAGGACCCTTCACGTCAACCCGGTCCGGAAGTGCCTCTGTAGCATTGTCCAGTGTGAAATAATCATAACTAGTAAATGTTGCCGATGGCCGCCATTAAAAAAAAAATAATAATAGTCGTACAAGACAATGTTGGTAGAATTAAAAAAAATTAGTATCAGGTAAAAATATGGATATTCTGTGTGCTCATTGAAATTGATGGATGCTGGGCTGGACCAAGATTTCAATAAGAAAATTACGAGGAAAGTGTTGCCGATAGCAGGCAAAAGAGAAGAAGAGAATAGATAAGAGATAAATTTAAAAAGTTGAGAATTCTTGGTAGAACTCCTTTTACTCTTACAACCCCTACTTTCTTCACTTCATCCTCACCAGGCTCTCCAACCCCTAGCCAAGCACCCCTTATACTTGGGACGCTGTACTTACAGACATGGCGTAGCTATCTCGCACCAGCTCGAAACTTTCTCGACTGGGGGCTCTGGAGTTTCAGTCGTATTAGACTGCTAAATTCAGAATCCACCATCTTTCTCTTTAACTCTCTTACTTCTTACTCTCTCTCTCTCTCTCTCTCCTACGCACTCTTGATCCTCTTAGAGTACATACCATGCATAGCTATACCAACCACCTAATCCTCTATATCTTCTATCCTGGCTCTTTTCTTACTCCCCTTCCTTCCACTTCCCCCGCTCTCACTCGTCTCTCTCGTTCCCTCCTTAGTTACGTAACTTACCCTTGTGAATTTTACTTCCACGAGTAATAACTGGAAGGATTGGAGCAAATGCACGAGGGGTTCTTGGGTACGCAAGTTCTTACCGTCCTCACCGCTACTACCGATTCTCGCCACTTCCATCGCTTCTACCGGGTGCTCCCAAGTTTTATTAATTTCACAAGTTTCCTAACTCATAATTAGATCCTGTCGAGAGGGGAGGTAGGTGCGAGAAGATTTGCCCTCTCCACCTTCCGGAATTACTTTTTCCACTTTTCCAACCTTTTCACCTCGTACTCGTCATTTTTCCTTGTTTCACCTTATTTTTCTTCTTTTATCTACTATAATATTTATTATCGGAAGTCACCCTCTTTTTCACTTTTACCTAAACACCTTTCACCTCTAAATACGCAATATATATTTTTATCATAATTATTCCTGATGTCTTTCATGTAGAACATAGTATAATTCCCTATATTCGAATTAGATACCCAAGATAAACATATCATGCATTATTATCAATGACCCCAAAAAATCATTATCTGGTAAATTTTCAAAATTACATATAATGACTATGGTGTAAGCATATAGGTCAAGTTATGATTAAGATTCTCGAGGTGAAGAACGAAAAATTCGTTTTTCAAATTTCGGAAACAAAGTTAAAAGAAGAATTACGGAATTCGTTCTAGTCCTTAGTCACGTAATCCTCCAGTTTCGGGTCTCCCGGGTTTGGCTGCGACGAGAAGAGGTAGATTACCTACGTGCATATATAGAATCGTATCTATATGTATAATACAGAAACAGTATGGGGGTCCAGGCAAGTTTCCGATTCACCGTAAGTACCGACGGTGTATCCGAGCGACGATCCGGGCTACCATAAGAGGCGGAGCTTCCCATAGCCAATCAGCATCCGGGATTTCCATTTGAGTTACCCTCACCACTACCAATTTACCGTCACTCTCATCGTCCTGTCTCTCTCACGTTATACCAGCTTCCTTCTCCTTGTCCTTCTCTCTCTCACTCTCTCTCCCTCTGTCGCTCCCTCCCGTCTCACTCTCTCTTTCCCGCTCACTCTTACCGCTTACTCGATCCTCTCTTTCCCTCTCACTCTCTCTCATGGGTTTTCTTACCTTTGCTTATCTCCTGTGTATCTAACCGTATCCATTCCTGCCTTTTCCTTAGCTCCTCGCGAACTTCGGAATCGAGAATTCCAGACTGGCAGTGTATGGGTTCCTGACGTCATAGGAATACACTAGATAGATGCGCGATAAATGATTACACACACACACATATATATATGTATGTATGTAAACCAGGCAAAGGAACGTCGAGTAATCGCACGTGGGACAACGATACCGGAAGCAGTTTATTCGTAAAAAAATGTTATATTACATTGATGGTGTCGTCGAAACGAAAAATATGTAGGTGTTTTTTTTTAAATTTTCTGAAATTCATATACATGTATGTACGCGTGGTATGTACTCTATATAGGTATGTATTTTCCCGTTGAAGGACTCTAGGGGCAATATCGTGAATTTCCGCTCAGCGAAGCGCGTCTTTGGCTTTGCGCAGAACCTCCCCTCCCTGTGTCTCCCTCAAGGATGTCCCTTGTCACCCCCCCCTCGCTCCCCCGTCATCCCTTTCCATTGGGGAAAGCTCCCTTTACCTTATGTACCTTCTACCCTATATCCACCTTCTTTCCCTTAGCCATTCGCGTGATTCCAGGCGTCCCGACGCCGACGTCCGCGTCCCCCGGGGACTTCCTCCTTCCCGCGGTACTGCTCTCGGCTCTTGGATTTATCCTGATTCCTCGTCGATGCTTTTCTCGTCTCTTCAACTTCCAACCCCTGAAAAGGGGGCTGGTAACTTTCTCGAGGGTTGAAGTCAGACTACTACTACCGATATACCAGTTATTTCAGGTACTTTGAAAGTGATTGTACGTCAGTCAGATAACCACAGGCAAAATTTCGTTCGGATGTTAACGATTTAACGAAGAGAAAAAAAAAATAAAATTACACATATATATTCCATCGTCCACAAGCGACAGGAAGCCAGTCAAATACGTTAATGGACGGTTTTATTTTTTTTAATTTCAAGCGTGACAAAAATCGACGCTGGTGACGTCACGTTTGAAATCCGACGCCGTCGACGGGTGTACCTGGTCCAGGGTCCGATAGACGGATGAACTGTCTGACTGACTAACGGATGGAGGAATACGAAGGAAAGGGGATGAAAGAAAAGAGAGAACACGGATAGATAAACGGGTGGTTCAGAAGGGTATGGGGAGTGCGAGAGAGAGAGAGAGAGAGAGAGAGAGAGAGAGAGAGAGAGAGAGAGAGAGAGAGAGAGAGAGAGAGAGAGAG